>CM060324.1:41642367-41692367 GCA_030674155.1 Stramonita haemastoma
GGATTCAGTATACAATGACTGTCGTCTTTTTATGAGGCTGTGAAAACTCTAGAATCTCCAATGCTTTGTTGGCAGTGAGTAAAGTCTAGCTTGGCATGTTAAAGACAGCGCACTTGTGCCTGTAACTAAGGCCTGACCCAACAGCAATCTCATTCACAGACCTAACTAACACCTGACCCAACAGCAATCTCATTCACAGACCTAACTAACACCTGACCCAACAGCAATCTCATTCACAGGCCTAACTAAAGCCTGACCCAACAGCAATCTCATTCACAGGCCTAACTAAAGCCTGACCCAACAGCAATCTCATTCACAGGCCCCAGACATGTCACTAACCCCTGACCCAACAGCAATCTCATTCACAGGCCTAACTAACCCCTGACCCAACAGCAATCTCATTCACAGGCCCCAGACATGTCACTAACCCCTGACCCAACAGCAATCTCATTCACAGGCCCCAGACATGTCACTAACCCCTGACCCAACAGCAATCTCATTCACAGGCCCCAGACATGTCACTAACCCCTGACCCAACAGCAATCTCATTCACAGGCCTAACTAACTCCTGACCCAACAGCAATCTCATTCACAGGCCCCAGACATGTCACTAACCCCTGACCCAACAGCAATCTCATTCACAGGCCTAACTAACGCCTGACCCAACAGCAATCTCATTCACAGGCCTCATGTTACTAACGCCTGACCCAACAGCAATCTCATTCACAGACCTAACTAACTCCTGACCCAACAGCAATCTCATTCACAGGCCCCAGACATGTCACTAACCCCTGACCCAACAGCAATCTGATTCACAGGCCTAACTAACTCCTGACCCAACAGCAATCTCATTCACAGGCCCCAGATATGTCACTAACCCCTGACCCAATAGCAATCTCATTCACAGGCCTAACTAACACCTGACCCAACAGCAATCTCATTCACAGGCCTAACTAACTCCTGACCCAACAGCAATCTCATTCACAGGCCTAACTAACGCCTGACCCAACAGCAATCTCATTCACAGGCCTAACTAACGCCTGACCCAACAGCAATCTCATTCACAGGCCTAACTAACGCCTGACCCAACAGCAATCTCATTCACAGGCCCCCAGACGCAGCAAGAGTCGCCCTGACCTTTCCACTCTGAATGACACCTCTTCTCAGGGCTCGGGGTCTCATGGTGACTCCATGGAAACGGTCAATGACAGCATGAAGAGAGGTGAGAGTCTTTTGCCAGGGTTTTTAAGAAATCTGTTTTTATCGTAATTTTTGTTATTATGTATAAATTTGCTTTCTTCACGGCTCACGATTCTTTTCTTTCTCCATTTCTTCCATCTCAGCTTTGCTCTTTGCTTTCAGTCAGTTTAAGCAATAACATTACTGTTTGGACTGTTGTTGTTGTTGTGCCTTCCCCAGCCTAACACTCTGAAGGTCACCCAGAGTGTGGATTCTGACTCACTCATCCCACCTGGGAATCACTGTGAGATTGAAATTGCACACTGAATGATAAGTTTGTGTGTATTACTGTTTTTTAGTCCCTCGCTAAGTAGACTGTTTGGAAAAAAAGCACTCACTAACTGCTTTGTAAATTGGATATAATTCATCCAGAGTAACAACTATAATCTATGTAATGCTGACAAGTGTGAGTACTCGTCCAACAGACATTGAATTTATGGGGCTGAGTCTGTTGGTTTTGGGAAGAACCCACTTTATTTATGGATGAGCATTGTGGAAGTTGGTTTTTTACCCCGTTGTAATAAAGTTGCATAGTCTTATTTTAAGATGTAAACATTTTACAAAGCAACAACCCCGATATGCCCTGTGTGGTCAGCAGGGCTATAAACAACTTAATCGGATTTGTTTGGAGCATTGTGGAGTTTTCTGCCACTGTTTGTTGTAGATAATCATGCAGATGTGTGCAGTGTTTTTTTTAGCAGTTGTGAATGCTTTGCCTTAGTAGTAAGCTGAGGGCCCCTCTTCTCTTGCCAGTGTCTTGGGGGGATGATCCCTGTCAATCAGATCACTGTAGAGGGGGACTTTGTCCATTCTTAAAGGCACAAGTGCTGTGCTGAGGTCTCTGGTGTCAGTTTGCAAATGAAAGTATTAAGGCCTTTTCTGCGCTGAAGCTTGACCAGATGCACTTAACTAAATGCTATGATTGTTGTTTTGTACCATGCAATAGGCTTTGACCATTTGATCCAGTATGGGTTTTTTGTTATTAAAAGCTAGGTTAAGACCATCAAAAGGCTGATATTATGGGGATTCATTTCATATTATGCCAGTTTGAAACTGAAAACACTGACTGAAGTGTTTCCCAAAGTCAGATACATGCTTCTTTATTCTGGCAATCAATGCATACACATCAGATTTATTTTCAAACACACACACACATGCTTGCTTTCATGCACTTTTCCTCATATGCATTATAAATGTGTATATACTCATAATGTATTTGCATATTGTCTTAGTGTGAGCACTTTGCAGTGGTGTATGACACAAACATGAACAAACACAAACATGCACACACACACACACACACACACACACACACACACACACACACACACACACACACACACACACACACACACACACACACTTCAGGGGAAAAAAAAAGATAAATAAACCTTGGGAGGAAAGAAAGGTTTGCACCAATCCTTATCACTGGGAGACAACTGCTCTGCACAGCGAAGACAGCAGACGGTCATCACGGCCAATCGAGGGACAGTCCTTGGGGACTGACCAATCAGAACAAAGCGCTGGCCAAGTCGTACAGTGCTCTGCCCCTGCCTGACTCCCCTACCCGCCACAGGGACACTGTGGCCCGCTTGCGAGGTAGTCTCCCCTCTGGACGTTGTGGCATGAACATCAGAAAGTAGTTTTTGCCTGGTAGATGGATTAGTATGGGCTATAAGGTGCCTTTTGTTCAGTGTAGTTTGTGCTTTCAGCTTACTGGATGTTTTATTACAGTTTGTGTATATATACCACCACTGATGGACCTTTCTTTAGGACTTGATCTCTCTTCTTTGTTCAGCTTCAGTTGCTGTGAGACAAAAGAAGAATAGGAACCAAACTACACTCAGTCACTGCCCAGTACAAAACTTAAAAGAGTGTTGCCTTTTCCAATTTTGACTCTAGAAAACAAAGTTAGCTGATGCTCTTTTTCTGCATTATACCAGTGTTCCTCACAGAAATATGTTCTAAGATGTATATTAAAAAGTAGCACGAGAGGTTGACAGCTGAAAGTGTGTAGAGAAGAATCACTCTTCTAAGAAGGGTTTCAGCCCTTAAGTTCTTCACCTCTGAGGGAGGGGGATCACATCCGGTCATGACTCCTAGATACCGTCCTGCTTCTAAAATCAAGCGTAACAGTTTTCTGGGCCAGAAGTTATCAAAAACTAGTGATTAGCTGAGGAGTCTCATATTCATGTGTCTTCCATTTTCTCTTGTTTATGGTCGTTATCCGAACTCAGTATATGGCTCAGATTCCTGCTCTGAAATCAGTTGATAACAATAGGTTTCTGACAATACACTTGATCTATAAAGTCACTTCTGAAAGTCCTAAAATGTTGTTTCTGTGCCATAATATTATGTTGTGGAGCTGTACAGGAAAGTTAAAGTGAGTGAGTACCACACAGACTGAACAAACGGTGCCTCATAGTTATCTGCTCGGCATGTCCATGTGAAGGGAATATATAGTTTAGTTCTGCTGGACCGTCTGTGATGATGTTTAGAACAGACTTTGTTGTTGTAGACCTTGTTGTGCCAGTAGCCTTGCTGAATGTGGTAGCGTGATGGTGTCATCCTCCTTTTCTCTTCTTCTTCTTGTTGATATTGTTCATGAAAATGGTTCACTTCAGAACTCAAGACCCCAGTATTGAAGGACTTTGTGTTGTTGGTATTATTCTACCAAGCTTGATAAATAAAGGGATGAATTATAGAAGGATATATATTCAGAAGTGAACCGAGTGTTGGAATGTTTGAATGTCGTATAGTTTGATGCTGCCTGAATATGTGTCCATATAATATACCTGGATTTTTATATTATGTTATCATTGAAGAAATGTGTTGCAAAGCAAATAGATATTTGTATACTATCCTAACATGTGGGATATCATTTTGCCTCTACAGTTTTGAGAAATCTGTGAAGAGGGATTTTGATATCAGTAATCTGTAATGAGCAGATCAGTTGATGAAAGGTTGGAATTATGGTTTTATGAAGCAAAGGAGCAGACAGTCTGATTGTGAAACAGCTGTCAGAACTTCTCTTACTAGGGTCACGGGGCAAGTGACCCAACAGAGCTGTATCAGGACAACCGTTAATGCCAGGCAACTTTTTTACTGGTTTGATTAGAATTGGACATCCTGCCTTTTTTTTTAAAATTGAAATTTTTGCCTAATGTGTATTTTGTACAGGAACCTGACATTTTTAATGATTCCAGGATCATATTTTTATGGCTTAAAATTGTGACTGTGTATGTTTGTTTTTAACAGTAAGGTGTAGTCATTTTTAGATAATCCTTGATGTTGTTTCGAGAAGTTGAAAATTTTTGTAAATCATAGTTATTTGAATTTTTTTTCTCCTTCTTAAATTTAATGGGTTTAAAAATTAAGCTTAAAAGTTAACTTGCATTCATGTTATACTCTCTGGATTTTGTCATTGTCCTTGTGTGTATGTGTGATGAAACACATCTGCATGTAGAAGATGAAATCTGTGTGGTACTGCCTGCTAATTGTTGCATGCAACAACGAACAAATACAATAATCATTTATTGATATTGATGTCCGAGTGTAAAACTTTTGATCTTGGCAAAATCTGCCTGTTGAAAGAAAGCAGGAAAAAAAACTCAAAAGAATCTGAAAAAGGCTATCGGAGCACTGAACAAAACATCTGTCTGCGCTTGTTGCCCAAAGTCTGTCATACTGATAAAAGTAATGTATGCCTTTAATGTCAGTGTTGTCATCTCATCGTTCATTCCTTTTGATGGTGTAGCTACTATTAGTTAGTTTAAGATATTACAAAGCAGTGCATTGCATTGTTTTAAAAAGGTGTGCATACTGCCCCCTGTGTAATTACGCAGCAGGCGTTGTGGAGAGGAGGGGCAGGTGTCAGGGTGCAGGAGGATTCCCACACGGGCCACTTCATCACCTGCTCACCTCTGTGCCCAGTACTGCTGCTGTCTGAGTACACCCCCCCCCCCTTCTCTCTGTGCCTTGGCTGGCTCATTGTCAAGTCATTGGCTTCTCTGCTGGGAAAGGCCCTGTGCAGTCACATGGCTTTTCTTGGGGCACCCCCGAAGACTTGACAACCAGTTCCCTCCATTCCTCTCTCTCTCTTCTGCCTTTCTCAGAACTCTGAAAAAGTGAAATATTTATAAAGCTAGATTATTGATCTGTCTGGATGGAAAGAAAGAAAACTGTAGCTGGTCATATATGTAGACTAGTTTTTAGGCAGGAAAAGCGTGATATAAATGTTATCACATTCAATAACCTTTTCTTTTCAGAGTTTTCTTGAGAAAGACATGGGCTTGGCCAGTAGACTGTTGGTTTTTTTCTTCACTGTTTTTCAGATGTTTTTGGTGTTCAAAATTTGATATTCATTTCAGACTGCTTTGAATTGTTATCAGTTTTATGTGATACTGGGCTTCAAGACTTGTTCTCTGTTGAGTTTTATGTTGCAAGTTTTTTGTTTATTTGGCTTCATAGTACTGAGTGTTATTCACCACATGATTTGAGTTTGAGAGCTTTACTTTGATATATTATGTCCAGTTGTTTTTGTTGTGCTGTTGTTTATTTTTTGCATGGGTCTTACAGTTGTAACTGACTTTGAAAATGTGAAATAGCTTTTTTTTTTTATATGAACACAGTTTTTAAACACAACAAGGTATGATGAAGATTACCAATACAGTTTGATCATAGAGAAGGGAGTGTGTGTTTTTCTATGTATGTGGGTGACACTTGATTTGAACTACTAAAAATATGAAGCACGAAAGTGAAGAACCATTAATCTTCTGTTTGCTGATCCTTATTTAGTGTTATATGAGTTCTGTGTGAAAGAGTCACCAAAATGCCTGTCTCTTGGACTGTATGTGAAACAGAGTAGGAAGAAATGGGGAATGTTTGTTTGAACTGAGCAGTGATGTATTTTACTGATGCCCATGTTGTATGATCAGTTTGTTATAGTATAGAATGCAATGTACAAGTTCTTCTAATAACCTTGACCATCTCATCTGAAACACTAGCACCCAGACCACCACTCAAGGTCTAATGGAAGGAGATTGTACAAATTTAACTGATATTTCTTGCTTTCTTGACAGGCACATGACCTCTACACCACTGATCCACTTGCATATCTACTCTGGTCATAGATAAAAGATAAAAAAAAGGGGGGGGGGGGGGAGGTTAATGCCAAAGAACCCATGGCAACAAAAGGGTTTTCCATGGCAAAATTTTGTAGCAAAAAGCCACTCTGATACTGGGGAAAACAATTACACATGCAGACAGAAAATGTTTTTGTTTTTTTTTAAATGGCTGGTGCTTCTCTTGTGGCAACACAATCTTCACAAGGAGAGCAGCCCAAATTTCACACAAAGTGTCTGAAAATAGTATACAATACAAAAAGAATAAGTGGCTGATTTTTTAAGTACGCGTGTAGTGAAAGTGTTAATTAAACAATAGTTTAAAAGAGTAGATTTTAAGTATGTCTGAACTGAGTGTGGTAATTAAACGATACTTTAAAAGAGTACAAAGTAGGCCTTTTGCTGAGCCACGATTTGTGTCAGTAAATTGTGAAGCACAGAAGAAAACGTCAGTTTGCACTTGTCTTGGTTTTATCCACTAAAAAGTTACTTTAGACAGTATAAGCTGTGGTCTGTCTGTCTGTCTGTCTACATTGTATCAGTGAATTGTGAAACACAGAAGAAAATAGAAAATATTGGTTTGTGTGTGTGTCTTGGTTTTATCCTCTAAAAAGTTACTTTAGACAGCGTGTGCTGTGGTCTGTCTGTCTGTTGTCTACAGGGGCCAAGTCCACAGAGAACCTGAACAAGGACCCAGGTGTGGAGGATGATCTGGATGGAGGATTCCGCACGCTGTCCCCAACCCCGCTGGTGCCTCGTGGGGAACGACCTCGAGGTCGCAGGTCGCCAGGCAGCGAGATGTTGACCCTGGAACAATTCCTGAAGGAGGCCCACAAAGAGGCGGACATCAGCCCCTCTCCCAAAGAGGCTGTGAGTAGTCTGAGGGTCACCCCCTGCCCTGATGGCCATGGCACAGGCAGATAGGAACTATAAGCTGTTTAACCTCCTCTTCACTGCGCTGGTGACAAATGGTGTTGTCATCAAAAGTGCTATCTGCAATGCTTAGTTGATGAATGCTGTTTGTCATGATTCAGCACTTTTTCTGTATAGTCTGCCATAGCTGAAAAGCCTTTTTATTTTTGATTTGATAAGCATGTGACTCGCCAAGATGATTAATGTGGGGTCTTGTTGAGGACATGCCTGTAATGTTGTTTGGGACATATCTATTTTAATAATGAGTTTGATATGTAGGGCCTTGTTGGGGACATAGCATGTGGTGTTCGGCACAATGTTGAATTGGAACAAGTATATATATCAGTTCACTGAAAGATCCACCTAGGAATTGTGGTGAGCTAAGTATCCATATGGTATTTTCAGAACAGATTTATACATCGAGCTTCTGCTTTTACAAGGTAATGGCATCACTTTTGATGTGAGTATGACACCTTTGGTTCAAAAACAGTAGCGAGGTCTATTTTCTTTTGTGGTTGATTCTGATCATGGGTGATTATATGTGACACCGATCACCTTAGAATGAAAAACAGATGATACTGAACCCTGTAGTATAAATGGTGTGTACACTGTCAGACTGTTGACCCTCTAGGTAAACCGTGACATGTTTCCTAAAAGAAAGGTATGTCGTGTGTGCACAGCGACGGTTGTCAGGCCGGCGACGGAGCCAGGATGACACCGAGTCACGCAGCAGCGAGAACTCGGACCACAGCAGTCAGCGGGCAGCCATCCAGCGGCTACAGGCAGTGGCTGCAGCACATCATCTGCAGCAACAACAACAGCAACAACAACATCAACATCCAGCAGACCTGCGGCGCATGGCCAGTCCCGTGCCAGAGCCGGGTCCCTGCACCCAGCACAAGACACGTCCTGTCTGGGCCACGGATCCCAGGACCCCAACCTGTCCCGACTGTCGGGGATTTCGGGGGGCAGCGCCATGGCCCCTGACCTCTCACCCCCAGGCCCTGGGGGCCGGGTGGACGCGCTGACCTCCACTCCCAAGGTGGACAGTCCCCTGTACAGGATGCGCGGGGCGGAGGATCGAGACTCGTCAGGGCATCGCGAGGAGCAGGAGGGGGGTGGAGGGGGGGAGTACCAGGATGACCAGCACAAGTATGCTATCCCCCACCAGCATCACAGGTGAGGTGGTGGGGGCGCTGCTGTATTCAGACACCTGGGTTGTGGGGACTTGTGGTGTATTCTATGTGTGTGTGTGTGGGGGGGGGGGTGTGTTTTGTGTAAGTGTGTGTTGGGGGGGGGGGGGGTACTTGAAGAGAAAAATTAATATCTTTTTGGTGTTCTGCAATTTTGGCCTGCAATATTGTATATTGTAGGGTTTTTGTGTGTGTTATATATCTGCAAATGAATTATTGTTCATCTTAATTATAGAAATTGTTGTGTTTTTTTTCTTTTGCATAATTTAGGGTATATATTTTTTTTCCAATTGAGAACACAGTTTAAGCAGTCTAATTTGTCATAAGTCATTGCACTACAGGTGAAATAAAATATAACATGGTCATTGTCAATGTTGACAAGCAAGTCTTCCAGGAGCTATGTAGCCATATCTCGCCATATCTGTTGCCATTCTGTGCACACTTTGTTTTCTATCTGTTGTCATCTCGCCTTTAGACATACTCCACTATCAGGTTGGGATTTCTCCATTCCATTAAAAAAAACCCCAGTTGTTGCAGACTGTCTGACGTGACTGGTTCTGTCCCCATGTGCAGGATGGACAGCCGACTACCCTCAGGACAGGAAGTGACCCATCACCCCCCCACACACCAGCACAGTGCCTTCAGACTGAGCGGGCCAGAGCCTGTGCGGTCCCCCCCTCCCCCACCCCACGCTGCCCTGAGGGCCGTGAATAACCGGGAACTGCCGCCCACCCCAGCAGACCGAGAGGTCAGGCGAGAGTCCTTACCCCCCGCTGACCGCCTGGATCGTCTGACCAGAGGGCCAGAGGGAAGGCATGTGGACCCTGAACGTCGCCGGTCCGCCATTGGAGAGCAGCAGAGAGAGCAGAGGCGACTGATGCCTCGGTCCCGGTCAGTGGGCCCTCAGGGATACCCACAGCCAGAGGGGACAGAGGCAGGGGGGAACTCTGGACCTGGGAGGATGGGGGGGGAGAGGGAGCCCGAATCCCGAGAGGAGTCGGCGCGCAGGGAGAGCGTGGGGTCTCCTATCAGACGACCCCCGACCTCTCAGGCCCCGCGTCCTCACCAACGTCCTGCCAGCGTCATGGGCCACGCCTCCTCCTCCTCCTCCCCCTACCAGCCCTCCCCCCAGCCCCGCCAGGACAGCTCTGGCCCCCTCAGGCAACACAGTGCAGGTGGTGTAGGGGAGAGGGACATGCAGCGCATGCGTGCAGAGCCCATGGTGGGCAGTGCCAATGGGCCTGTGGCCAGGAGAGAGGCGGAGGACTACGGCCAGAGGAGACAGACGGTGGAGCTCAGGTCTCGCGGCAGAGAGGGGGGGGAGTACGGTCAGGGGGGCTACGCGGAGAGACCCAAGTCTGTGCCCCCTCACCTGTTCCACAAGTCAGACAGCAGTGGTGGTGGAGAGCAGGGGGGCATGGGAGCAGCACGGCTCACCCCCCTGTGGCCGCCCCCAGACACAGCAGGGAGGGCACACCTCGCTCCCCGCTAGAGGGGGGGGCGCCCGTGCGTGACAGGGACGCATCCTCGCGTGTGCCTCTGGACATGTCTGTGAGTGGACGCGTGTCTCACATGAACGCTGCTGCTGCTGCTGCCTCGCAGGGCAGGTCAGGGCCACACAGCTCCGGGTCCTTACCCAACAGGTACGCTGGGCCAGGTGTGGCTGCAGGCTCCGCTCCGATGGTCAACCACACTCCTGCCTCGGGGCGACTGCTGCCACCTGCACAGCAGCACCCCTACAGTACACCCAGCCCTCAAGGGCCCCCTCCAGTTTCCAGGAAGGACCCGGCAGCAGCTTTCAGGGCAGAGGGGGGCGTCAGGACTCCGGTAGTGGTGGTGGAGGTGGGGGGCCGGGCTATGGCCGAAGCACCACCCCAGGCCCCAGGCATGGGCCAGACCCTTACGGACGCGATGCCTCCGACCCCAGCAACCCTTACTCCACGCCCCAGCGCCCCCAGACTGCCATGGGGCGACCCACTTACCACAGCAACCCTTCCACCCCCCAGCAGCCCCCCCAGCAGAGAGGGGGGGTGGGACCCAACCCCCCCGGCCCCCAGCACCCCTTCCGCCCCCCTCCCCAGGACGGGGACTACAATCACCGGCCCGTGCTGGAGCAGCGGCCCCACAGCAACAGCGTGCCGCCCATGGCTCGCATCCCCCCCCAGACCAAGGCCCTGCACCCCCCCGCGGGCAGAATGGACCCTTCCGCCGGGCAGAGGACGGCAGTGGGGGACGAGCCGCAGCCCCATGACCGGCCCAAAAAGAACTCTGTGTGGTACGAGTATGGTTGTGTGTAGCCCTAACCCGTGTGCCATCATCTCTCTCTCTGGCAGGCTGGAGTCAGGGGGGTGGGGGGGGGCAGCAGAGTGGCAGCCGTTACTTCTCCTGGTGTTACATGTGTGTGTGTGTGTGTGTGTGTGTGTGTGTGTGTGTGTGTGTGTGTGTGTGTGATTGCGACAGTAACCCTCCTCCCCCCTTCCTTCCTACATTCCACCCTTGTGGTTTTAAAAAAAACAAAAAAACAAGTGCCTTTTCCTTTTTCTATGCTTCTGTCATCTTAACACTGTGGTCCTTTGTCCTTGTCTGATCTGACCAAAGACTTTTGTTTCCCTTTTGTTACAGTTCATGTTATGGTCAAGGCCAAAGAAGATATGTAGGGAAAAAAACTAACAAAGCGAGAGGATGATTTTGTCTTTCATTTTGAACAAAGTCCCAATGTACTGACTGCAAAATAACGTTTCCTGCAGATGAATATAGTAACACACACACATGCACACACACACACACACACACACACACACACACACACACACACACACACACACACACACACACATGCTACATGTACCATATTTTATTTATTTATGTATTTATTCTTTTATATAGAGAATAATGAAATAAGTACACATGTGCTTTTTTACCTTCAGTCCCTGTGGGTATGCAGTTTTGTAAATTTTCAAAAAGCAGAACAGGAATTAACCTGTGCACAAGATGTTTTGCATGCATTTGCACATGTTTATAATCTCATCCAAAGGACTTTGGGGAAAGTGGAGTCTGCACTGATGTTAACTCCAGGGGAAAAATCCCCTTGAATGAGATTCAAACCCGGTTTGTCAGATTGCAAGCGCAATGTTCTAACCACTAGGCTGGAGGGAACAGATTACAAAATTTACAAAACTGCATACTCACGGGGACTGGATGTAAAGAAGCACATGAGCACTTATTATTCCATTATCCTCAAAGTAAAAGAAAAAAGAAAGATAAAAGTGTTCATTTGCTATTACGCACACAATAATAACAGAGTACATCTATTGATCATCTCTATCTGCATCCACACCCAAACTCACAACGTCGTTATGCTCCCATCCCTTCACGTTTGTCTGTTGTAGTTGTTTGTGTTTTGAAACAAACAAGATGCTGGGAAAAAGGCGATAAACTTCACGGTGTTGTGACGTCCGTCCATTGGAGACATCAGGTTGCAATTGCTGTAACTACTGCTTTCCCCGCTGATTTCTGTTGGGGGGGTAGGGTTGGGGGATCTTTGGTTTTTGTGTCTTTGGTTTTTTTTCCACTGTTTGCTTTCCTGCCATTTTGCTCACAAAAAAAAATCAAGAGTTTGGCCAACCCATTCCCTTTCTTCCTATTTCTGTGGGAAATTTCTGTCTGTTATTTTTTGTTCAGCTTTTCGTTGACATTCCATTTGGTTCTAAAAGCGTATGAATTCTGTATCTTTGGGGCTTTTTATGTTGTAGATGTGCGTGAGTTTAAATGATGTGTTTGTTTTCTTGGTGAATTTCATGTCAGTGTGGCTGGGTCTTTTTTTTTTTGTCTTTTTTTTTTTAATTCTTTAAGCGTTAGAATATGTCTTCATTATTTGCAAGATATTTTGGTTGTTGTTTTTTTATGAAAGTGTTTTAATTATTTTACTACTTTTCTTGTTTCTGTTATTTTTACAATAACATTTGAACTTGTCAATTTAAAACTTTTTTGTTATTTTTACCAAATTTGTGAAGATGTGTTCATTTAAGACCATTTTTTAACCAGATGGGTATGAAATAGGCAGGCAAGCTGTTCCTCAACTCCATAATATAAAGTATCGTATGCATGTGAAACAGACCTTGGCTAAACCAGATGGTGCACAGCAAGTGTCATGACCTACAAACAAGAAGCGCTGACTGCACCATTAGTCCATAGTCTGTAAAAGAGTGTGATATGGTGCTCAAGTTCTCCACACTGAAGGGGTTGATCAGTGTACATACATACATAGCAGCAGATGACCAACAAACCTTTCAGAAGTTCTATGGTTGATTTTTTTTTTTAGCCTTTTTCTTTTAAAAAACAAACAAAACAAAATCATCAGATAATGCATGCAATAATTTGGAAGCAATACCAATGTCAAAAGCCCTGTGTTTGATTTTCCAGCCTTTTTTTTTCCCTTTAAACCAACAGGTCATGCATGCAATATTTCGAAGGCAATATCCAATTATATATATATATTTTCTTTGAACTTTTTCTGGCAATTAAATATTGTATCATAGCATTGAAAAAGAAATTGATAGGTATTTTTTCCCCTGCCATTTGAATAGTTGCCAACAGTTTGGTTTTTTCCCTGAATTTTTCTGGTATTTAGCTGCTGTTCTGGTTATTTAGAACATTTTCCAGTTTCCAGAATGTCAATAGAGTTGCGAGATAAGCTTATTGAAGTAGGGACAAACTGCAGAAGTGTAGTGTTTATGCTGGGCGTGACTGTGATATAGCGTGATCCGGCAGGCAGCGGTGGACAGGGGTGAGTCTGTAGCCACACTATGAAGAGCCAAGTTTTCGGCAAAATCCAGATTCCACACTTTGCTTTGACAATATTTGCTATGAAACAAAACAGCAATGCTCAATGCTTGTCTATAAAACAGTTTTCTCTCCTGATTTTGTAATTCATGCATGCTTAAAAGATGCGATAAAGTTGACTTTGCCTAGATATGCGGAGTAACATTTTAATCATCATCATTTAGATATATGTATCTAGTAGACTGCTTACGTGCATAAAGTAAGATTTTAATCATTCAATTTAGATGTATCCAGGAGTTTTGGAGAAGTAACAGCGTCTTGTAGTGTCATGTCTCTCACTCAGTGTGGTATCATTAGTTGCACACTAGTCAAGTTCATTATTTTATGAGAAAGGCTTTATAATATGTACACATTTCATATACTATCATGGCACTGAAATAGTATACTGTAGTCATCATCAGTATTGTCCTCAAGACACATGACTGAAAAGAAAATTACTGCATCACTGTGTGAATTTCTTTTGGTTATATACACAAACTATGCACAGCAATGCAGTAGTGAAAACACTGAACACGTTTTCGCTTGGCCAGATGTTTGTGTACATGTGCACTCAGTGTTGTACCTGTGGTCGTGATTCGCATGCTGCATGCTGCATCATTCATTCATGTCAGGATTGAACATCAGTTGCTGGTAGGCTGTCTCCTCCAGTTAGGCTTCATGTGTTTCTGTGACTGTTTAAGTGTTACCCTTCTGATAGCTGGATAGTTTCTCAAAGAATGACAGATAGTTGAGATTATTTTCGCATGCTTAAGCTCTTTAATAAGTGGGATACATATGATTGTAATAAAATCAGACAAAGCTCTTTAATAAGTGGGATACATATGATTGTAATAAAATCAGAAAAAATGTAATACTGGATTGGTAAAAAACAGTATGAACTGTGAGATTAAACACAAGCCAACACACACATGCACAGGGTGAATCTTGAAGCTCTAGCTGAGAAATGAAAAAATGTATATACACATGAGATAGTTCTTCAAATTACAGTGTAGTCAACATTAGCTGTCTGAAAAGACCTACAACTTGCTAGTTCTTATGGATTATCACGAACAACTCTCCAGGAAAGGGTTTTTTATATCTTTTATCAAACTTTGAAAAAGAATATGAGAGTAGACTGCCATTTAAGTAGAGTGAAGATGTCAGGCAGTGGTCTTGCTGTATGACTGTCAGTTCAGTTTAGTGTTTGCATGGCACTGCCTGTTGTCAGTGATGATGTGTGTTTACTACAGGCAGCAGAAGCACGTCTGTTGCTTGATTAGTGTTTGCTGTCTGTCTGTCTGTCTGTCTGTCTTGTTGTTTACTCCCCGGTAAAATGTGTATGAACTAACTCACCCTAGCTCAGTGTGGGGCATGTTGGTGTACTGTATTTCTTTCTGTGACAGGCTGGCTCGATGAGCGATGACTCGTGCTAACCTGACTGCATGCCATACGCTCATCCTCCTTCTCTCCCCTTCTTTGCAAGGGGACGTAACTCAGCGGTCGTGGTGTATAGCCCCCTCCCATTCAGTGACCAACCTCTCCTCCTAGTAGTGTGTGGAAAGTTATGTTGCATGGGGTTTGGTGTTGGCTTGACTGCCCCTTATTACTGTGTAGTGTGGTGTGTGACTGCCAGATAGTGTGGAACTGTGTCTGAAGGTAGTCAGTGAGTGGACAGGAGGTGGCCGTCAGTTAGCCACGTCAGCAGAGCAATAAGAACACTAATAGTCATTATGTGGAGCGTCAGAAAACCCCAAAACTCACAAGCAACAAAAACAAAAAACCAAAAGCTGAAGGTCATGAACAGTGCTGAGGCTTGACTCTGTCTTGCATCAGGACTGACATGACGATTATGTGATACTGGTTGAAAAAAACAGTGTGATCCATCATTCAATCTCATTAACATTGTGTATGTTTGCTTTCTTGCTTTCTGTTGGTATGTTGTCACTAGTTGTCATGGTATTTTTTTTGTTGCTTATGCTGAAGAGTGCTTACTAATGAACATAAGGGTATGTTGTATCCTGTGTGTGACATGCAGAGGTTTCTGCTCATGCTTGATAGCAGATGTTGATGTTCAAGTTACTTAGGTGTCAACTGACATGTTTCGCAGACAGGGTATGCATAAAAAAGAACATGGTAATGTGTCAGGTGATGATTTCTGTGACTGAGCAGGGTTTTTAGTCCAGGCTACCAGGGTCAACTGGTCACATTGTGGAGGAAGTGGTGGTTTGGGTTCAAGTTAACACAGATAAAAATGCTCCACCTCACACAACATTTGTTGGTTTAATTTGGATTGTGATGATCAGCTTACCATTTACACAGCTCAGATTTTGAAATGTATGAGAATTGAGAAAGCAAATTTTTAAAAAAATCAAAAGAAATCAGAGCAGCTGAAATAAGCCATGTACAATTCATGTTATGTCGATGTGGTTAATGTCTTTCTAGCTACAAGTGATGTTTCTGTTTTTTACTGGTTGGGGACACATAGAAAAACATTTCACAGGGGTTTTCTTTTCATTATCACTTGAGTAGAACTAAAGCAGTGGTTTGAATGGTTAAATAATCTGTCAGGGAAGACATCTTTTAAAATAGATATTTTCATTAACATTTCGATCTTTTCCTACAAATCTGCCAGAAGATCTCTTAAATCTAACAGACAAAATCTAGGCTTATATCAAACTTTTTTTTCAGGATTAAAACTCTAGCGCTTTAAAAAAAAAATCATAATTCAAGAGCATTTAGAAAAGAGATTAGATTTAGTATTTGCCAAAGACAGTCTGAGTACTAACACGCTGAGTGTCTGTGAGCAGCTCCCTGTGACTGGAATGAAGTAAAGGCATGGCATGAATTCCTTGGTGTGCTTGCTTGCTGTGGTATGTTGTGACGTTGTTCTGCCTTGAAAGACATGGACGGTGACTAACTGCTAACGGCTGCCAGCAGGGTGAACGGCTGGCAGGCAAGCTCTTATGCCGCTGCATGCTGTTTTGTGTTCTGGTGATTGGGGCTCTTTTGTTGTCAGTTGTGTTTGTCATTTCCAGCATGCACTTTCAAGAATCTGGCTCTCAGGGGCCATACTGTTTCCTCCCCTCCCTTCCTCTGTGGACATCTGTCAAGTCTGAATCCTACATTAATGTTTGTGTCTGTGTCCAAACCACTTTGGTGTTTTGTTGCAGTGTTGGGGATAGTGCACTTGAAGGTCTAAAACTCGCATTCAAATCAACAGTTGTCATTGAAGAAATTTAGTAAGTTGAGAAACTCATGAAATAAAGGTGCGAAGCACTGCACCATGTCGCAACTTAAGAATTAAAAAAAAAAAAATCAAAGCAAAGAAGAAAGAAGCAAAAAAGAAAAGAGATAGAGAAAGAGAGAGAGAAACACAAATTTCTTGGGCTGCTCACAGAAGTGAAAACCAGTTTTCTATGAGGCCAGTCTGCATTTTAACAACCCCCCCCCCCCCCCCAATTTATTATGTTTTTTTCTTGATTAGTCGTCTACTTCCTTAGAATGAAACGAAAATGTTTTGTTTTACAAGGAAATGTGATACAAATTGGTTGTGTTTGGTCATTCAGGGTTGTGATTTTTACAACAGTATATTTGTGGAGTTGTGTGCAGCATCGATTCATAGGTCATGTCTCGTCTGTCCTCAGTGGAATTCAGCTGTGAGTTGTGAGAGAAACAGATTTGTTTAATCATAATGCATTTTTTCCAGTTCAGATTTCAAAATAAACAAATCAAAAGCCAAGTTTTTACATTTACTGATTTAAATAAACTTGTAAGTAAAAAAAATGTACTAAAAAGAAAAGACAAGAAAAATGATGAAGATTTAAGGTCACATAAATATTTGCCAGTTGGAGCTTCGTAAAATGTGTTCTTTTGTTTGTTTGTTTGTTTCAGTTTGTTATTATCATTTTCAAGTCTTGTGATTACCAGACTAACAAACAGACTGACAAATAAAAAGGGTCATGGGGAATGTTCTGAGATTTCATACTGGTCAAACAATTAGTGCTAGAGTAATAATACAGAATTTGAAAAACCAAAGGAAGAAAGAAGCAAAAGAGAATGCTGAATACTTGAGCTGTAACTCCACTCCCGTACCCCATCTTCCTGACACGTCTGGAAAACTCTCTGAAAGTATTTTTTATTTTATTTATTTATTGTTTTTATTCTTTTATATCGAGGATAATGGAATAAGCACCCATGTGCTTTTTTTCATCCAGTCTCCGTGTGTTTGCAGTTGTGTATATATATTGTCATCTGTTCCCACTGGCACACAGTGGCCTACTCTTACGAAAAGCAGAACAGGTTTTAACGTGTGCGCAAGATGTTCAGCGTGCGTTCGCACACGGGGCCTCAGTTTACAGTCTCATCCGAAAGACTTTTGGGGAGAGTGGAATCAGCACTGATGTTAACTCCAGGGGAAAAATCTGGCCTTCAGCGTGTCATGGGGTGATGTCCTGTTTCTTTGAGATGGTGGTTTTTACTGGCTTTTTTGTGTGGTCTGGGGTTTTTTGTTTTTTTATAATTCCAGCTCTGTTGCCTGGCTAGTCTTACTTTCCTATCACCATTCATTTTCTATGTAAAAGGTCTTTGTGGTGTGGTGTTGGGTTATTTTGCTTTTCTTACTTACTGACATCCTGCAACTTTTACAGGTTCCCTGCTCTGCCAAGCCTCGGATTGAGGGGAACATAATAATAATAATGAATAAATAAATAAAGCAATTGATAATAATAATGATAACAACAACAAATGGAATTTATATAGCATTATATCTTGCAAAACAAATCAAAGCGCTAGCAAACATGGTAACCTAAGACAGACTTTAATTCAGTCAGGCAGTGATGGCATGTCACAAACAGAGAGGATCCATCCTGAACTGGCTGCCATGTTTAGGTCACAGTTCTGTTGCTGTGTGATTAGTAAGGAGCTTGTACATGGTGGATACCTCCTTTCTGATATCACTGTTAAAAATTTGCTGGCCTGTTTCATGCAATCTGTCAGGTAAGGTAGCAAGCAGTAATTGGCAACATATTCTCTCCACAAGTTTTCTGTCCACATCCATTTTCCCACGTACTTTATCTCGACCTCCTGTTCAGTCCAAAAGTAGTTTCTAGGTTATCTTTGAGCTTTTAAGGAATGCTTTGTTTGTACTTGAACTATGGACCCAGCATTCATTACTGGCCCTCTCAGGGATTGTGTTTGTTTAAAAAAAAAAAAAAAATGTTCCGCAGGTTAATTTTGAAATTGATTTAAAAAATAAGCATGCCTCGTAGTGCTTGTGTGTGTTTGGATGATTTGGAGGGGGGGGGGGGAGGGGGTGTTGTTACAGCAAAATGTTCAAGTAACGCTTGCAGAGAGCTGTCTCAGATTGTGACCAGCCTTGTTATTGCAATAATAACAATCACACAGTAAGAAAAGCCTGCAGTAAAAACCAGGATTTCATTTTCCTGTTGCTAATCATCTGTATATACATGCCTGGCTTGGAGTGGGGGGACATGTTTACACAAAGATTGGGATAATTCTGACATGCCAGTGTTACGATTGATACTGATAAAAGTTTTATCTGTGTGTGTGTGTGTGTGTGTGTGTGTGTGTGTGTGTGTGTGTGTGTGTGTGTGCATGTGTGCATGTGTGTGTGTGTGAGAGAGAGAGAGAGAGAGAGAGAGAGAGAGAGAGAGAGAGAGAGAGAGAGAGAGAGAGACCAAGTTTTGTGAAATGTGCTGCCGACTGTATTTGGTTGAGGATTTTACATGAACAGTGAGCAGTGAATGAATAGTGTAATATCAGTTTTATGTACTCTGTTCATGAACAGGGTCTGTCTGGTAAATGAGTTTGTACTGCATTAATTATGCCATTAACATTCCTATTAATATGTATGCATGTGCTATTTATGTCAGTATGAACAATACTTGTGGAGTATCTTTATGGTCACAGTGATGGGTTCTCATGATAAATTTATATGTGGAAAATAGCCAAAAATGTGGTTGAAAAGATTTATCAGAGCTTATGTGATAAAAAAAAATGTTTATTTGAACAAGAAATATGTCAATCTGTTTGTATGTGAATGCATATATATATATATATATTATATATATATATATGTATATGTAAGACCAAGTAGGGGACAGAGATGGCACTAGATGCCTCATCAGTAGATAGATATGTATGTGTGTTATGCTCATAGGAAAGTAGTTGTTAGTGTGCATGCATAGTGGAGAATGACATTTTTGTATTGGAGTGCATGTTTTCATGTTGTTTTTAGCCATGTAAATAACTGATTCCTGGCCTTGGAGTGGTCCGTCCAAAAAACAAAAATGTCTCAAACAGTGCAGAAACATTTTCTTCTGGACTGTGGCTGGAGTGAGTTTTTTTTTTTTGTACCTTGCGTGAAGTAGTTCGATTGTTTCTTCAGACACTTGTTAATGGATTTTTACCGTCTTGTTTTTCCGCCCCCCAAAATGTACAGTCTGATTTGTGAATGAACAGATGTTACCTATTTATTTACAAAATGTCATTGTCACAACCACCAATTTTACTTGTCAGAGATGTATAGATACCACCGTCCTCCCCCCAGATCAAAAGGATGGCTTTGAGCACTGCCAGGAAGAGTGCTCCAATCATTCCAGTGTGATGAAACGTCGGTCTCAGCTGCTCTGGCTTTGAACTACTGACTTTTATCAAAGACTGATATTTTTGTGCCTTTGCACACTATGTATTTATAATGTGTATACATCTACAAAACTGTACAGTCTCTGTTCTTGTGTCATTTTTTTTGAGGATTTAGCACTAATTTATTAGTTTTGAGTCATGTATTTGTGGTTGTTGCCTATGGGTTTAGCATACTAAGGGGTTTGGTGGGAATTTCATCATGAAAACCCTATTCTTTGACAGAGTGTGTTTATTGGTAAGGGGACAACAGATTTCCAGGGTGTAGATGTTTGTGAGCATTTGATGTGTGCTGCATGTTGGGCATGTGAAAGTCTTGGGACTGGAAGGATGCTGCAGAGGTCAGTGGAGTTCATCCTCAGCACAGGACTGGTGGGATGAACTTGGCTGAGAACAGTCCAGGGAGGAGAGACAAATTACCTTATGGAGGGATTCTCACAGAAATGATGAAGCTTTTTTTTTTTGTATTGCTCTGTCCTATATTGCCTTTTGTAAAAGTGACAGTGATACAGCTGCAAAGGAAATCATTAGCTTACTGTTTTACATGTGTATTTTGGCCTTCTGCAAAAACAAAAAAACTCTCAGTGTGGAAAGAACATCATTGAAATCTGACCCTGCTTTGGAGTCTGAAAGATGCAGCAAGAGATCAGTCATCAAGTGAATGATGACAAAAGTTCCCGTCTTTATCTCCAGAGCAGCACTGCTGATAATCAAGGTGGAAGGCTACACTACACTATGGCCTGTGTTAGTTATTTCAGTATCACCTGCACTGCTGATAATGTAGGCTACACCACACCACAGCCTGTGTTAGTTATTTCAGTGTCTTCTGCACTGCTGATGATCAGGGTAGTAGGCTACACTACATTACAGCCTGTATTGGTTATTTCAGTATCACCTGCACTGCTGATAATCAGGGTGGTATGCTACACTACACTACACGACACGACACGACACGACACGACACGACACATGACATGACACTACACTACACTACACTACACTACACTACACTACACTACACTACACTGCAGCCTGTGTTATTTCAGTGTCCTCTGCACTGCTGATGATCAGGGTGGTAGGATACACTACACTACACTACACTACACTACACTACACTACACTACACTACACACCATGTGTTTTCAGTGTCCTCTGCACTGCTGATTAGGGTGGTAGGTTATACTACACTACAGCCTGTGCTCATTATTCCAGTGTCCTCTGCACTGCACTGTGTGGGCTCAGAGCAAGCTGGTCATCACACACAGCCCAGGATCGTTTTCCCCTGTGCTCTTGTTAATGAAGCTTTAATTTTGTTGATAATTCATCTTGGGGGTGGAGGTGGTGGTGGTGGTGACTATGCACAAAAGGTATGCCCCAAATCACAATCCATCCATTTTTCTCCTGAAAAAGTGATGTTTAAACCACTTTACACTGTCCACCACAAATGTAGCAATTTTCAAACATGTTTTTTTCATGCCTCAGTGTTTTATTACCGAAAAGGACAATGTAGGGAGTGGGTTACCGAAAAGGACAATGTAGGGAGGGAGTTGGGGAAAAGGACAAAATAGGGAGTGGGTTACTGAAAAGGACAACGTAGGGAGTGGGTTGCCATAAAGGACAATGTAGGGAGTGGGTTACCAAAAAGGACAATGTAGGGAGTGGGTTGCCGTAAAGGACAATGTAGGGAGTGGGTTGTCGTAAAGGACAATGTAGGGAGTGGGTTACTGAAAAGGACAATGTAGGGAGTGGGTTACTGAAAAGGACAATGTAGGGAGTGGGTTACTGAAAAGGACAATGTAGGGAGTGGGTTACTGAAAAGGACAATGTAGGGAGTGGGTTACCAAAAAGGACAATGTAGGGAGTGGGTTACTGAAAAGGACAATGTGGGGAGTGGGTTGCCGAAAAGGACAATGTAGGGAGTGGGTTATTGCAAAGGACAATGTAGGGAGTGGGTTAGAGTGTAGGGATCAAAATGGCCTGCGTTGGCTGTAGAGGGTTGTTGATGTCCGTCCTCGTGTCTGCTCTACACTGCCTGTTGCAATGATGGCCAGACCTGTGTGTGTGTGTGAGAGAGTCGAGTGTGTTTCTGTCAATCAGGTCTGAGGTGTGAAAGTGGATCTTGTCATTGCGCGTTTGGTTATCATCCATCTGTTCACTCTGCCAGTGGTGGACGGAAGATTTCATACTCGTTTTCAGACTATGGATAAACCATTTGCTTCATCAGAAGGAAATCATTGAGGATGTTTATTTAGAAAATGAGTGTGTGGGATATTAGTTGAAGCGGAAAGCCTTGCAATGTCATTGTAAGCAAAAGAAAGGGTCTCTACAGAAGCAGAAGCACACATTCATAACTGCTGGTTTGATATAGATGCCTGTTATATAGAAGTTGGATTTTGCCATTAAATCTATATGAAAAGAACGGTCCTTTGGCTTTCTGATCATGATGTGAGTGGTGGTGGTTGTGTGTCTCTGTGTATGGAAGAGTTTTCTTCAACACCACAGGATTTTTTTTCAGCACAGCTGGAATCTGTCAGTACATCTGTCAACATTCAGCATCAGGTCAAAAGTGACAAAATGCTGTCTCGACAAGGGTGGTTCGGGCTTAGTTTGAAGCTGGATAATCCAACCACTTGACCTGTACTGTCTATCAATCTTTGCCATGGGACCATTGTTTTGTTTCTGTTATCACTTTGCTTGTCTGTCGTCCTTTTTCTTTTCAAGTTGTGTTTCGGAAGAAAAAAGAAAAGAAAAAATATCATTGTTCTGTTTCTTTTATCGCTTTACTTGTCTAAACCTTTTTATCAAAATTCATTGTTCTGTTTCTTTTCATCGCTTTACTTGTCTAAAACACTTTTTATCAAAACATTTGTCTGTTTCTTTTATTGCTTTACTTGTCTAAACTTTTTTATCAAACCATTGTTCTGTTTCCGTTATAAGTGCCGGTCTTGATGAAATAATGGCTGCTCTCGGATTTTTCTGCGATAGTTGAAAACTGTTATTTTGGTTGACTATTGGACAGCTCTATGAGGTGTGTGAGTGCGCATGCATGCGCAGATCTATGTTTGTTCTCCAATTTATTGTCTTTCAACTTTTTTTTTGTTGGTAGGCATCCATTAGTTTTGGAAGACTATGGAGTCGCGCTCTAGGCTCTAGAGCACAAAGCCTGGGTTAGAAAGTATGGAGGACAAGCTGTAACCAATGCAGCAGCCCCCCCCCCCCCCCCTCCCCTATCCACATTGCTGGAATGGTCCATTTGAAAGTGTAATCACCGATACACATGGTTCCAGTACCATCACAGGATCCGCCAGAACTTGCCATGTATACAGCCTCAAACCACCCTAGGGACTCCCAATTCCCTGATTTTCCTCAGGGATGGTGTCTAAATACGACACCTGTGTGCATTCTTTTTTTTTTTTTTGTTGTCATCCACTCCTTCCAGCACACAATGTCCTGCTCTTTAGAAAGGTGGAATGGGTTTTTACCATTTTCTGCGAGCATTCGCACATAGGGTCTCAATTTATAGTCTCATCCGAATTACTTTTCACTTAAAAGTTATAATAAAGCGGTGGGGAAGGTGTATGTGAGCATGTGTGTGAGAGAGATAAGAGAGAGAGAGGGGAGGGAAAGCAAGAGGGAGTGAAAGCAAAAAAAGTAAAAGAAATCAGAATGACTGGGTACTGAAATGCAGTAACCAATTAGACAACACAAATGCTAACCAACCTTAAAAGGCATGGACAAAGAAGGCTATGTACAAGTGATTCTGAAATATCATCAAAAAGGAGATTGTCACCTGAAGTTATGTCCTGAACATTGTCTTCAGAAATAGGCTACTACTGCATTAGACAGTCTTTGGCAGGAAATGACAAATCTTTAAGCAATGAAATAGACAATGTATGCATGTGTGTGTGTGTGAGAGTAAGAGAAAGTGTGTGCGTGCGCATGTATGCATTTGTGTTTGAGTGTAAGAGAGATAATGTGTGTGGGGACTGAGCGAGAGAGAGAGAGAGAGAGAGAAATAGAGAGAGGCTGTTCCATGTGCGAACTATGCTGAGGTGACTGTGTGGATCATGTGCTGATGGAACGATACTTCACAGGCCATGATGTAAATGAAGAATGTTGAGTGACATGGGTTGTTCCTTGTTGCGGATTCTAACTTTTGGCTGCTGTTTGGCTGAATTTGTAAACATCCCACCCCCCAGTTCCCATTTATGCTATGGGCAAAATGCTTATGTAATAGATCATTTGAATCAAGTCCCTCTCCTCATACACACACACTAATTCACAACCAAACATATACATAACAAAATATGAACGAGTATAGTGTGGTATTTTTAATAAAACAAATACACAATTTTCTTATTTTCCAATGTTTATGAACCAGCAGTAGTGAGGTACTATCAGTTTGGAGGTAAAGTCATTCAAGATACACTCTAATTTCAGAGTGACAAGCCAGTAGTGAGGTAGTATCAGTTTGGAAATAAAGTCATTCAAGATGCACTCTAATTTCAAGGTGACAGCTAGTACATGACACTGGGAGAACACTAACATATATTCTCATTGTGATAAAATGTCCATCTTCTTGACAAATGTGTTTGAGAAATATCTCCAATTGTATCTGCACCTTATCTCAACCAGGTTGACACTGCCTCTCCAGTCTAGTCTAGATTTATTTTCCTCTGTGTGTGTGTGTGTTACACTTGGGGAGGGGGGGGGGTGTAGTTTAGTTGGTCAGTTTTCATTTGTTTTCATTAACAACCAAACCTTACCATTACCTGCAGCAGTAGTTGGGGAAAAATATATAACTGGATACAATTATGAGGGCAGCAGAGAAGGGGAAGAAGAAGAAATGCACAACGTGCTCAGCTAAGACAGAAATTTATCATTTATAAAGTGATCTTTGAATGGTACTAACAATTTTTTTTTTTTAAGATACAAACTTAACATTTAAAATTCCTCATTTCCATCCCTTCCTCAACAACTACAGTCATATATTTGCAATCGAAGCGAGTTGGTAGTATTTTACAACCAAGTCGAAAAAAAGAAACCTCAACAATTTTAAACAAGGAAAAACTGTAATTGCAACTGTTTGTGAAATATAGATCAAAACAAAACAAAAAAACCCTCCATCGTGGTGAAAATTTATTATGTTAACAATATGTCAACTTTGTAAAGTATGATAAAAGACAAAAGTAATGATAAATAATTATACTTTGTACTGTTTTAAAATACATAACACACACACACACACACACCACACACACACGTGTGTGTGTATGTATGTGTGTGTACACACTCACTAATATATCTCTGTGTGTGTGTGTGTGTGTGTGTAAAAATATGTAAATCATTAAACACAAAAGCCATATATTATATATATATATATTCTTGTCTGCATAAATTCTTACATGTGAGAAGAAAAACAAACACACATGTCACCAGACAAAAGTGTAATATAAAATTATGGAAGTATGTCCAAAAACGAAATATATACCAAAATGATTAATGTGCGAAGCTAAAACAGAAAAGGAAAAATCATGAAGTTGATTCAGTTTTGTATACAAGATGACACAGGCTGTCAGACCATTATCACACACACTCCTTATCAAGAACCTCTCAATGATACAAACCGTTCACATCTCTGCCAAACACAGAGTTTCTACCCACACAAACTAGGACTACAAGCTAGCTGAAAAGAAAAAAAAAAAACTGGCAGAAGTTTTCACAGCTACAGCAAAGACGACTGAACTAAAGTCATCTTTCTTATTGGTTACATTTGCATAGTCACAAAAGCTTTTACTGGTACCAATACTTATCATTATGACATTTCTTACACTGTTGTTTTAAATCTCCACCCACCACCAGCACATTCATAAAGAGAAACTAAAACTACCAACTATACAGCATCTAGAGCAAAAAACTAATCTAATACAAAACATAAATTTGAACATAATCCCCTCAAATCATCTAATATATAAAAAAACAAACAAAAAAAACCACCCACCCAGTCATTTTCATCACAAGTGTTACTACTTTACCTCAAAACACAATTCCTCTCACGAAATGCCCCCTAACAGCGACCTACCAGGGCAGAAACGACCCATCGTGATTGAACAGTTTTCCCGCCGATTCCGCCGTCATCTTGGTCACGACGGACCAGACATTTCTGACGCTGGTTTCCGTGTCCAGCTCTCCGCCCGGTCCCCCCATGTCCGTTTTCACCCAGCCCGGGTGAACGGCTGTCACCACGATGCCGGAGCTCTTCAGCTCTGAAGACATGAGGGCGGTGGCCATGTTGAGCGCTGACTTGGAGATGCGGTAGTGGTAGGCGTTGTGGCTGCCGCCGCTCAGCGACTTTTCCACCGACCCCATGATGGAGGAGATGTTGATGACGGCGGCTCGCTGACAGCCGATAGGAAGAGCCTGGTTCCCCTCTGCAGCCTTCTTCAGCAGAGGCAGAAACTTCTGGGTCATCATCACAGGCGCTGCAAACGCAATTCAAATTTTACATTCACGACAATTACCAAAAAACCCCCAAAAATTTACAATGGTAAAGTTACAATGGTTACTAGAAATATCAAAATCTTTTTAACAAATGTTAATGCCTATCGCCCACAAAAAACCCTAACAACTCTGGGATATCAAAAATATAAACAATAAAAATAAAATCCAAGATTCACAAAAGAGGATGATCTTCAAGTATCAGCTGTTGGAATTTTTTTTTTTAAAGAGAGAAAAATATACATATGGGAGTAAGTGGTAGAGGTATGGGTGGGGTAAATGATACAGGGAGGGGTGGGGAAATAATGGAGGGGTAGGGAAATGATAGAGGGATCGATGGGGAAAATGATGGAGGGTGGGGAAATGATGGAGGGTGGGGAAAGGGGAGGGGTGGGGAAATGATAGAGGAATCAGTGGGGAAAATGTGATTCATGTTCCATGGCAAACACAGAGAGGGTTGGGGTATGCAATGTATATATACACAGTGACCACACACACACACTGCCACAGAGCACTGTTTGTTCAGGAGATAACAGCTAGCTGATAGCAATGGCCTGCATGCCCTCAAACAGGCAACACTGGCTACCTGCCTGTTGACACTGCCCTGCCCTGCCCTGCCCCCCACTGAACATGGCCTCTCCTTGCACATGTGATGTGTGCCACTGTGGACAGATAGTGAGTGAGATAGTGAGATACCCCTCAAAACGGCTGTAAGAAGACAGCAGACCAGAAGAATCAGAAGTAGACTATGACACATGTGACACTTTTTATGTGTATTTTTGTACTCTAATATGTTTGTTATCCTTTTATACATTTAAAACAAATCTGGGGATGATAAATTCTGCAGAATGGCAGCATTCTCAGCAAAGCCTTGTTTATTTGCCTTAACTCTTAGACTCATAAAAAAAATAATAAAAAACTCTTAGACTCGTATAGTGAACTGACACTATCAACTTCCTGTTCATGGAAGGATTTGGCAAAAATGAGCTGAAATGGGAGGAATGTTTAAAATGTAATATCATCTAATACTATAAATCAGATCTGCATGAAATTTGAGAACAGTGTTGGCAAAAGACTGTAACATAATAATGTTGCATTATTTTTCTTATATGTTTGTATCATGTGTCAAAAGTTGGGGGGGGGGGGGGTTGTTTTGTCTGCAATTATGATGTCATTTCTACGAAACAACATAATTAAACATAATTGTGAGTAGTGTTTCCATGTATTCTGTATGAAAACACTGCAATACTTAAACACAAACATTCTCCTAAGGTGTCTAGTGTGCATGGGCAGAGAGAAAAGGTTTTCTTTGGCCATACTCAGCTTTAAAAAGTATGGCATGATGATCTGCACTTTCGAGGGGTTCATGGGGATGATGATGTTACTACACTTTCAAGAGGTTCAAGAGAATGTATCATGAGAAGTGAAGAGGGGGTGAATCGGTCATAAGATAATGAAGGGGTGAACAGGCCATAAGAAGTGGAGGAGAGGTGATTTTAAAAAAAAAAAAAATTGGGGGATAATGAAATAAGCACTCCTGTGCTTTTTTTTTTTTTTTTTTTAACATCCAATCCCCCATGTGTATACACACATTTTTATCATCTTTTCCCACCAGCACACTCAATGGCCTTCTCCTAAAAAGCATAACAGGTTTTAACATGAATGCAAGATGTTCTGCGTCTGCACATGGGACCTCAGTGTATAGTCTCATCCGAAGGACTAAGGAAATAAAAGGTCATAAAGAAAGGTCAGGAAGTGAAGGAGGGGTGAATAGAGCAGATAAGGCAATTGAGCAAATGAAGAAGAGATGTTGTTGTTGTTGTGCGTTCCCCAGCTTGACACTCTGGGGGTCACCCAGAATGTGCACTCTGACTCACTCCCCCACCTGGAAATCACTGTGAGATTGAAATTGCACACTGAATGACAAGTTGCCTGTATGACTGTTTTCAAGCACCTCACCATCCATATAAGCAGCCATACTCCAACTTCAGAGGATAGAGGGATGACAGAACAACCATTATAAAAAAAACAATAAAAGGCTGGGATCAGGGGAGGGTAATGGGGGAAAAAATTAACCAAAAAAACCAAACCTAACAGAGATCTGAGAGCAAATGGAGTGAGGAAGGGGGAGGGGACTGACCAAATACAGAAAAGAACCAACAAAAATCCACTAGGTTCACAATATTTAAAAAAAAAAAAAAATAATTATATATATATATATATATATATATATATATATTTATATAGGCAGGGATAGCAAAGTGGGGTGTGGAACTGGAACAGTATGTTCACAAGCCACAATTTATCCTGACTTCGTCCACCATAAATGACAGAGATCCTCATTTGAGGGAAGGGGGGTCTGTCCATCTGCTTCAGGTCTACTCTAGATGCCATCTCATGAGTTGTCAGAACTGTGACCACTGCTAATGTATTTAATTGATAAAACCACATCAGTTCTGACCACATTCAGTCCACTGAGCGAATCAAATGGCTTTAGTTTCAGACGTGAAGGGACTACTGATGACCAGATAGAAGAGATGACCGGTCAGCAATGAACTCCAGTGTCTAGTCTGTCAGGTGCAGCTATGGCAGTTACGAAACAGGCTTGTTAAAGGTGCCTGCGACCTCCAGCCCAATCCAATCCAATCATGTTGTTTATAGCCCCGCCGACCACACAGGCCATATCACAACATCCAGACAAATACAATACCAATTACATTCAGAGGTCACTGTCTGAAATGAACATTGTCTGTCAAGTCAAGGTCTGTCCGTTATGAAACAGGCTTGTTTAAAATCAGCAGTCGCAGTGACATCAAAAGGAGGATGATAAAAGTGGCGCGCACTATTATAGGCTGTTGTGAAGCCACCTGTGTCCTTGGGGACAGCTGGGCCCTGGATAATTGGAATTCGTACTTGCCTCTCTAAAAACACACACACGAATACACACACACACACGTATAAGCGCATGTGCATGATGACGCACACTCACAAGCCACGTGCGCACACATGCATGCACGTGCACGCAAAACACACACACACACACTCACACACATGTTATTGACTAAGCTGAAACAGTGGACAATTGTCTAAAACCCACTGCTACTTTCCAAATTTTCCCAAGCCTATCACACTTTTCTGAAAGTGCAGTTTTGTGTCTTTTTGTAAGGCAACAGTGAAAAAAGAAGAGAGACAGACAGACAGGCAGAGAGAGAGAGAGAGAGAGAGAGAGAAGAAGACGACGACGACGAAGAAGAAAATCTTTAGCAAGCCAGACAAAACCTCTGTGTGTGTGCATGTGTGTGTGTGTGTGTGTGAGAGAGAGAGAGAGAGACAATGACAATGACAAAGGTTTATTTGTGTAAGCGAGATGCCCATTCACAAGGGGACAGTGGGAGGGGGACAGGGCACAAAACACATATTATATACAGAGAACTTAATACATTATAGCCCCAGAAGTCATCATGGCATGGAATCCACAACATGGTTACAGGGTACATTTAGAACCTTTTTCATTAGCTTGGTCAGCCCTTACAAACGACTGGTAAGGGGACGAATTTCCACAACACTGTACAATCCAGCTCAACATCTTACACAAATGATCTTCGACAAGAAACCAGTACATGTAGGTCACAATGTCCTTTTCCCTTTCAATTGTGCTTGTGCAACTTTGCACCCTAAACACACTAACACGGATAAATCGTGATGGTCAGGTGGCATGTGGCAGACAGCTACCCCCACCTCTCTCTCTCTCACTCTCTACTCTCCCTCTCTCTCTCTCGTTCTCTTCTCCGTGACTATTATTGGAGAGAGAGAGGAGAGAGAGAGAGAGAGAGAGGTATCGACAAAACATTCACTCTTCATTAAAAAGTGAACCCCCATGTTCCTTTATCAGGGGTCATGTGATCTCAGTTAGCCAATGACTTCTCATGACTTTCTCCACAACTTCTGGAAGAGCTGTGGGGGCACTGCACTTTTTTCAGGGGTCACAGGCAAACCAAACATGGTGGAGCCCATTTTTCTCCTGATTTGAGGATGCATGCCAGGTACACCTGTCATCCATGCCACCAGCCAAATCCAATATTTGGTCTTCTCTTCATCCAAAAATGGATGGATTTACAACAAGCACAAAGAAGTCTTGCATCCATTTGCACACAGCACCATGGTTCTCTAATATAACTGAGTGTGAACAGACGTTAAATTGAAGAAGCACCATGGTTTATAATCTAATCCTAACGACTTTTGGAGGGGTGGAGTCTGTACTAATGTTAACTCTGGGAGAAAAAATCCCTTGCCAAACAGGTTTCTTTGCCAGGGTTCAAACTTGTGTCTGCCACTACCATTCAGATCATGAATACCCTACTCTAGCCACTAAAGCATAAGGCCTACAGGTCCTCCACTACGCAGTTACTGTGGTCAATAGTCGTCTTTGTGATGTGCACACTGGGTCTGGACTGGTTCACCTGAGCAGAACCCCGGTAACCCTTGAAAGGCTTCTAGTGGTTGACAGGGCCCTTTCAATTCACAGCCCGCTCATTTCATCGTTATTAACAGAAATACATTTGTGGATTGCTTTGCTCTTTTGCAGGTGTGACTGAAAATGTATATATGCTCGCAAGTGTAAACTTGAGAGTGTTAAAGCCGGGGTGAAAACCTTTCAAGAATTTTTTTTTTTTTAATCTGAACTTGTTACCTATTCATTAAAATGACAACATGCACCCTAACAAAACAGTGCATAGGAATAAATATGTGTGTATGTATGCATGAAACTCATTGCATGTAATGATGGAAAATATGTATTTCACATGCAGTGTCACAGTCAGTCATACACCTCTGTCTCTCTTTCTCTCTCTCTCCCCCTCTCTCTCATACATAGATAACAGGAACAGGGCTTATCAGATGAAACCAGTTTTATCAAACAAGGGTTATGAACCGAGTTGCTGTCCCTCAAGGGTCAAAGTTGACAACAGGTACCAGTTTATTGAATTTTTATTTTTCTCATTCCTCAGCTAGCGCTCTGAAGTTAACCAATGGTGAGATTTTGTATATATTTGCTCACCACTAAGGTAGCCCCATTCAAGCTGCAGGGATGATGTCTAAACACAACACCTGTGTGCATGTTTGTTTGTTTTTTAAATTATCTTTTCCTACCAGCACAATGGACATCTCTTCCAAAAGGCAGAACAAGTTTGAATGTGCACTTAAGGCGTTCAATATTCTTTTTATCTTTTTTAATCATTCCTTCTTTTTCAAGGATAATGGATTACGTACTCATACGCTATCACTGTATCAGCCAATTATTAACCAAAAAAATCAACTGGATGGTCAAACTGAACAAACATATTATATACCACAGCACAGGGGCACAGGAAATAGGTGTGTGGGTGTGGATGTGTTCAGCTAACCCACACTAACTAGTAACTAGCTCTTGGGTCAGCATGACACTAAGAAGTATATATTATATATCTATAGCTAGGCCTAGCTAGCTAGCTATCCCTTAGTCTGGCGATCATTGGGGCACCCCTGAAGACTTGACAACTACTTCCCTCCGTTCCCCTCTCTGTTCTGCATAACTCATACATGTAAGTCAGCCATACGATATTGCTTGAGGAGCATACAAATCACAAGTCACAAAAGGTATCCCTCAGTCCCTGGTAATGAAAAATAAAACGAAAAAAGTGACAGTTGACTCAATAGCAGAGTGACACTGGTCTACGTGGAATTTTTTCTGTCAGGTCTCAAAACCTGGAAAACCAGCCAGTGATTAGCTGTAGTGTAATGGACTTGACAGCTGACCAGTGTCAGTGACAGAGATCTATATTACATAACAAGATTCTGCATATTCTTTTTTCTTATGAATGTATGTAACACTTTATTTGATAGTTTTCTGTACTGAGCTAACAGATAATCTGTTCCAACATATCGATAATAAAAAAAAACAAACATCAAAAACACACCAACCAATGATTCTGAACTAAACAATAAAAAATATAATTGTAAATAAAACAAAGCACCAATAAACAGAAACATGAGAAAAAACCAAAAGCAAGCAAAAGAAAAACAACTACTACAAATAAAATATATTTTTTAATTGGGGGTCGGAGGGTGGGGGGAAAGCAAACAGAACGAGTCAGGAAAGAAAAGATTTGTCATTTAATGTATGTACGCACATTTCACATATCATTATTCTGTATTCATGAGCATTGCATAATAGTGTTAATCTGGTCCATTACATTTTAGAGCTGGTTGATTTCCACTGCAGAAACTTCTCAGGTATGTTGGCATTGTTGCAAACTGGATGATTGATGTTGAAAAAAAAAAGAATGAAAAAAAAAGGGAACAAAATAGCTTGCACTGGTTGCAGTGCACCAAATGTCCAAGCTGTAAAAAAAAATATTTTTTTTTAAAAAATCCCAAAACCACAATCCTGATTTACTATATAATGAGATTTTTTACTTTTATTTTTCAACATTATGTTGAACTGCTGTGTCATCACTGCAAATCTAGGTGTATTTGAATTATATTCTGTATTTTAGCTGATAACTGGACACATATATATTGTAGAACAGTTGTATATAACACACAAATTTCTCTTGATAGCGACCATGCTAAAAAATAAAAAAAATCATACTCACAATAAGTATTCACCATCAAGTTATCTCCTTTTGTTTATTTTATGAACATTAATTGTCCTCCTCCTTTCAATGTTATGTTAAAGAAACTTTGTGAAACTGCTCTCTAACAATAAAAAGTCTTCAAAAAAAGACGCCATTCTGTCTGTTTATTAGGCCTAGCTGTGACTGAGTGTCAGTGTGTGTTGTTTTTTCTTTTCCAGCCTTGCTATGAACACCAACTGCGGGAGTGATTAGGCGCGAGTTTTCTTGCACAAGTAACCATCTTGTGACAACCCACCTACCCACTTTCTCTATAAACATGGCCAAACACACACACACACATGTGCACACACACACACACACAGAGATGCATGTGTGTGGTGTGTGTGGTGTGGTGTGTGGTGTGTGTGTGGGGTGTGTGTGTGAGCATAATAACAAAATGTTAGCAATAGCATTGTCCAAAATGATCTAAATCAATAACAAGTGGTCAGATGAATGGCAACCATAGCTTTTCAGTAGGCCTATCTCTGAAGATGGTGATGCATTGTTACAATGTTAGAGACAACCATAAATACGAATAATTTGTAGCTAGCCAGCTTACACTAAAGAAGCTTGTTGCATATGATAATGAGAAGAATACGCCAACATACGTATTACTATTATATATAAATCATAATTTACCTGCTGTGTTGACGTCAAAATGTGTCAGCATCTTGTCACGGGTTACCAGCTCCAGACTACCAACATTTGCCTTGTTGTTGATGCCGGCATTGTTGATGAGCAGATTCAAGCCCACTTCCCCAATAACGCTTGCTGTCTGCTCGTAGGCTGCTTGGATGTTGCTGTCCTCAGCCACGTCCAAAGGAATTATTTTCAGGCAGGGGTTTTTCTTGGCCAAATCCTGAAGAGTTTCGGCTTTGCTGGGCTCTCTGCATGCTGCGAAAAGATGTTCCGGTCGAGTGGGTTGGGAGAGAATCAGTTCCACTAGTCCCAGACCCAAACCTCGGCTGGCACCGGTAATGAAGATAGATTTTGGGCAAGACATTACCGATTCAGAGAAGCGTGCGAAATACTGTTATCAGATAGGCCTACAGAAATTTATATTAGTAAAATCCTCTTTTTTCTTCCCTACAACACTGTGCGGATTCCGGTTTCAGGTACGGACAAGTTTGATCGAACTTCTTGATTTATTAGACAAATCAATGTTGAACCAAGTTCTCCAAACACTCCAGAGTTTCCGACTGGCAGGTATGCCTAGCGTACTTCTTCACACCTTCCACGACTTACACAAGCACTAAAGTCTAAACACCCGCCTTTCGCTGTTACGTACTTTCTGATTGCGTGCGGCCTCGACCCCTCTTTATCTACACGCTAGGTCAAGGTTATGCACACTTGGCCTTTTACCAAGGCTATCAGCACAACTTCGAGCGACAGCCAAGTATCTAAATGATTATTATTTCGTGCGTAATATAATTTTTGAAACATTGCAACATCAGGAATCCGGCTAGAAAAGGATTATTTTAAATAAAGGATATTTCCAAATGAAGATCTGAAGTATGAGAGGTTACCGGACGGCACTTTGCTTTTGTTCCGTCAGAGAGTAAGCGTAAATGTTTATTTTTGGTGTTTGTTTATGCTTAGTTTTGTGTGTATGTTGTTTTCTGCACCAGTTCATTGTGTCTAGTATTTAGATTGAAGTACTCAGTTTACTGGTTAAATCTTTAATTCAGGCATCGATCCAGGGGAATAACATCAAAATCTGTGTGATGATGATGATAATGATATTATTATTATTATTAGTTAGTATAGTATAGTAGTGTAGTAGTAGTAGTATAGTAGTAGTAGTAGTAGTAGTATGTAGTAGTATTATTATTATTATTATTCATGGAATTTATATAGCGCTATACCTTGTAAAAACAAATCAAAGCGCTTGCAACCTATACAACACACAAGCAATCAATAACAATTTATGGTTTCAGCAAATTCGAATGTACGCGCACACACACGCGCACACACGCACACACACACACACACACACACACACACACACACACACACACACACACACACACACACACACACACACACACACGCACGCACGCACGCACGCACGCACGCACACGCGCGCGCGCAGGCAGGCAGGCAACGCACACACACACACACACACACACACACACACACACACACACACACAACACACACACCCCCACGCGTGCAGAAAATAATTACTTATGTTCTCATGTAGTTCTTTTTAATCTTCAAATTACATGCCTATACAATGTAATAGGCGATATGACAAAAGAAACTAACCAAAAAAATGTGATAACAAAAGGCATAACGGCTTGTTTGGTAAATTGTCAAAACCATGGAAATGTTTTGGGGAAAAAAAGGAAGTGATGTGTTTTAGCCTGGCAGCTATTTTGGCCTACTTTAAAGAACTTACCTTATATTGATTTGTGGTTTTGTGCTTTTGACTGTCAATAGATAGCAGAGCTAATGGCACCGTAATTTGTTGAGCCTTTTTTTTTTTTTTTTTTTTTTTAATCCAGCATGGTGGCTAAAAATGGCAACGTAAATCTTGAAAGTGGCATAAAGGCAGTTTTTCAATTAAAAAAAAAATCGACTTGATTTTTGATGACACACTTCCCAGAAAAAAAAAAATTGGAAGCTGTCTTGAGAAACAAAACGTTTGGGTTTTTTTTTCCATGTAACAATGTTTACTAGCTCAAAATTCCAAGATGGCTGCCATTATAGCCGCTGGGATAATAAGACAGACAAAAGTGTTCGATCTGTCAAAAAAAAACCCTCATAATCCAGAGAATGAGCCCAGGACAGACGTGACGTTTATTGAAAGTAGTTTGAGTGCTAAGAGATGGGGCTGATTGGTATCAAAGGCAGAGATGTTGATGAAAAGTATACAATCAAAAGAGTCAGGTATTTCTAAGTGTGAGTATGCATTATACAATCAAAAGAGTCAGGTATTTCTAAGTGTGAGTATGCATTGTACAATCAAAAGAGTCAGGTATTTCTAAGTGTGAGTATGCATTGTACAATCAAAAGAGTCAGGTATTTCTAAGTGTGAGTATGCATTGTACAATCAAAAGAGTCAGGTATTTCTAAGTGTGAGTATGCATTGTACAATCAAAAGAGTCAGGTATTTCTAAGTGTGAGTATGCATTGTACAATCAAAAGAGTCAGGTATTTCTAAGTGTGAGTATGCATTGTACAATCAAAAGAGTCAGGTTTTCTAGTGTGAGTATGCATTGTACAATCAAAAGAGTGAGGTATTTCTAAGTGTGAGTATGCATTGTACAATCAAAAGAGTGAGGTATTTCTAAGTGTGAGTATGCATTGTACAATCAAAAGAGTCAGGTATTTCTAAGTGTGAGTATGCATTGTACAATCAAAAGAGTCAGGTATTTCTAAGTGTGAGTATGCATTGTACAATCAAAAGAGTCAGGTATTTTAAGTGTGAGTATGCATTGTACAATCAAAAGAGTCAGGTATTTCTAAGTGTGAGTATGCATTGTGCAGAAAGTAATTGTAGCATCTTTGTGCTTCTGTTGGCTTTGTAGGCAAATTGACAAGGGTCCAGGTTGAAAGAAGAAGCCATTTTAGAAGGCTTGTTCAAAGCATTTCATCACTGTTGGGGTGAGAGCTACTGGTCTGTAATCATTAGAGATGTGGGGTGATTATTTTTCGGAACAGGACAAATAATTAATTTTTCAGAGGCTAGTTACATAGCAGCTTTAAAAGACAAAGAAAACTAAACACTACTTTAAAAAAACGTTGTGCCCTTGGAAAAGGCACTTTACGGCTATTTTCTCACCCCACCCAGGTGTAAAAAGGGTACCAACCTTGTGTTGGGGGTTAACCCTGTGATACACTGGCGTCCTATCCAGGGGGGAGTCTATGACTGTCAGTCGCTTAACGCCACAGAAACCGGGATAAGCACCGGCCTGATGAGCCTTAGGCTCGGGACAGACTTTAACTTTTAACATTAAAAAAAAGATTATATGACAGAATTTAAAGTCTTATCCGAAGTGGGTTCTGATGTTAACTCCGGGGGGGGGGGGGGGGGGGGGGAATCCTGCAGAACATGTGCCTTGGTGGTGGCTCAAATCCAGCCCAACATGTCACGAGCTCTAACCGCTAGACTATCCCAGCCCCCATGTTACAAAATGTATGCAGTTTAGCGCCTTCACAGCCTGGCCTATTGCTGTCAGTGGAGATTGGAACAAAGGGCTGGTATGCTTTGTAGATATGGAAAGAACTATGCCAGGCTATCAACGATGTAAAACCTCAACTGAAAAAAAGTTGTTTTTTTTTTTTTAAATCATTATTATTAAATCTTAAAATACAAAGGCATTGATAATGATTGTAAGTAGTAAAACAAACAAGCAAACAAAACCCCACCACCAATAACAACAGGAGCAAAATATATATATATATATATATATATATATATATTATATATATTATATATATATATATATATATATATATATATATATATGATAAATCAAATGTTCAGTTACAACACTATGAGGTAGTTGCTTTGAGCAGGGATGGTTTCTGTGGTTCCTGGAAGACAGGAACTAGAGATTCTGCAGCTAGGGTCTGCAATTCCCTGTGACTTCCTTGTTTCATTTCTTCTTCTTCTTCTTCTTCTTCTTCTTCTTCTTCTTCTTCTTCTTCTTCTTCTTCTTCTTCTTCTTCTTCTTCTTCTTCTTCTTCTTCTTTTTCACCCCTCTCAGACTCTACAGTAGCCTACATCACTGGTCGGCCTTGTGTAAACAACTGAACTAGTGTTTGCTTAGACTTCAGACCATTATTGGCAAGAGGCGTTTGCATCAAAGTTTTCACACACTGGAGTGCACAAGGCCTTTGCTGGCATCTTGCTTTGTCCAGTTTCTCCTACTACTTTAGTACTGGCTGCTGCTGTTGAACCTGGTCCCTGCATCGCAAGAGTATGTGACACCATCATCGTCATAATAATACATATAATTTATATAGCGCTATATCTTGCAAAAAAAAAGGAGCAAAAAAACAAATCAAAGCACTTATAATCATACATGGTTTGAAGCCAATGAGTTTGCTGTACAAGTACACACTGCATAATCTGTGAAGGCCTAGTACGAAAAAACAAAACAAAAAACAAATGCCTTGATAATTACTGTTGAAGCTAGCCTATATTCTTGACAGCCTATGAGAATAGAGGGCCATTGTGTGCCGGTGGGAACGGATGACAAATCTGACAAAGCTGCATACACATGGAGACTGGGTGTAAAAAAAAAAAAGAAGAAAAAAAAAGCTCGAGAGTGCTTCTTCCATTATTTGTTGAATAAAAGGTTAAATAGGTAAGATAAAGTATGTGATAGCTTGAAGGTCACGAAAGATAACTGCGCTTTTAATACACATCCGAAGCTTTTACTGCTTACCTCCCTTAGTCTACATGGCTACATGTGAAACCTACCTGATTCTGGTGTATCAGAGATTTTGCCACAATTTAACACACACACACACACACACACACACACACACACACACACACACACACACACACACACCACACACACACACACACACACACACACACACACATTTTTTGTGAGTGAGCTGATGAGTATGGATAGCTGTGCACTATTTCTGTCATGGTTGATTGACTGACTCCTTGTTGCCGTGGGTTCTGTTGCTGCTCCAAGAAGTGCATGTTACACAGAACACTTCGGTTTATCATCTCATCTGAAAGACTGGTACCCAGACCATCATCCATGGTTCCAGATATAGAAGGGCGAGGGTTGGGGTGAAGTGGGACATGTGTTTTTCGCTCTTTAAGAAAGTTGGGCTATGTATAGATCAACAAGCATCTTTTGCTGTACATAGCAAATGCATATAGGGGGACGGGTAGTGGTGAGTTCTACCCTCAACAGAGAGGGAAGACTTCTCTGGGAACTTCAGACATCCTTAGCGCCCCATTGCTCCTTGATACACCATGCACGCCTGTAGGCCTATTTTACTCTTTATTTAATCCAAGGTGTATCAGTATTCCAAGTGTAATGATTCAGCTATATCAATACAGGTTTTACCTCAGACTTCACAGCCATAGGTCAGTTCTGTCATCACTAGTGGGTTGAACAAGTCAAGCTGACAGGAGATTGGGAGCTGAAGCTGTGTGCTTTTTCTTAATAGGGCCATGGTTGCCCGTCTAGCCTGGTCTTTTGATTGCTTAACAGCTACATTGAACTTTCCAATGAAATTAAAGTTAAAAGTTAAAGTCTGTCCCGAGCCTAAGGCTCATCAGGCCGGTGCTTATCCCGGTTTCTGTGGCGTTAAGCGACTGAGAGTCATAGACTCCCCCCTGGATAGCACGCCAGTCTATGGCAAGGTTAACCTCCAACACAAGGTTGGTACCCCTTTTACACCTGGGTGGGGTGAGAAAATAGCCGTAAAGTGCCTTTTCCAAGGGCACAATGCCATAGCCGAAAGCTGGGATCGAACCCGCAACCTTTAGATTACGAGTCCAACGCCGTAACCACTAGACTACAGCGGCGGCTAGTGAAATGAAAGGTGAGTCCTAAATATCGAAATTTGCCATCTTGCTCTAAAATATTTCCACTTAGTGTGCAGGAATAAAAGTCGTTTGTTTTTCTACCATTGCTTTTTTTTTCTTTTCTTTTTTCTTTTTTTAGTTTTGGAACAATTAATCTTCAGCTTATATTCACTACTGTAAACATCCAGTTCCTTGAGTGCTTTCTAAAGTTTCTCTCCAGAGTCAGTAAATATCAATATCAAAGTATGGTTGGCATATAATATTAACAACACTTTTAGGTGCTCTGAAAATATATCATCAAATTAAGTCGTGGGGCGCAGCCTTTTTTTGGATCAGGTAGGACAAACCACGTTGCAAGGGAAACAATTACGACATCGTGGCAGGCAAGTTACTTTTGTCCTTAGTGTTCCCCCTTATTCAATTTTGTCTCAAGTAATTTGGTTTGCTGCTTCTTGTTTTGCGAGTATCATCTATTTTGCGCATTTACCTGTCTTGCTTTTCCTGTCAAGAATTTTATCTAAATTTATCTTAGTGTTGCCCCTCATATGCTGTATGGCTGTGAATACTGTACACAAAGAAAAGATGAAAAAGGTATCAAAGCAGCTGAGATGGGGTTGTTGGTTTGTTGTTGTTGTTGTTTTTTAGAAGGCTTTTCACGGTCAGTTGGACAGATAAAGAACAAATAAAAGTAGACTGGGGACAACAAGAAAACTTCTATCATTAATAAATGGAAGGAAATTAAGACTCAGGCATGGCTCGAACAGATACAGACCTCATAAGATTCTTTATTGGCGACCAAAGCAACACACAACAACAACAAAAGGCAGACCACCAGCTTGTCTCCTCGGCAACATCACTGAATCCTGTGACATGAGAACACATCAAGTCAGCAGGGCCAGCGAAGACTGAAGCAAATGGAGAAGGGGATAATGTCGGTGTCATTTCGCGAGGTGGCAAACCGCTGAACTTGGTAAACGCTGACAGCCGAGACACTTCCATCCTTTAGAATCAAGAATTCTGAAAATTTTCAATTCGGCCTGTTCTATTGTATGGTTGCTAAGTTTGAACACTAAGAAATAGTAGTATGAAAAGAATTAAGTAAGTAAATCTGGAAGAAAAAAATTAAATAACAAAGTGCCTTAATTAAAGTAGTTCATTCTTTTATGGCCATTAACACCAGGGAAAGCTGCACATCGCACAAATTCAACATCACTCAGTTGTGCTAGCCTAGGCCTATATTAAACGCGCCCTTCCCTTTTACCTAGTCCACGTGTGGTCAGTTCCTGCTATAAATAGCACCAGCTGGCCCCCATCTCGGATGGTGTAGGAAGGATTAATTAGCAGCTGAGAGGAGCTAAAAGTGCGGGAAACTGACAGCTGTGGCTGAGAAGGCCAGCCACTCCGTTTTCTTTCATTTCATGTTGTTTACTGCCCCCACAGATCACGAAGGTCATAATTATCAGGGATGTCACCTAGCCATTCTGCTTTATGCATTATCACCAGCATATACAAAAAAGAGAAGTGGGGGGGGGGGGGGGGGGGGGGGGGAAGAAAGAGATATCAATAGTTCAGTGTACCAACAGCAAAACAAAAAGTGAACTTTAAAAAATGTGTCATATGACGAGAAAATAACACTGCAGAACGTGACCATCCTGTGCCCATCCCCGTTTTAAACTATCATCACCACAACAAAACAGACAGGTAAAATGTCAAGGTAATGAAAAAAGAGATTTAAAAGAAAGGATTTGCTTTTAAAAAAAATAAATAAATAGGCAGGCGAATAAACCTGGGAAGGCCGAAAATAACCAAGAGATATGAGAGAAGGGTAAGGAATAAGGTAGAAAGAAAGAGAGTGATAGAAAAGGGGAAATTTCTTGAAGAAAATTCCACAGGGGGAAGACACTATTTTTTTTTTGTTCCTCAGCTAAGTTACGAGGTTCCCTAATGGTGAGATTTTGCGCACCTGACCGGTTTTGCCCACGAAAAGGTAGCAGCATTCCGACCTCGGGGATGTAGGCTATGCTGGATTATGTTCTTGAAGAAGACAAACAAATAGAGTGACACAAAAAGGGATATTGTGAACAGAGAGTTGCGAGAAAGAAAGGGTACCAGTCAGTCAGCTGAAAGAGACCCCAGCAAGCAGAGCATGGTATGGGTAGTGGGCTAACATCTTTGAAGTAATACACTGGTGAATCGGGGGTTTAGAGGTAATGCACATGCCTAAAAAGGAGAAAGTCCGGGTTCGAAGTGTGTAGTGGTTTAATACCCATTTGTTCCCGAAACTTTCCCCCCATCCACAAGACCACGGTCTGGGTGCAAGTATTTCGGGTGAGACAAGATCCCGTGTGCAACACGCATTTAGCCCACACAAAAGAACCCGCGGCAACAAGAGGGTTGTCCATGGCAAATATTGTGAAGAAAAAGCCACTCTGGTAGGAAAACATACACCATAGAGACAGAAAAAGGGGAAAAAATATAGGTGGCCCTACTCTTGTGGTGACACGCTCTCCCTGGGGAGAGCAGCCAGAATTGCATGGAGAGAAATCTGCCCTGACTTAAAGTGGTGGACACTGACCAGGATTTGGGTGGGTGATGTTTGGTGATAGCCACTGAGAACAAGAAAAGGACCGAATTTTCTCTTCTGAACAAAGGTGCATAATAACACATTTTTTCTCCTTAAAAGGAGAATGCAGGTCGCTAGTTATACACACACACTTGAGGAATAAAACATTTTCATCCTCGTCAAAGATGACCCCCCCAAACTCTCTATACTGTTTCTCGACAAACTAAAAACAAACAACAAAAAGAAACAAACTTTAGTGACACCATTTAAAAGAAATTGTTTTTATCAGGTGCCTGTCGTGAGCTCATAACCAAAACTCTTCCAAACAAGGCCTAAGCCTAACCTTACTTACTTCATGAGACAGCCATTGAGGTAGATAATGGTGAAGGTTTGTATGCAAGCAGGGTTGGGCACTCTCTTAGCGTGCTGGCGTACTGTTGCGAAATGTTTGCCTGCTTGCAATACTTGTTGCTTGGAATTACTGTATTATGAAAACTGACTTTGTTGTGACCTAATTTCATCTGTTTCCTTGTTTTTTACATTTCCTGGACCTGTGTCCCCGGGATGGGCAGGATAAGCCGTATAGTAGGCCCAGCTTGTTGTTTGGGGTGACATCATGTGTTGCGCAATGACGCAGTCTTTTTCTTTCTTTTTTTCCAAGAATAAATCTGTTTAGATCCGTGGCCAGTACTTTGAGCGACTGCAGCCAGCGTGACTCTGAAAAGTGGGGTGAGAAGGATATGCCATGGCACTCAAATGAGAGTGAGGAGAAGCCAAAATAAAAACCTGTCAATCAATCAATCAGGCTTTCAGTCAATCGTCAGTTAGTCACAAGTCGCCTTGGTATAGTTGATAGCGTCTTGGGTTACTGGCTGGAAGATCGGGGTTCGAATCCCACAAGAGGCATAGGGATTTTTTTGGTTTGTTTGTTGTTGTTGGTTTTTTTGTTTGTTTGTTTTGTTTGTTTTTTTTACTCTGGCCAGCTCCTACTCAAAGTGAGTTTGCTTTGGGCTCATTGGGCAGACTGGTACCACACAGTCCAGCTTCAGCCACTTTAAGGATATGATTTTTACAGTGTTGTTCAAATTATCTGACCAACAATACAGTGTTTATATCTTTGGGCCCCGTTGATGAGATAGGCTGCATTGATTGCAAGACTAAGAGTACAGCTTGTCAAGTAGTCTCAAAGCACATGCATTTCCAAAGCAGCATCACTACACCATCTTAAGCATCATTTATCATCATGCAATAAAAAAATTGTTATTGATTCCTTTAACTTCAATCCATGGGTCTATGAAGTCCTGGATTCCAATCTTGGTGTCAACGTCGGTGAATTAAGGGTGTGGTTTTTCGATCTTCTAGGTCAACTTCAAGTGCAGACCTGCCAGTACCTTAATTCCCTTGTGTGTGTGTGTGTGTGTGTGTGTTGTGTGTGTGTGTGTGTGTGTGTGCGTGCGTGCGTGTGTGTGTGTGTGTGTGTGTGGTGTGTGTGTGTGTGCGTGCGCGTGCGCGCGCAGAAGATCAAATAAACACGTTAAAAATTCGGTACTTTATGTCAGCGTTTGGTGCGTTACAGAAGGACAAACACCCAGAATGTAGCCTGTATAATGAAATGAGCTACTCTGAAGTGGGAATGTGTTGGTTGAGGCCAACAACTCCCTCAGTCTGACTCTGTGACTGAGCAATGACTGTCGTCCGTTGGAGGCTTAGTAAGTGGCAGCCAACGCATGTTAGCTCAGGTTAGGCACCACGCCACTGAACACCACCAAAGTGACCAAGGAGGAGTGCAGGGCCTCTCTGGCTGGTGGTCTTACCGCGGCCCGACATAGATGGGCTCTGTTTAAACTTCTTACCCTGAGAATGCGACATGATCACTCTGGGTATGGCTGGGAATGGAGAGATTGAAATGAGTGGCCTGGGAGCAGCAGGACAGGAACAGCATAGATGATGATGGCAGCAAGAACATCTCTCCCCACCTCCACCCTCTCACAAAAAAAAAATCGTCAGTCGATTAGTCAATCAATCCACTCACGAACCAGCCAACCAGCCATCCCGCCATCCCGCCAGCCTGTCAGTTGAGGAATAAAGGTGGAAGCAGCCAAAAGGGACCGATTGTTCACTAAGATTGCTGGACAGTGCGAGCTATTTTCGTTTTGTTTGTGTGAGAGGGGATGCAAAGACTGTAGTGTCTAAGTGGCTGGGGCCCTGGGGAGAGACGGACGTCAAGGTCATATGAAACCACGATGTTGGCTGTTTTGGTAAGTGGGGAGGCATAGGGTCAAGGTCATATACGATGATGTGCATTATGATATAATTATCGATTAGGGAAACCTATCGGGGAAAACATTGACCTGCACACAAGGAGAGGCGTAAACAGGCATGCGACAGACTGTGTGTGTGTGTGTGTGTGTGTGTGTGTGTGGTGTGTGTGTGTGTGTGTGTGTGTGTGTGTGTGTGTTATTTAGATTTATTTATTTAGTTAGTTTTTGTTCTTTTACTTCGATGATAATGGAATAAGCAGCCATGTGCTTTTACACCCAGTACCCGTGTGTATGCAGTTTTGTAAATGTCATCCGTTCCAACCGGCACACAATGGCCTACCCTTACGAAAAGCGGAACGGGTTTTAACGTGTGCGCAAACACACAACACACACACACACACACACACAACACACACACACACACACACACACACACACAACACACACATGCGCGCGAACGCACACACACGCACGCACACAGTTGATTGCAAATACTGTCTCAGCCTGCCTTGATCCGAAACAAGAGATGGATAATCTTAAATAGCATGTCCACAACAGAGATCCTCCTCCTCCTCATTATATCTTTAATCGTCTTATGGTCGACATTGTTCTCCTGGCTGGTCTGTCTTCAGCTTTTCGCAGCAGCATTTATTTTATTTATTCATTTATTTATTTTTTCTTTTATATTAAGGGTAATGGAATAAGCACTCATGTGCTTTTTTCATCCAGTCCCCGTGTGTATCTTCTTCTTCTATCCCGTAGTCTATTTAGACCGTAGGGGCGTAGGGTGCTTGTGAGTCATGGACCCCCGTGTGTATGCAGTTTTGTAAATATTGTCATCTGTTCCCACCGGCACACAATGGCCTACTCTTACGAAAAGCATGGGAGTGTCAAGGTCAGTCAGTCCATGTTTTGATACTCTTCGTCCAGCTCTTCTTCTGTCTTCCCCGAGTCTTCGTCCTTCAGGTGACCACTGCAGGATAGCCTTTACACTGGCCAGCCAGGGGGGGAGGGGGATGCTCCTGTGGCCCAGCTTTCATGCTAACAATTTATGGTCACACTGACTCTGTGGTTCAGCTCTACCTGGGCGGTCGAGGAGATTTTTCTCCTGGAGTTAACATCAGTGCTGACTCCACTCCTCTAAAAGTCCTTGGTGAGACTATAAACCGAGGCCCAGTGTGCGGACGCACGCAGAACATCTTGTGCACAAGTTAAATCCTGTTCCGCTTTTCGTAAGAGTAAGCCATTGTTTGCCGGTGGGGATATGACAAGATTTTCAAAACTGCATACACACGGGGACTGGATGTAAAAAACAACAACACACGAGTGCTTATTCCATTATCCTCGATGTAAAAGAATTAAAAAAAAAAAAAAAAAAGTTTCCCGGAAAAATTCAGTGCAGCCCACAACACTCCTAAAGGTGTTCTGGGAGAGGTCAAGTCAAGTTAATAATGGTGGTATATATTTAACGCTGTTCAATTGCAGTTAACCCGACCTTTGGCTTATGAAACAATCTGTCGTAACACGTATACGTAATATCCTCCGCCTTTCGTATGCGAACCAAAACAGAGCCACGTGCCTGCGCTATATTTATCAACATCACTAAACTTCCGGCTGTAAATGTTGCATCTTGGGAAAGAGACCTTGGCACTGCACGAAAATAATCTAGAAAAAAATCCACAAAGTTGTAAAACCCGTGATGTCTTCGGCAGAGTCAAGCTCCTCATCGGAAATGGCAAGCGGAGACGAAGAAACCGTGCGACTGGAACTCAAGGACGGTAAGTCCGTACATGTTTTTTCCCGCGTGGCGATCTGTGCTCCCGATGGCAGACGACATCTAATAGCCAGCCCGTCGTCCGCTCTTTACTCTGCCGAGTTCGCCTACGCTTACAAACTTTCATTGATGATTACGCATCGTAACAACGGAGCATGTGCATCCTTGATGCACATACATGTGTTGCTTTCTGCGAACAGTCCAGAGTTCTGAAAAATGATTGAAATGCGTTTATTTGTGCATAATCAGATCACGGAAAAGCCAACTGGGCTATGCTAGCAGAAGACAGAAGGCTCGGCAACCTGTGGCCGAGATTTTGTAACACTTGTTTTTGGCCTATGACGGATGTCGTCATGAAGTGAACGCACTCGGTTTTCCTTGGCTTTTTTCTTTTTTCAAGAGCACACTTGCAGGTGTGGTGTATTTTCCAATCAAAAGCTAGTAAGGAGTGTTTTCTCAGTTGCTGGCATTCCAGCATAACAGCTAACTCATCAGCTGCCGTCTGCGGCTGTAGGCTACCGTTGTAGCTCGGAGCACGCTGACTTGATGAAAACAACAACAAAAAACAAACTGTCGTCTACTATCGAGCTTTTGCCTTGTTAAAAGCTGTCAGTAATCGGAGGCATTAACAAGACATTTCACACTAAAAATTCTAAAGTGCCTCATTTTTTTTTTTTTTCATAAAATCATTCTGTCTTGTTATTGTACTAATGCCCATCCCTGTTAATAATAGGTGGCTAACACCACTTTTCCCCTCCTCAGGTCATTTTGAGATCACTGTGTAATATGCCCACTTGATGTGGGTATATATTTCTGTCATTCTCTTGGTACCAATTGGTGGGCATGTCGTTTTTGTTTGTTTGGTGCTGTGTGATGGTGACATGTTTTAAATGACTAATTTTTTTATGAATATAGTACACTCTCTTTTCAGTTAAATGACATCATGACCTGATCTGTGCGAAAAAAATCAGTTGTCTTTCATGGCCAGAAATAGATGAGATCCTCACGCCCTCTTTCCCCTACATTTAAAGTTTAGGCATGCTGTAGTGTACATATATATACATCAGTAAATTATGTTAATGTAATAAGTGGGTTTATTTTTCTTTATTCATTTAGTTTTAGTTATTCATCATTTTGCCTTCCCATAGTTTGCAGCATGATTACCATGAAAACTGATCATGTTGTATTTACTGATATAGGTATTTATATTTTTAGATAGGTCTCCAGAGAAGCCCAGACAATAATTCTTCCCTCAAAGGCATGCTACATTTCACTGTTTTAAGGAAGGACATTGTGGTGCCAAGAGGCTAGTCAAGTTTTCAAAGAAATGCTGCTGAATATATCTAGTTTTTAAAAGAGTAATTCTTTCTCTGGTTTGGTCTAACAATCTTCGATAGGATGTTAGGAGTAGCTTGTCTCAGAATAACCCAACACCAACAAATTATTTGGTGATATTGTATATATATAAGTGTATTATAATAAAAGTAATTTTTTGCCAGACATGATTCAGTTTTTCACTCCCAAGAAATTCATTACATGGATCTTAGTTGAAGAAGATAACTGTTCTTTCTGTGAGTATACCATAGTTCCAGCAGAGTTCTTTACAAGAAGACAGGAAAAGGAAACGATTCTGTGGTCTGCCAAAGCGATATCCAAAGACAATATGAGAAAAAGGAAGAAAATATACCTGACAGCAAAGTCGTAAGTTGATGGCTCATGAATATTCAAATGTTACAATTAGCAAATTTCTGTCTTTATTTGATGACCAAAAAGAGATAGATGCATGGAAGAGAAATATGTTTGTTTTTTCTCCCCTGTTTTCTTGTAGGGGAGAGACTTAAAACAGTTATAGCTCTGGAGTAAATAATCAAAATGTTCATTTATTTCTAATTTTATGATACAAATGGTATATGATGGCATACTTTCTTGAAATAACCTTTGCACCCATGTGTTATCATATTTATTTATCAGTGCCATACAGTTCTCTGCCTGGGACCAGGTACTGAATTATCCACACCACAGCAGTTACTTTCACTTTCGTCTGCTCTGTTTTCTTACATCTTTTTTTATTTTTTCATTTGTTGTTTTTGTTGCCTTTAGCCACCACTTTGGTGGAACATTATTTGTACTTTAATCATGGGTATTGAGTGTGCTTCTAATATGTTTGATGTGGTTGGGTGTATTTTGTTTGTAGTTTTGTTTTGGAAAGTTAGACATCTGAAGAAGCGTTTACACTTGCTATGACTTATGGCAGTCCAGATGAAGACGGACTGACAGAGTTTACTTGTTCAGAGAGTGATTGTGAGAACATTGAGCCTCGGGACTTTGTTTTTTTCCAATTTTTTGGCTAGAGTTCTGAGGCTCACCTATGGTCAAATTTTTGAGTATGTATGCAACCATTTTTAACTACCATTAGGTTGGCTCATTCCAATGTTTATGATGACTGTCGAAACACAGCACCAATGTCCATGTGTTAAAACCCAGCACATAATGGCTTTAATTTATGAAACTGTTAAAGGCAGGCTAACAGTTTTTAACATATATGCATACTGACACCAGGGTAAAAATCCCCTCAAATGGGGGCCTTAGTGGTGTTTCTAACCTGGGCAATCAGATCAGGAGCTCAGTGCTCTAACCACTAGGAGATACCACCCCCCAGAACCTTCAGATGAAATTGATAGTGTTGTAGTTGCTGAGTCTGGTCAGCTAAATGAAAGCAGTTACACAATATCACACCATGATAAAGACATTTTTGTTCATGAAAACTAAATTTGTTGTTGGGTTTTGTTGTTGGTTTTTTTTTCCCTTTGGGTAGAGCTGCAGGGTTCACCAATGGTAAGGTGTTTGCATATGACTGTCCCCCCCCCCCCCTTCCCCCTTCCCCCCTCCCCACCATTTAGGTAGCCACATTCAGGTTTCAGGGATGAATGCATTATACATGTTAATGCTCATGCAGTAGGTTTCTGTCACCCCCAAAGCTAAGGTTGGATACACATATGGCTATGAACAAAAAAATCAATATAATTTTTTTTTTATTCATGACACGGCTGTTTTGTAGGGCTGGTCCACAGGGGCTCCAGTGCAGCTGCACTCATGGGGTACACAGTACGTGGCAATCTTTTTGTTTTCTTCTCTTCATCTTAAAGAAGCACTATAAACCCAGAAAGGATTTCTCTGGTGTACCAATGTGTAATAGTAAACAAATACCAGAAAAATACTGTTCATGAAAGTCTGGCTAGAGAGCCTGACACTGCTAGATGCTAAGGATAGTGTTTTCTATTCATGATATTCCTGCTTCTTATGGTCACGTTATGCATTGTACTTTCCTTAGTAAAAACCGTGATCAGATTAGAACCGCATTTGTCAGATTGTGTGTGTGTGTGTGTGTGTGTGTGTGTGTGTTGGTGCTGTGCGTGCGTGCGTGCGTGCGTGCGTGCATGCATGCATGCATGCACATGTGGTCTATTTATTTATCTATTCTTTATTTTGAGAATAATGGAATAAGTGCAAATGCTTTTTTATATCCAGTCCCCATGTGCGTGTGGTTTTGTAAATTTTGTTATTCATTCCCACTTATGCAATAGCCTACTCTTCCAAAAGGTTGAATAGGTTTTAACATGTGTGCAAGATTTTCTGTGTGCATTCACATATGGGACCTTACTTTATATTCACATCTGATGGACTTGGAGGAGAGTGGACAGGGCACTGATGTCAAATCCAGGGAAAAACTCCCTTGAGAAAAAAACTCCCCAAAAATCAACCTGCCAGGGTGAAAAGTGCCCTAGAATGGAT
>CM060324.1:41699867-41709867 GCA_030674155.1 Stramonita haemastoma
TATATGTACACACACACACACACACACACACACACACACACACACACACACACACACACACACACACACACACACAATACATGAACACGCGCGCATTAGCGCACATACGCATTGTACACAAAACCTTGTCACTTGCACACCATACTACCGAACAATAATCTACACAGCACTTTACTTCCTTGTATTGCACAGTAATGAATATTTCCCCACCGTTTCCTACCCTACTCTCCTCAATCCTCCCTCTCCTATCCCCTGCTGTCCTGTCTCTTCCCCCCCCCCCCCTCCTCTCCTCTGCTGTAGTGCTTTGTTATTAAAGGTTATTGGAACTTCAGTAAGATCAATCCATGTTTAGTGTCCTCAGTGGTTGACACAAAGAATGAAAAAAAAACACGTTAAATCCTGTTTCGCTATTCGTAAGAGTAGGCCATTGTGTGCCGGTGGGAACAGATGACAATATTTACACAACTGCATACACATGGGGACTGGATGAAAAAAAGCAAATAAGTGCTTATTCCATTATCCTCGATATATAAGAATAAATATATAGATGAATAAAAAAAAAACCCTACCCCCCTCCTAAAAAAAAAAACCCTCCACAAAACCCCCCTCCAACCCAGAACCTTGAAGACGGAATTGGGTGAGGCCGGCCTGTCAGCAGAGCTGTGTGTGTGTGTGTGTGTGTGTGTGTGTGTGTGTGTGTGTGTGTGTGTGTGTGTGTGTGTGTGTGTGTGTGTGACAGGTGAAGAAAAATGAGTTTCAAAGCTCTTCCTAAAGGAACCATTGAGTTTACGCATTTCACTTCCTAGCTGTCGTATAGGAGCTGTGTGTGTGTGTGTGTGTGTGTGTGTGTGTGTGTGTGTGTGTGTGTGTGTGTGTGTGTGTGTGTGCACAGGTCTGTCTATCCTGTCCAACTCTGCTTACGTACCCTACACAACCTTTATCTTATCTTACCCCGTGCTTCCCCACCTTGCCTTGCCGTACCCAGTTCTACCTATCCCTTCCCTACCCTACCCCGTCATACAGACCATATCCCATGCTACACGACTGTACATTAATCAATCAACCCTTACTGTATCTATTATAATTATCATGATATATCTATTATATATAGTTTGCTGCTGGTACTATCTATCTCTCTCATAATGATCAATATTGGTCATTGTTGTATACTACACAACATTTCTACCACATCCTACGGTTCACTACTGTATACTAACTTGCCCCACCCTACCCTACACTACCTTACCCTACCTTATCCTACCCTACCCTTCCTTACCCCCACCCTATCCTATCCTACTCTATTCTATCCTAAGCTATCCAACCCAACTCTTAACACTCTACCATACTATTTCATACATTACACAACAACATTCTGCCACCTCCTACGCTTCACTAGTGCACTGTCATAATTATACTACCCTTTTACTACACTATCTTACTCTACCTTGAGTGGGGGGGATGAGTAGTGCTTGGTCTTCTGCGCAAATAAGTGCTTATTCCATTACCCTCGATATATAAGAATAAATAAATAGATAAATAAAAAAAACAACCTACCCCCCTCCTAAAAAAAAAACAACCCCCAAAATAAACCCCTCCAACCCAGAATCTTGAAGACGGTCTGCCCGCTGGCCTCAGTTGACACATTCTGACATCAGATCAGCTCATTTGTTGTTCAGGATGCATGCTGGGTATGTCCGTGTTTCCCAAACCCACCAAACGCTAACAGGAAATACAGAGATCTTTAACGTGCATAATTATTTGATCTTCTGTAGGCGTGTATCCACAAGCAAGGAATTAAGGCACTGGTAGGTCTGCACTTGAAATTGACCTGGTGTATGGTAGAACGTAAAAATCCCTACCTTTTAATATGCTGGACGAGATTCGAACCCATGAGTTCATGGATCCACGAGATTAAAGTCAAAACAGTCGTAACTGAACCACACTCGGCTAGTACAACCAAAGTCAGTGAAAGCGAAAGATTTTCTCGTTGTTTGAAGAGAAACCAGAGTAAAGTCAGTGAAACAGGCAGTGGATGAGTAATAATATAAGGTGTGTGGTCACAAGGAAAGTCAAGGCAGAGTGGACAGGGAAGGAGGCATTAATCAGCAGAGGAAGGAAGAAAGGCTAGCCAGCACAGTAGGCTACAGCTTCAGCTTTCACTGTATGTACTGTGACAGATAGCCTAGCCGCAGAACAAGAAAAACGGTAGTAGACACTGTTGTATGTACTCCCCTAGCCTAGCAACCATGGAAACAAAACATTTTTGCTGTAGTTTTTTTTTCTTTCAAGCTCTGAGCAGTGGTGTGTGTGTGTGTGTGTGTGTGTGTGTGTGTGTGTGTGTGTGTGTGTGTGTGTGTGTAAGCGTGCGTGCGTGCGTGTATGTGTGTGGATTTATCTATTTTTATTTATTTTATTCTTTGATTTCGAGGATAATGGAATAAGCACTTCTGCGCTTTTTTTTTTTTTTTTTTTTTGAACATCCAGTGTGTGTGTGTGTGTGTGTGTGTGTGTGTGGTGAGAGAGAGAAGAGAGAAGAGAGAGAGAGAGAGAGAGAGAGAGAGAGAGAGAGAGAGAGAGAGAGAGAGAGTTCTCCACCTACCCCTCCCCCCTCTCCCCTTCTCAAATCTTAAACAGATCACAGACCCTTACCAACATGGAAACGACAAAATGCCGTAAAACATCTCAACCACTTTCTCCCAAGTAGTATGTAAATTCCCAAGCCCCAGACTTCGGCAAGGCAAGATGGAAAGAACTAAGCTCCGAGAATCTCTCCGTCCAGTAACCGGCTGCTACAGCTTAATCCCCCCCCCCCCCCTGAGCCCATGAAAAAAAAAAACCAATAAAAATATCGTGGCATGAATGAATGAATAGTAAGTGCACTGCAGGGAGTAGTGGCGGAGTGTTGCCATCCAAGTTTGTGGTCGTAGGAGGTGGCCAGTGTCTAACTAACGCTGTATTGAGGTCACCGGTTCTGCGTCCACTTCGTTCTGTGTACCAACCAACGTTTTTATAGTGTTCTTGGGGAAATGATGAGACTGTTCTCTTGTCTGTCTGGCTATGTCTGTCTGTTTCTCTCTGAAAATTCACGATTCTATGCACAGAATTCTACTGCTGATCTATACACAACTAACGTGCCCATTGGAGTTAGTAGGTATCAGAAAGCGCCTGCGCACAATTACGCATGCACGTACGTACCCTTGCATATATGGCACGCACGCAATCACACACACACACATACACACGCACACGCGCGCGCGGAATGCAGCTACCTTAATGGTGGGGGAAAAAGTCGGTTGCATACGCAAAATCTTACCTTACGTGCTCTAGCCAGAGAGCAACACACACACACACACACAACACACACACACACACACACACACACACACACACACACACACACACACACACACAGAGGAAGACTGGCTCCGTAAGCAAGCGAAACATCAATAATGTTTACCTTGCAGAATGCTTGTTCGCATCACGTTTTTTTTAATTTTTTATTTTTTTTTAACATCTGTCGCATACCCCTGTATGTACATTAAACAACATGAAGAGAACAGCCTGTGTGTGTGTGTGTGTGTGTGTGTGTGTGTGGTGGTGTGTGTACGTGTGTGTGTACGTGTGTGTGTACGTGTGTGGTGTGTGTGTGTGTGGTGTGTGTGTGTGTGTGTGTGTGTGTGTGTGCTGTAATATTTATAACCTCAGGAAGACTTAACACAAACGCGCACACATGCAGAGTTATCTTTATAAAAGAAACATAACGCAAGACCTTAAAACATTATGTATGTACAGGTGCTTGTGCACCTGTGCGAACTAATGCAAACGACCCACAAGCCGCCACACACGCTGACATTATCGCACATTCAAGCACTGTCGCACAAAATGACAAAACCTACGCTCTGTACCTTTCCAACATTTAATCCACCACATATATATTAGCACCACACGCATATTATATGTTTATGTGTTCTCACAAGCACTGCAGTAAAAAACAGTTAGCTGCTATCTGAGCGTTAGAAGAAGAAGAAGACTTTCAAGCACTGCAAGTCATGTCCTGCTCTGAGAAACAGACCATGAAACCTATCATTAATGACGAGGTGTGGGTGGAGTGATGTTAGGCTAGTCCCAGGCAGAACAATGCGAACACGTTCCCTCTAGATCTATCTGGTGGTCGTCGTCTTTCGGTTACCCCCCTACTGGGCCCGCCCGCCCGCGTAGTCATGACAGGTGTGACGAGGCCGAGATGGCGATGTCTTTGAGGATAGTAGTGAATGTGCATAGTTGAATCATAGATACTGACACGTTTTGTATTGATGGTAGGGTGTTTTAGCTTCCTACCTGGTTTTCAGTAATCTAATCCAGTCATCTTTCTTCCTCTCCTCCGCCTTCGCATTCGCACCGCATTACGTTGCCTATTAAATTTGTTGTTGTTGCTGTTGCTGCCATTATTCATCTTGAGTCTTGTTTTGGCCAGACCACACACTTTGGTATTGTTGTACCCAAAGTGCATGTACAGTGTGTGTGTGTGTGTGTGTGTGTGTGTGTGTGTGTGTGGTGTGTGTGTGTGTGTGTGTGTGTGTGTGCCGCGCGCGCGTGTGTATGCGTGTGTATACACGTACACGTGCACACACACGAATGCATGCACACACACACACGTACGCATGCATGCACACACACGAATGCATGCACACACACACACACGTACGCATGCATGCACACCCCACTAGTATGCAGGCTCCCATGCACACACATGCAAGTGCACACTGTTATGCACACACATACACACACACGCACGCGTTGGAATAAGCCACGCTCGCACGCATACGTTGTATAAAAAAAGAAATCAAGACACTCGCGCGCGTGCAGACCTGCCATCACACACACACACACACACACACGCGCGCACCACACACACACACACACACACACACACACACACACACACACACACACGCGCGCGCGCGCGCGCGCGTGTACGTTGCGTAAAAACAACAACGAAAAAAGACATCAATAAAAATAAAGTTATAAAATCTGAAAGAAAAAATGCTACTTCAGCGCTTTACCACACCTTCCTCCCCTTTCCATCACCCCTTTCCCTACTCTTGTCTTCCCTTCTCCGTGTACTTGAGCTTTTTAAAACTCAACAGCTTCAGCCTGTGAATCCTCCCGCCCCCCCCCCCCCCCCTTTTTTTTTTTTCTCCAATCTTCTCTCCTCTCCCCTTGTCAGTGTCGCAGCTGTCACACCCATAGTCTCCCAGCAAGTGTTTCCCACACCACCCCCTTAAACCCCACCCTCCCCTCCCCTCCCCTCATGCATAGATCTCTCTCTGTATAAGCTGATTGTGTTGCTATAGTTCAATTTGATTCTCTGTGTGTGTGTGTGTGTGTGTGTGTGTGTGTGTGATGGCAGGTCTGTCCATCTCTATTCGTCTTTGTGTTAAGCCCTACTCTGTTCTGTACCGTTTTTTTTCCTTTAAGTAAAAAAAAAAAAAAGAGTTTAAGTTCCGAAAGCCCCTTTCCCTGCCTTGCTGTCTTCCTCCCTCCCTCCCCCCCTCCACCTCTCTCTATCTCTCCCTCTCCCCCCCCCCTCCCATCTCTCTCTCCCCCCCCCTCCCCCTCTCTCTCTCCAATTCCCATTGTAAGGGCTAACCAAAGCTTATAGATATAAGGATCTGAATCTCTCCTGTACAGCTATGTTTCGGAATCCATGCCATGATAATTTGGGCTGTAATGAATGAAGTTCTCCGAGCATGGCTGATGTGTTTTGTGCCCAGCTCCCTCTTCCACTTGTCCCCATGTGAATGGGCATCTAGCTTACCACAAGAAACCATTGTCATTGTCTGTAGCTCTCTCTCTTTCTCTCGCTCTGAGGTCACGACGAAATAGGACACCTTTGTGAGACTTGAGTTAGTAGTGGTAATTAATGCCATGAAAAAATCTCCACCAACCCAGTCACCGGGCTCCCAGCAGCTGTAGAGACGACCCTGAACAATGTTGCAACCCCCCCCCCCCAAAAAAAAAAAAAGAAAAAAGAATTGCAAAATAACAAACAACCCCCCAAAAAAACAACAACAAAAAACACCTCTACGTTACCAGCTGGAACATTGCTGCTGATGCTAGTGTCTCTACCTTGCTTCTGTTGAGACTCTAGCAGGCCACTATACAAACATCAGCAAACGTGGCCGATCCCGTGCTGTGAATCCTGCCTCGCAAATAAACACAGTACACGTAGAAAGCCCCTTGGCAAGCTTTTGACAAGAGTAGCTAGATGAGGGCACCCCCAATGTCAAAAAAAAGCAGGCCAATGTTCAACTATTTCCCTGACCCAGTCATCGGTTGCTTTGTTGGGGGTTTACAGTGTCTTTCTTTGAGGTTTTTTGTGTTTGTTTTGTTTTGTTTTTGGCCAGCATCAGTTTCTGCAGGGAAGAAACTTGCACTCCACACAGCTTTGACATAATGCACACAGGACATTAGTCTTGCTCAAATATGTACCCCAAGCCAACTGTTTCTTTTGGCCCAAGACTCATTAGACCAACAGCTTGGGGGACAGGGGGGATGGAGAGGGGAGTGATTGCTTTGTGGTTAGAGTTCGTGATGGCCCAGATTTGAGGCACCCTTTCGAAGTTTTGTAGAAGTACCTGTAAAACAGACAGTTGTGTATGTACACTTACCCGTAAACAGTTGTGTAAAGTTACCTGTAAACGGACAGTTTTGAATAGTTACCTGTTAACGGACAGTTCTGGATAGTTACCTGTTAACGGACAGTTCTGTACACTTACCTGTAAACAGTTCTAAAGGACTTGTCTGTAAACGGACAGTTATAAACACTTACCTGTAAACGGACAGTTCTGAACACTTACCTGTAAACGGACAGTTCTGAACACTTACCTGTAAACGGACAGTTCCAAAGACTTGCCTGTAAAGGAACAGTTCTGTACACTTACCTGTAAACAGACAGTTTTAAAGACTTGCCTGTAAACGGACTGTCCTAAACACTTACCTGTAAACGGACAGTTCTGAACACTTACCTGCAAACGGGCAAATCTAAAGACTTACCTGTAGACAGACAGGTCTGTAGACCGACATTCCTTAGAGCTGCCTATGGACTGAGAGTTGAAGATGTACATGTAAACCTATACCGATAGTTCTGTCTTTTTTGTATGCCGATAGTTCTTTAACTCTCACGTAGATCAACCGTTCTCCATGTTTACCGGTATGCCCACAGTTCTTTTGCTCTACGGCAGAAATGAATCAAACACAAGTGGGAAGCAAGTTACCCACGACTTTAAAAAGACCCCTCCCCCTAAAAAAAACAACAACCCACCATCCCCCCCCAAAAAAAAAACCCCAACAACCAACCCCCCCCCCCCCCCCCCCCCCCCCGAAACAAACCAAAAACAAACGAAACAACAAACAACCCCCATCCCCTTAAAAAAAAAAAAAAGCGAAACACTAAACAACAACAACAAATAACGACACAAAAAACCAGATCAAAAACAGAGCAACCAACTACTAACCAAGCAAGCAGCCAGACAAGCAAGCAAAAAACAGCACTTTGCAAGACGCAGGTGTTGGCATATGCATGTATACTAGTGTGTACACATGTGTATGTATGTGTACATGTGCACATGTCGACACACATTCTTACACATTTGCAAATACACACATTTTCGTGTGTTCGTGCACACACACACACACACACACACACACACACACACACACACACACACACACACACACACACAGGGCATAGGGCCTACACACCCTCACAGAGAGAGAGAGAGAGAGAGAGAGAGAGAGAGAGAGAGAGAGAGAGAGAGAGAATCGCTGCTCATTAAAATGCACACAGAATATGTGTGTCTGTGACTCATACATTTTCAGGAGCATCACACGAATTTTCAAGCAAAGACAGTGTCACATATTTTGGTATTTTTATATAAATTGTTTTTAGCCTACATGTTGAATGATTGTTTCGTGAGATGCATTCTGACACGTTCTGCTTTGATCTTAAGGTGCGATGTGGAAGGTACCATTTGTGTGTGTGTGTGTGTGTGTGTGTGTGTGTGTGTGTGTGTGTGTGTGTGTGTGTGTGTGGTTGTGTGTAAGGGGACAGGATAGCTTCCCCAAGTCAATGTTAAGCAGCATCGAGGGTGGTTACCAGTTGGATGTTACCGTTTGCGTGCCTTGGCTTCAATACAGTCCCCCAGTTCACCCAGCTGTAAATGGGTACCTGCCCTCTTTAGGGTCAGGAAAGTAAAGCAGCGAGGAAGAGGAGGATGGGTACCACCCTTAATATGCTGGCCCCTGGAGAAGCTGAGGTCTCTGACACCTCGCTCCCCTACGATCGCGTAGGTTATGGGACACCTTTACCTTTAAAAAAGAAAAGATATAATAGGCTAAACACACTTGTTGAATATTCTTGACTCTTACATTATGCAGAATACCCCCTTTGAGGGAAAAAAAGACCCTAGATCAAAGCAGACTTTCTTTTTAAGGAGCCAACTCTGAAAAAGTGATCTGTTACATTTCGTTGCATGAGACTATAAACCAAGGCCCCCGTGCGCGAACGCGCTCGCTCACAACATCTTACGCACACTTAAATCCTGTTCCGCTTTTCGTAAGAGTAGGCCATTGTATGCCGGTGGGAACAGATGACAAGATTTACAAAACTGCATACACACGGGGACTGGATGTAAAACACGAGTGCTTATTCCATTATCCTCGATAAAAGAAAAAAAAACCATGTTTTGAAAACCAACTCTAAACAGAATCTTTCCTTCCTTCCTTCCTTGTAACATATCTGTTCTCAATGGTAATAATGGAAAAACACACAGTCACATTTCCTGGTACCTGTGTAAGGAGTAACAGATAGTGATCAGTCTGTGTCCTTTACTCTTTCAGAGGGTACCTCTCATGTTAACCAATCCCTGTGTTTTGTGTAAATCACAACAACAACAAAAACCCTGAAACCTTCCCCCCACCCACCTGTGACCTACCTACTTCGTTTCTTGGGGAAGGTGTGAGAAAGGGGGTGGTGGTGAGATAATCATAACATTCACGGACTCAAAGTACATATAGCTGGTGTGTGACCCATGTGTGTGACTGGCCTGTTGTATAAATGTGATTAAAAACAACAACAACAACACCCAGAAACAAACACCCGAACAAAACAACATTCAAATTAAAAACAACAACAATAAAATGAAAATTTTGTTAAAGTTCAACAGAAAAAATCCATCCTGGGCGGTCATTCCCTTCCTGAGGGGTGTTGTAACAGTGAGGAAGAGAGTGGAGAGCCGTTGACCAAACTGTCACAGATGCCCCCCCCCCCCCTTCCCCAATCCCCCCTCCTGCCGTACACATGCACACGCACCTGCTATCTGGTGCTATAAAAGAACTCCCAGTTTAATACTGTAGAAAAACCAGCAGTCTCATCAGCGCATTATAAAAATTCAGAACATCTCTGTCAACACCCTCCCCCCCCCCCCCCCCAAATCTCCCTCCCCTCTTCCTTACCGTCTCCACTCTTGACTGCCTGCCATGCAGTGTGCCTGGAGGCCTATATATAATAAGGTTAGAAAACTGTTCAGGAGTCACCCACCGTTCCTGTTTTTGAACCTGCCTCTGTCTGTCTGTCTTCCTCTCTCTCTGCCCCCCCCCCCCCCCCCTTCTTTCTCTCTCTGCCCCCCCCCCCCCCCCCCTCCTCTCTCTCACTCTCTCTCCTCCCCCCCCCCCCCCCCCCCCCCCCCCCCCCCCTCATTTCTCTCTCTCTCTGCTTTTTATTTCCTTCTCTCCTGTCGTCTACCTCATTAGCAGTCTGCACTTCCTTGAATGGGCTTCTTAAATTTCACCCCTACTTTTTAAAATTTTGTAATCCTTCCTTTTTGGCTTTGTCTCGCTCGTCTATGCACGCATTTGTTATGAGACGGTATATCATTTTCATTGCAGTTTTGTCTGTGAAGAAAGGACAATTCTGAGGGAAAGGTAAAGGTGTCCAAAA
>CM060324.1:41717367-41722367 GCA_030674155.1 Stramonita haemastoma
CAACCCCAATCACTTCTGTCTTTCCACATCCACCGCAGAGAGTGAGTGACGAATGACTATAGACTTAGGATTTTGGATTGGTGATGAATTGGAAAGAATAATGGAGTGATTTAGGGTGAAGGGGGAGGGGGGGATAAGGAAGGGATTAATTTAAAATTGGCCTGATGAATCGTGATTATCTGTTTAGTATTATGTAGTTGGGCTTAACAGTGTCTGTAATTACTATTAAAAAAAAAGAAGATTTCAAGTCAGTCACACACACACATAGATACAGTATATGCTCGCGCGCGCGCACACGCACACGCACGCATGCACGCACGCGCACGCGCGCGCGCACACACACACAGACACACGCGCGCACACAGACACACACACACACACACACACACACACACACACACACACACACACACACACACACACACACACACACGCAAAGTCCTTGGATGAGACTATAAACGGAGGTCATGTATGTATGCGAACGGACGCAGAACATGTTCCGCACATGTCAAAAACAGGCCATTGCGATGCTGCCGGTAGGGACAGAAGACAAAACTAACAAACTGCATACACCAGGGGACTGAATTAAAAAAGTACATGAGTACTCATTCCATTTTTCTCGAAATAAAAGAATAAATCAACACATAAATAAAAGAATAAATTAAATTAAAAAAATTAACAAATAAATAATATTATTTTATAGTACAAGGGGCCTCTATTCACCATGATGGGATGATTTACGTCATGTCATGTCATTGATCTGTTGCATGGGGCATATAAAGTGCCATATGTCCCTCCGCGTTGTTCACACATTGCTATCAGTCAGCAGGGAAGCAGTTGTCATATTATTCATTAATTTGTCAATGTGATTTTCCGCCTTCAGCAGCAGCAGCAGCAGCGTGTGTGTGTGTGTGTGTGTGTGTGTGTGTGTGTGTGTGTGTGTGTGTGTGTGTGTGTGTGTGTTGTGTGTGTGTGTGTGTGTGTGTGCGTTGTGTGGTGCTGTGCGTGTAGTGCGTGCGGCGTGCGTGCGCGTGCGTGCGTGTGCGTGTTGTGGTGTGTGTGTGTGTGTGTGTGTGTGTGTGTGTGTGTGTGTGTGTGTGTGAGAGAGAGAGAGAGAGAGAGAGAGAGAGAGAGAGAGAGAGAGAGTAGAGGAGAGGAGTGGTTGTGTGTGTGTGTGTGTGTGTGTGTGTGTGTGTGTGTGAGAGAGAGAGAGAGGAGAGAGAGAGAGAGAGAGAGGAGAGAGAGAGAGAAGAGAGAGAGAGTGATGTTTTGTGTGTTTGTGTGTGTGTGTGTGTGTTAGAGAGAGAGAGAGAGAGAGAGAGAGAGAGAGAGAGAGAGGAGAGAGAGAGAGAGAGAGAGAGAGAGAGAGAGAGAGAGAGAGAGCACAAATTCTCACTGTTCAATCTGTGTACTGCGCAATTTTGTTCCCCGCCTGTGTTGTTAAAGATTAGAGATAGATGTGGATGACCACCCACATACCAACATAAAGGATTTGGTTTTCTTTCCTTTTTCCTTTTGTTCAGCGCCTGTTGTTACAGTTTTCTTTTGTTTTGTTTTTTTTTCTTTCTGCCTTTTGTCTGTCAGTGCCTGTTGTTGCCGTTTTTTTGATTTCCCTTTGGTTTTCCTTTCTTTCCTTTTAGTCTATCAGCCCCTGTTGTTGTTTTTCGTGTTTCTTCTTCTTTCTTTCTTTTGTCTATCAGCCCTGTTGTTGTTTTTCGTTTTCTTTCTTTCTTTCTTTTGTTATCAGCCTGTTGTTGTTTTCGTTTCTTCTTCTTTCTTTCCTTTTGTCTATCAGCCCCTGTTGTTGTTTTTCCTGTTTCTCTCTTCTTTCTTTTGTCTATCAGCTGTTGTTGTTTTTCCTTTTCTTCTTTTCTTTCCTTTGTCTATCAGCCCTGTTGTTGTTTTTCTGTGTTTCTTCTTCTTTCTTTCATTTTGTCTATCAGGCCTGTTGTTGCTGTTTTTCTGTTTTCCTCTTTCTTTTATTTTGTCTATCAGCCCTGTGCTGTTTTTTTTTATTTGTTGTTTCTTTCTTTCTTTCATTTTGTCTATCAGCCTGTTGTTGCTGTTTTCTTTGTTTTCTTCCTTTCCTTTTGTCTAGTCAGCCCCTGTGTTGCTGTTTTCTTGTTTCTTCTTCTTTCTTTCTTTTGTCTATCAGCCCCTGTTGTTTTTTTTTTTTTCTTCTTTCTTTTGTCTATCACCTTTGCTTGTTTTCTTGTTTTTCTTCTTCTTTGTCTATCACCTTGTGCTGTTTTTCTGTTTTTCTGTCTTTCATTTGTCATCAGCCGCTGTTTTTTTGTTTTTTCTCTTCTTTGTTACACTGTTTTGTGTTTCATGTTTTTCCCGTTTTCCTTTGTCTATCAGCGCCTGTTGCTGCTGTTTTTTTTGTTTTTTCCTTTCTTTCCTTTTGTCTATCAGGGCCTGTTGCTGCTGTTTTTGCAACTGTGCTGCTGTTGATCAGGTTTGTGAAAGAGAGTGAGCAAGAGAAGGAGCACCTAGTAGCTGAATAACATGTGCACTTTTACTGCCCTCATTTTTATCTTACAGTACATGTTTAGGCTAATGCACAATAAGGCGCTTGCCTATAGATACATGCATGGAAGACAAGAAAGAAAGCATACACGCTAGGGGGGGGGGGGGGGGGCATATACCCAATGCACATGCATACAGAGAGAGAGAGAGAGAGAGGAGAGAGAGGAGAGAGAGAGAGGAGAGAGAGGAGAGAGAGAGAGAGAGAGAGAGAGAGAGAGTTTTATGTCCTTGAGCACATGCACTTTTGTCTGTCTGTCCCCCCCCCTCTCCCTCCCTCCCTCTCTTTCTCTCTCTCTCTCTGTGCATCCTCCTCCCCTCGTGTGTGTGTGTGTGTGTGTGTGTGTGTGTGTGTGTGTGTGTGTGTGTGTGTGTGTGTGTGTGTGTGTGTGTGTGTGTGGGGTTGTGTGTCTGTCTGTCTGTCTGTCTGTCTGTCTGTCTGTCTGTCTGTCTGTATCTATGTGTCTGTGTTTCTCTGCGCGTGTATGTGTTTATGTGAGCTTGTAGTACACATTAGAAAAGGTTTGTGATGTGTTCGAAAGTTGCTGCGCAGTTGTGTTCAATGTTATATCCGATATCGCTGAATGGTATTGGTCAGAGACATCGCAACAAAATGCTGCCCTCAAAAGTAGGGGAATAGTATATGCCCCTTATTGGCAAATTGGTAACCTGTGTGTGTTGTGTGTGTGTGTGTGTGTGTGTGTGTGTGTGTGTGTGTGTGTGTGTGTGTGTGTGTGTGTGAGATATCTTCAGTTTAATGTCTATTCACATCAAGTGATTTTAGACAAGAATGTGTGTGTGTGTGTTGTGTGCGCGCGCGCGCACGCGCGCGTGCGTGCATGCGTGTGCATGTACGCACGCTTCTCTCTCACCCTTTAAGTGTGTGTGTGTGTGCGTGCGCGTGCGAGCGCGCATAGATGGGTTTGCTTTGTTCCAAATGTTGGTTATGGCACATGATCGCTTGTGTGTCTATGCATGATTTATGATTTAATTAAAAAAGAAATCTGTGATTGATTTCCTTGTCTGTGCTCTGGTCTGAGTGTCTGCATTGTCACAATCACCTACTCACTTACACACACGCACGCACGCACGCACACACACACACACACACGCACGCATGCACGCGCACACGCACGCACCACACACACACACACAACACACACACACCACAAAACACACACACACACACCACACACACACACACACACACACACACACACACACCGCACGAGGAGGAGAGAGAGAGAGAGAGAGAGAGAGAGAGAGAGAGAGAGAGAGAGAGAGAGAGAGAGAGAGAGATTCCTCCGATCATTCTGCTGTTATGTTGTTTGTTGTATGTGTGAGTGTCATTTCGTTCTGTTGTGACGAATGTATCGAATGCAATACTAGGAAAAAAATAGAGGAGGAGGAGGCAGTAGAGCAGTAGTAGTAGCTGTGAGTGAGGTGAGCATGAGGTAAGCAGTAGGCTGGCTGATGTCATTTGTAGGCTCTGCAGATCGTAGTGTGTGTGTGTGTGTGTGTGTGTGTGTGTGTGTGTGTGTGTGTGTGTGTGGTGTGTGTGTGTGTGTGTGTGTGTGGTGTGTGTGTGGTGTGTGGTGTGTGTGTGTGTGGTTGCTGCGTGCGTGCGTGTGTGTGGTGTGTGTGTGTGTGTGTGTGTGTGTGTGTGTGTGTGTGTGTGTGTGTGTGTGTGTGTGTGTGTGTAACTTCCTGTGACACAGCCTACCTTGTCTGACTGACAGACAAACTTATCTATCCATCTATCTATCTATCTAACTGTGTGTGTGTGTGTGTGTGTGTGTGTGTGTGTGTGTGTGTGTGTGTGTGTGTGTGTGTGTGTTGGCAAGTGAGAGGCGGGATGGTGCATCCTTTAGTTACAGATTATGCGTTCAATTCCCTCATTGCTTACTTCCAGCCTTCTCTTCAGACAATTGATTGCCTATTTGGTAAGCTTTGTTTGTTGCTGTTGTTTAGATGTTGATTTTATTCGTTAGAAGTAGGTGTGTTGTGTGTGTGTGTTGTGTGTGTGTGTGTGTGTGTGTGTGTGTGTGTGTGTGTGTGTTGTCTGTCTGTCTGTCTGTCTGTCTGTCTGTCTGTCTATGTTTGTGTGTCTGTGTGTACCTGGTCCATACATGTGTTTGTGTATGTGCACTTACATCTGTGTGAGCGTCTGTGTTTCTGGTGTGTGGTGTGTGTGTGTGTGTGTGTGTGTGTGTGTGTGTGTGTGTGTGTGTGTGTGTGTGTGTGTGTGGTGCGTGCGTGCGCGTGCGTATGTAGCTGTGCACGTTCTACTACATATACACAGGTAACTTAAAGGCGCCTGTTTATCTTACATAATATTCAACTGTCCACATACTGCTCTGTATAGTATTGTGACTTCTGTTTACTAATAATTGTCTTTTTTCCTGCATGTGCGTGCACCGTCTGTGACAGTGTGTCTGTATCTGTGTGCTTGCTGGTGTATGTATGTTGCATAC
>CM060324.1:41729867-41732367 GCA_030674155.1 Stramonita haemastoma
TGCATCAGTGCTGACAGCCTATAACCAAGTCTGATTCATTATCATTATCACTACTATCTTTTGTGTTATGGTTTTGCTCTTCTTCTTTCTACACGTCACTGATTTATGTATGTGTATATATCATTTTATTTCTCCATGACTCAAAAGCATAAATAAAAAGTTTATGGAAGTAAATCATTGTGGTTATTGTGAAAGAGCAGCGCCATCCAAATTGTTTTGTTCTTTGTGTATGCAAGTATCTTTGTTTCCTTATCATGCTTGAGAGTGTGCTTCCACACCTACGTACACACCTACGTTCATCCATCATGCTTTTACAAACAAGCTGCTGCAGACTGGTAGACAGGGGGACAAAGAGACAGAAGAGACAGTGGCTTTCCACCCAGACAGAGTGAGACCTCTTGTAGACAGGGGGCCAAAGAGACAGAGAAAATTACTGTCCACCCAAACAGACCTGTGGTAGACAGGGGGACAAAGAGACAGAGAAAATTACTGTCCACCCAAACAGACCTGTGGTAGACAGGGGGACAAAGAGACAGAGAAAATTACTGTCCACCCAAACAGACCTCTTGTAGACAGGGGGACAAAGAGACAGAAGAGACAATAGCTTCTCACCCAGTACAGACCAAGTGTGAAACTCCCCATAGAGTCTGTGTACACATAGCACCTGCCAGTCCAGGTGAGCTCCAGTAACCCATTTACTCCACCCTCATTGTCTTCAGCTGACTCCTCTGCAAAGTGAACTCAAGGCCATCCTCTCCTTCTTCCCTATCTCTGCTGTAGTCTAGTGTGGAGTTGGCCCTGGAGGGTGTTTATTTGTCTGCCTTCTCCTTGCCAACACCCATCAGATCTGTGGTGAACTTGCGTGGGAAAGACAGGTCTTCTTCCTCCACTCACTTGACACGGTTAGATGTGTCTGGGAAAAGTAATGGCATGTCCTTTCCAGCTCCTCTCATGGGCCGTACACAGCTTGGTTTGCAGGGTTGTCTCTGTGGGTCACACCTTCTTCCTTAGGTTGTTGTATAGCCTGTATCTTTGAAAGATGTGCTTGCCAGTTTGGTTTTCTTTGCCACAGGCACACAGGGGAGAAGGAATGAGTTTCAGCTTTGAGGACATGTGGTGATTTAGCATGTTGTGCCAGAGCGGAGTCTTAGAAGGATGACCTGTTCTTCTCTTCGGAGATGGTAATAGGCGTCCTCTACTCTGCTTGAAATTCAGGCTACTACTCTTCCCAGGGAGAGTGCGTCGCCACAGGAGCAGTGCCACCCTTTAAAGTAAAACCTAGCTGCGTATGCATTTGCTGCCCTAGGAGTGAAGGGGTTGACTCCACAAGGCCAGGAAACAGGCATTCTTTCTGTTTTGTCGAACTATTGTTGTCTGTTATAAATATGAGCAAAAATGCGTCACACTGCTGTTAAGCGCCTGACAATCAGACCCAGTGCATCCAACTTTGGCATAAGAGAGAATTGTTATCTTTCAGGTCTTTATGAAAGAAGGCAGGAGAATGGACCAAGAAGGCAGAACATAGACAAGAAAGAGGTGACATGAAAACGAACAAGGCAGAAATAAAGAAAGTAATAGAAAAGGGGAAATTTGTGGCACAGAATTTCCAGAAGGTGGGGATGCTGTTTATACTGACAGGCACCTGGCATCCCCATGGGGGAAAACAGGTATTAAAGGCTGTGGTGAGGTCTGCTGCAGATAGAGAGAGTGTCGCCACACTGTCTGGAGTCCTCGTGTCCACATGCTCACATGCACCCAGTATATACAACACAGCACAGCACAGCACAGCATAAAAACAAGAGAGAGAAGAAAGAAGAAGAAAGAGAGAGAGAGAGAGAGAGAGAGAGAGAGGAGGGGAAAAGGGGGGAGGGAGGTTGTTACAGTGTTCATATTCCCCCCCCCCCCCCCCCAGTAAAATAGGAGCTAGTTAGTGATGTCAACATGGAGGTGGGCACAAGATAACCCCATCAGTTGCCTGCCAGAAACTGACCTCACTTTTTTTTTGGTTTATTTTCTTTTCATTACACTTGGGTTTTGTTTTATTGTTCCTTTATATATATATATATATATATATATATATATATATATATATATATATATATATATATATATATATATATATATATATATTTTTTTTTTTAACTGGTGTGTGGGTGTGTGTGTGTGTGTGTGTGTGTGTGTGTGTGTGTGTGGTGTGTGGTGCGTGCGTGCGTGTGTGTGTGAATAAAAAAAAAAACCCACCTAACAAACGGGTTTGATCATTGAAGGAGAAAGAACTGATCCCCTCAGCATGGCCTAGTGTGTGTGTATGCCCTGGGGGATTTCATTGCCTGCCCCTAAAATAATATCCTGTGAACTCCGCTCTTTTGCAGCGTGACTTAGCTAAGTGCTTGTTTGACACAAAAGACTGATAGCCTGTAGTGGACTGGAGGGGAGGTCGGTCGGTCGGTAGTGACATTAAATTAGGACATGAACTGGTTCACTTGTCAGATCCCTAAGG
>CM060324.1:41757367-41789867 GCA_030674155.1 Stramonita haemastoma
GAAGTTGGAATGCGGCTGCCTTAATTGTTGGTTTAAAGTGGTCGTATACACCGAATCTGACTGTTGGTGAACTTCTGAGTTCTAGCCCAGAAAGAAAGGAAAAAAAGAAAAGAAAAAAAAGAGACATGTCCTGACCACGCCATAGCTCAGTGGCTGAAGACTTCACTCTTTTGACTTCTATCGCCTGCATCCAGCAACAAGTCGTGGGTTCCATTGTCGGCGGTTGTCTAGTTATTTAAGGGTTTAATTTTTTTATATTTTTTTTTTACAATTATCTCTCTCCCAGGTCAGCTGACCTGCTAGTGCCTTAATTCCCTTCGTGTATATTAGGCTGTCGCAGAAGATAAAATAATTGTGCACGTTAAAGATCCCGTTATTCATGTCAGTGTTCGGTGACAGGAAACACAGGTGGTGATGGGAGGGGCGGGGGGGTGGTGGGGGGTGGGTGGGTATGTGTGCTTTAGCGTCATTCTTAACCAGCTGAGACTGGTGCAAATGTGACGCTAAAAAGTCTGCCATGACTGTGACACGCGCTATACGATGTATATACATGTATTTATCACAATGCTGTGAATACATTTTTATGTGCACACATCCTCAGTTTAATGTGACTTTTTTTTTCTTCTCGTGGTAACAGATGGTGTTGTTTTCAGATGGTCGTTATCTCCATATCATGTTCTCTTTCTGTAAACCTGTTTGTATAACAAGTGGCTGTGATATCGTTTTTTTCGTTTGTTCATTTTTTCTTCTCTATTTTTAACAGTAGCGATTCTGCACACTGCATCTTACGGGAAAATCACTGCGTTGGGTCGATAAGTTGAGAGAGAGAGAGAGAGAGAGAGAGAGAGAGAGAGAGAGAGAGAGAGAGAGAGAGAGAGAGAGAGAGAGAGAGAGAGAGAGAGAGAGAGAGAGTGTGTGTGTGTTCTCGTGTGTGTGTTCTCATGTGCGTGCGTGCGTGTGTGCGTGCGTGCGTGCGTGCGTGCGTGCGTGCGTGCGTGCGTGCGTGCGTGCGTTGTGTGTGTGTGTGTGTGTGTGTGTGTGTGTGTGTGTGTGTGTGTGTGTGTGTGATTAATTGTTTGCAAAGCAGAGGAGACGACTGTGTAATATTTTGCAATGCAGAAGAAGAGTTTTAACTACAGTAACAGATTATATTTTACGTTACAGAAGATCTTAAGAAAAGAGTTAACTGCAACAACAGACGAATATTTTGCAGTGCGGAAGAGGATAGTTAACTGCAAAAACAGATAACTGTTTTGCAATGCAGAAGAAGAGAGTTAACTGCAATAACAGATCAATATTTTGCAGTGCAGAAGAACAAAGTTGACTGCGATAACAGATGAGTATTCTGCAATGCTGAAGAAGAGAGTTAACTACAATAACAAATCAATATTTTGCAGTGCAGAAGAAGAGAGTTAACTGCAATAACAGATGAATATTATGCAGTGCAGAAGAAGAGAGTTAACTACAATAACAGATGAATATTCTGCAGTGCAGAAGAAGAGAGTTAACGGCAATAACAGATAACTATTTTGCAATGCAGAAGAAGATAGTTAACTGTAATAATAGATCCACATCTTGCAGTGCAGAAGAAGAGAGCTAACTGCAATAACAGATGAATATTTTGCAGTGCAGAAGAAGAGAGTTAGCCGCAATAACAGATCAGTATTTTGCAATGAAGAAGAACACAGTTATCCGCAATAACAGATAACTCTTTTGCAGAAAAAGACAGTTATCATTTGGTCTACACTGCATTGCAGTCAGCATAGCAGTGGTTCAGAGTCCTTTAATTAAGGTAGGCCCTAGTAGGCTGTAACAGGGGGGAATGAAGTGGCGTGTGTAGGCACAACAGGCGGTATAGTAAGCAGCCTATAGTCCTCTGATGACAGACAGCCGCGTAGGATGGCGGTGGCTGTAGCGCTACTACGCAGCAGATGTCGGCATCCCAAGGTATTAACACATGCTGAGGCGACATTTTCTCACCGGGAGGTGATAAGGTCAACAATATAGGCTCCTCTGTGTGTGTGTGTGTGTGTGTGTGTGTGTGTGTGTGTGTGTGTGTGTGTGTGTGTGTGTGTGTGTGTGTGTGTGTGTGTTACGTGTGTGTGTGTACGTGTTTGTGTGTGTGTGTGTGTGTGTGTGTGTGTGTGTGTGTGTGTGTGTGTGTGTGTGTGTGTAGTGTGTGTGTGTACGTGTGTGTGTGTGTGGTGTGTTGTGTGTGTGTGTATGTGTATGTGTGTGTGTGTGTGTGTATGTGTGTGTGTGTGTACGTGTGTACGTGTGTGTGCGTGTACGTGCGTGTGTGTGTGTGCGTGTACGTGCGTGTGTGTGTACGTGTGTGTGTGTGTGTGTGTGTGTGTGTGTGTGTGTGTGTGGCGTGCGCGCGTACTACGGATAAGGTCAACAATAGGGACTCTCTGTGTGTGATGCCTTCAGTTTAATGTCTGTTGGCATCTAGGGATTTTAGATTTTGAAAAAAAAAAAAAGTTACAAGAACAATAATTTAACAATAACTCAAACCAAAATCAGCATAAGGAAACAATTAAGAATAAAATCTAACTTTAAAATAATACAAATGCTGAATTATCGTACTTTTTCTTACTAACTCTAACACAATGCCCAACAGTAGCAATGGTTCTAGTTTAAAAAAGAAACAAACTGATGCATTGATATATTAGGCACAGCAGTGGTGTTGTGTGTGTGTGTGTGTGTGTGTGTGTGTGTGTGTGTGTGTGTTGTGTGTGTGTGTTGTGTGTCGATGGAGGAATAAGGAAGGAAGTGTGCATGTATCAGCAAGCACGTATCTAGCTACAGTTCATTTTACGAAAGGGGTGGCCAGGGTAATGTGTTTTTTCCCTCCTGGGAAAGAAGGATCGTGTATATCAAAAACAAAAGAAATAATACGTGCGTGCGTGCGCGCGCGCGCGCGCGCGCGTGTGTGTGTGTGTGTGTGTGTGTGTGTAGGTGTGTGTGTGTGTGTGTGTAGATGTGTGTGTAGTTGTGTGTAGGTGTGTGTGTAGTGTGTGTGTGTGTGTGTTACAGAGAGAGAGAGAGAGAGAGAGAGAGGAGAGAGAGAGAGAGAGAGAGAGAAGAGAGAGAGAGAGAGAGAGAGAGAGATGAGATAACTGGGACTTTGGACCGAACTTTTTGAATCTTGTGGCTCACACATTAATAAACTCACACACTTAGGCCTACCTTGCTCGCTCACTTGCACACACTCACTCACTCAACAGGCACACCACACATCACAACTCACACTAGCACTACAACTACTCACACACACAACACATCACACACTCACACTACACTACACCACACACACACACTACACACACACAAACACACTCACACAACACACACACACCACACACACCACACACCACACACCACCACACACCACACACAACAACAACACACACACACACACAACACCCCAACACACAAACAACAACACAACAAAACATTACACACACATACTCATACCAAACACGCACTAACACCACCGACAGCCAACCACCACTAGACATACAATACAACAACAAAACACCATCATCGAACATCTGTGGGCGTCGTTTGACTATTTGGCTGTGTGTATATAAGTGGGAGTTAATTAGTGTGGTGGTGTGTGTTGATGTGTTTTGGGAAGTGGGGGTGGTGTGGACTGTGATTATTGTTATGGAGGTGATGAGGTGTTTAATGTAGGTTAGTCTTGTGGTAGTGCGGTTTGTTGTGTTTTATTGTTGTGGAGGGGGGTGGTGGTGTTTGATTGTATGTGGTAGTGTCGGGTTGTTCTTGAGGATGTTGGTTAGCATCTGTGTGCTTGTTATTTTTTTTTATTTTGTGTGTGTTTGTTTTGTTGTTGTGTTGTTTGTGGGTTGTGTTGTGTGTGTTGTGTTGTGTGTGTGTGTTGTTTGTGTGTGTGTGTGTGTGTGTGTGTGTTGTGTGTTGTGTGTGTGTGTGTGTGTGTGTGTGTGTGTTGTGTGTGTGTGTTGTGTGTGTGGTGGTGTGTTTGTGTGGTGTGTGTGTGTGTGTGTGTGTGTGTGTGTGTGTGTGTGTGTGTGTGTGTTTGTGTTGTGTGTGTGTGTGTTGTGTGTGGTTAAGTTTGAGTTGTTTGGTGCTGGTGGGCTATGTATTAAATTGTTTATGCATTGATCTATCGGTGTATCTATTTTAAAAAAGATACTTTGAATTGTTTATCCATTGATTTATCAAAGTATTTAATTTTTAAATAATTAAACTGTTGCTGATTCTAACTGGCGGTTTTAATCTCTCTCTCTCTCTCTCTCTCTCTCTCTTCTCTCTCTCTCTCTCTCTCTCTCTCTCTCTCTCTCTCTCTCTCTCTCTCTCTCTCTCTCTCTCTCCCTCCCTCCTCCAACCCTCCTCAACAATCACTTATGGGGGGGGGGGGGGGTGTGCTATTATTTTGTGAGGTCTGTGTGCAGTAATTACAAAAACGGCACTTGAGGGCCAAGTGTTTTCTAGAAGAATAATACATGAGGTGAGGGTGCAGTGCAGTACATGTCAGAAAAGAGTAATACATAGATGTATGCTGCAATCGTGGCGTAGTAGTAGTAGTAGTAACACAGCATTATATTATGTATAAATAACACTACACATGCTACGTTCTCACGCTTGTACCATGACCGCGTTTTGTGCTGTGCCGTGCCGTGCTGTGCTGTGCCGTATTGTGCTGAGCTGTGCTATCTATGTATGTCTGCAATGTGTATCGAGGGCAATAAGTAAGTAATCCTGTGCACTCTTGGCACCAGCCTGAAGTCAAGTTGTGTAAACAGGAGCAAGGGTGACATTTGACTGCAGGGCAAGTTGTGTGGTGTTGTAGCTGGTTAACAGGACTCCACCCACCCCCGCTAGCCTAATTAATTCTATCGGTGATGGAAAACTAACTCAGTCGCGCGCACTGCTAGCATGGCGATAAGCAGAGTGACACTTTGTGTTCATACTGCTGGGTTAGCTGTCTGTCCTATGCATGACCTTTTGTTATTTGTTTGTTGTTTGCTGTCTGTTGTGGTCTGCAGGAGGGTTTTGGTGAATTGTGCTGTAATTATCGTTATTGTTCGTGTTGAAGTGAACAGTTTTGAAAAAAAAAGTTGCCTTCTAAAAAATATAACACATGCACACACAAAATCCCAACGAAAAACAAAAACAAAAAACAGCCTCCTCCCCCCCCCTAAAAAAACAAAAAACAATACCCCTCCCTTCCAAACAAACTTGACTTATGCCTGTGAGTTCCCTTGGGAACAAAGGGCGGCAACAACACTCCTCCGACGGACTGGGTTCTGGGAGATCCTCTAACAAACAAACAAACAAACAAACAAACAAACTAAATATAACAACTAACCAACCAACCAACAGAAACAAACAACCAAACATAAATCCAGTTCTGCAGAAGTAACCCGGTGATGGAAATACCCACAAGCTTCATCCATTACCCTGCCATTATTAACAATTGGATCCCTCAGCTACCCCCCCTCCCCACACCCCATCTCTCCCCTTTATGGACACCCCCTCCCACTCATTCCAAACTGCTTTTGGCATTTAGTTGTTTGTTTCATATATATACATCATAGATGCTGAAAAAAGGGCATCTCTGCGTGTGGTATTGAATTCTATGTGTGTGCTTCATACAAGCAATGCCGTGTCTGTCAAATAGTCAGTCATCATGGCTTAGTCCATGTCCCCATGAGCGAGTACGTTGTTTTTACTGTGGTGTGTAGACCATCACGGTAAGTACGTTATTTCTACAACCCTGAAGGAAGCAGACCAACAGACGACTCTCGTTGGATTGCAACAGATGGTTAAGAGAAGAGATGTGAAGCTGAAAGATGAAAGCACTGGAGGAAAAAGAAAACAAGAAGAGAGGAAGAAGCAAGGAAAGAAACGACAAGAAACACACACACAAGCACGCACACACACACACACACGCACGCACGCACCACACACAACACACACATACACACACACAACAAGGACAAGCACGCAACGCATCGACGCACGCACACGCTCAACGCAACGACAGCAGACACACACATTAACACACACCAACATACCACATTACAACACACAAAATCACACTACACACACACACTACAAAGAGAGAGAGAGAGAGGAGAGAGAGAGAGAGAGAGAGAGAGAGAGAGATGCATTGAAAAAAAAAACCCAACTAGGCCCTAAGAGAGCAGTGTTGCTCATGTGGCAACGCACTCTTGTCAGGGAGAGAAGTAAAGCTCAAATTTCAGGCAGAAACATCTGCCGTGACTGAAGGTGGTCCACATATACAGTGTATATATATAGTAGTGTTGTAATACATACAGTACATCACAGGTGGACCAGTTCCAGCATCTAATCTCATCTCCGAGAGGAGTGGAGAGGAGTACTTGGCAGATAGGGTGTAATAGCTGTGTGTTTGTCAATCAACATCAAATTTTATTCAGATGGTACATGAGTAAGCAGGATTGCTTTTTCCATAAGCATCTGATGTGTGTGTGTGTGTGTGTGTGTGTGTGTGTGTGTGTGTGTGTGTGAGGTGAGAGAGAGAGAGAGAGAGAGAGAGAGAGAGAGAGAGAGAGAGAGAGAGAGAGAGAGAGAGAGGTTAGTCTTTGTCTGGAGACATCACGGTATATACAACAACATGAATACGTAGTCATGAAACAGAAAAAGAACGGTGACGGATTTCAATGACGCTTGATTGTTGAAGACAGACAAGACACTTCTGCAGGCGGATGGATAAGGGAGGGCATTCAGTCAGTACATGCTGTGGGAAGTAAAGGTTAATTATCGGCACTGTTTGTTCCTAGAAATGTTTTCTGCCTTGATCCGTCCGTAACCTGTACTGCTGTTGGGAGATTATCTCCATGTTATTTACTTCTCTCTCTCTCTCTCTCTCTCTCTCTCTCTCTCTCTCTCTCTCTCTCTCTCTCTCTCTCTCTCTCTCTCTCTCTCTCTCTCTCTATATTTTATTTTTTTATTAAAATGCTACTATCACACCAACAACCATCTCGGCTTTTCTCTTCTCTCTCTCTCTCTCTCTCTCTCTCTCTCCTCTCTCTCTCTCTCTCTCTCTCTCTCTCTCTTCTCTCTCTCTCTCCTCCGCTTCTCTCTCTCTCTCATCTATATATATATATACATACATACATACACCCACACACATACCCATAATCTGCCCCAACACAACAAGTAAGACATGAGGAGGAGAAGGGGACAAAGTTTACTGACTGTCATAACAGGCTGTCTGTCAACCTGTGTTGTTATCGTTATAAACACCCTGGCCATGTGAGCTAACTGCGTAGTAGAAGCAGTAGTAACACGAAAGAACCCAGTGACTCCCGGAAAGATTTGAGAAACATTGCATGACAGCGCGTCAGCCCAAGCCAGTGATCAGTCAGTCAGGCAGGCAGTGACACAACTCATTGCTAGCAAGCGCTTTGATTTGTGTACTCTACAAGATTCAGGGCTGTATAAATCACATATTATTATTATTATTATTATTATTATTATTATTATTATTATTATTATTATTATTATATGTTGTTGTTGTTGTTGTTGTTATCGTTATTATTGTTGTTATTATTCTCTCTGGGTTACAGGGAGTGTGATGAGACATGACAATGTTGGCTACATAGAGAGGCAGCCAGTCCTTCAATTCAAGCTGTCACGTCGTTTCTTCCTGTGTGTGTACCTTTGTCTTCGTTTGTTGTTTGTTTTCTTTTTAAAACGAATGTATTATTGTCAGGTCCTTTGCGTGCACCTTTGTCTTCGTTTTGTTTGTTTGTTTTCTTTCGACAGGAATTTATTATTGTCACTTCCTTTGTGTCTACTTTTGTTTTTGTTTTATTTTAACACAAGTTCATTATCGTCACTTCTTTCTTTGTGTGTATTTTGGTCTCTGATTTAACACCAATTTATTGTCGTCACTTCCTTTGTACTTTTTGTGTTTTTCTTTTTACACAAATGTATTATCATCACTTCTTTTGTGTGTACCTTTGTTTTTGTTTTATATTTTCACTCTGATTTATAATTGTAAATTCCTGTATGTGTATTCTTTTTATCTTTGTTTTCTTTCAACATGAAAGGATTTTTATGGTATTTGAACAACACAAGGTAATGACATAGGCCATCGACAAGCTTAGAGCTTCTGTCATGCTCAGGGGTTAGTTAGAAAACGTGTCTAAACTTGTGCAGAAGGTAGCTAGCTGCCTTCGTTAGGAAGTGTGCTTTTGGTGCTGAAGTAGCTAGCTGTACTAGAAGTGGCTTACGATTTCAAGTGATGTCTTTAATTCATTAATTAATTACACTTGTTTCAGTATGATTGCTTTGTTGTGACAATGTCTCTTAAACTGCCAAAAAGACAACTTTGATGTTTTTTGATGGTGGCGTACACTATAAGCTATCAGCTTGTTGCTGCTGCTGCTCCAGATGTATTTGTGTACAGTGTGTTTCTTCTTTCCTGAATAAACATTTGTTTTAAACTGAAGTGAACTTTCAAGTGCAAATGTACACACCATTTAAAGTAACTTTGATTAAGAATGGTGTGTGAGCTCAGCTAACTTTATGGTCTATCCTGTTGCATGGGGAAAGGGTTTTCGACTTGCATATTATTACCCTCAGTGGGCGGATGTTACACTACTGTATAAAAGAATATGCAGAGCGGATAAGGAGGGAAGGAGGGGGGGGGGGGGGCAGAAAATAAATTCAGAGGAAAAAAAAAAGAACCTGGCTGAGCCTGTGGCAGTGCGAGTGGTGACCGACATTTGCCCGACCCCTCCTCTCCTCTCCTCCTGTCCTCACCCCTACTACTTCTTTTACCCAGTGGAAGAGAGAACCTTCCGTCAGGGTCATTATTTGTACTGTCGTCCCCCTTCCCAACTAACCCCGACACTACATACATACAGGGATGGATGGTGATCATGAAGTGTCAGGAGCTTTAAGCCTGAAATATTCACTGCTGCAGTTCGTGAAGGCTAGCTTAGAGGTGGGCTCTGACTGTCACAGTCCGTCCTCCCGTCCTTCCTTCACCTGTGTATAATGTATGTACTGTTCAGACGGGATAGCTCAGTGGTCAGAGCGCTGGCTTTCCACAGCCAAGGTTAAGCAGCATCAAGCGTGGTTGCCAATTGGATGGGTGACCGTTTGGGCGCCTTGGCTACAGTACAGTTCCCCAGTTCCCCAGCTGTAAATGGGGTACCTACCCATTTTAGGGTCAGGGAAGGTAAAGCAGCGAGGAGAGGAGATGGGCGCCGCCCTCAACATGCTGGCCCCTAGAGAAGCTGAGGTCTCTGACACCTCGCTCCCCTACGACTACATAGGTTTGGGACACCTTTACCTTTTTACCTTACTGTTCAAGACTTGGCTTGGGGCCTTTCAGGGTCACACACTTTAACTGAAGAGCTGCTACTGTAGGTGAGAGTGAGGGGCAGGGGTTGAAGAAATATGGGTCACCGTGTGTATGTAACCTGTCAGGCTTAGTGGTTTTTTATGCAACTTTTTTTTGTTGGTTTTTTTTTTTTGGACAAAGGGAAGCTATCTCAGTTTAAGACAGCTTGTTTGAAAATGTGAGATCTGGGGCCTGTGCTGGCTCAGAAAATGAAACGTTTTGTTGTTGTTGTTGTTGTTGTTGTTGTTGTTTGTTGATGTTATTAAGAATGGGACATTTGCTTGTGAGGCAAAGGTTCGAATCTTGCTCACTGTCTTGCACCACACCAAGCTGAAGAACAGACGTGTCCTCCTTATTATATATATATATATATATATATATATATATATATATATATATATATATATATTATATATATATATATATTATATATAACGGGCTTAGGCCCGTGCGGCACTTTGTGCTTGCGCGGAGAGGTAGCTACTTGTTGCTTCCACAGAATTGTGACATTTTTGGGGTGCAGGACCCAGGTGCTGAAGTGGGAGAACTGCCGAAGCGTGGGACCTTCTGACTTCCTGGCTTCTGACCACAGTCCTGATATCAGAGAATTCTGGAAAGGACTATAATTTGACGTTTAAGAACGAGACGTGTCCTCATCTCCGTGGAGTTCTGCAGAGAACACTTTCACTTCAGCCGGAAGTCCGGTGCCTGAACACATGCCTGGACAGTGTAATGATGCACACACAGTCAGTCAGTCTCCGTCAGTGTGAAAACATGGTTGTAATGATTTGGGGTGTACAGTTCAGATTAGATTACCGCCTTCTTCTTATCGTTGCTTAAGTAATGGGGGAACATGGAGGACCACCAACCCAAAGAGAGAGAGAGAGGAAAGAGAGAGAGAGGGAAAAGAGAGAGAGAGAGAGAGAGAGAGAGAGAGAGAGAGAGAGAGAGAGAGAGAGAGAGGAGAGAGAGAGAGAGATTTATACACATACACTCAAGGAGAGAGGTCAAGTCAAAATTATTTTAATCATCCCATGAAGGGCAATTACAACACAGAGACAGACAGAGAGAGAAGGGGAGGGGGGGGGGGGGCGGTCACCTCACCAGAACTGGGATTAAAAAAAAAAGTGTTGTTGCTATCTTGGCTAGGCCGGGGCAGTTCTGAAGAAAGTGGGGGGGAAAAGAAGGTCTATCTTATCTGCTAGGTTTGTTCAAGACAAGAGAGCCAAGAAAGAACAGAGCGGAACCTACAGGAACACACAGACAGACAGACAGACAGACAGACAGTCAGAAGCACTGAAGGACTAGCCCCCCCAACCCCCCACCCACGCTGATGTGCAAGGAATAGAAGGAGAACAGTTGATGTGGATAACGATGTTGGCGGCGCTTGGTTCAGAAGAATCCTACATCGAGACAGTTCGAAGATTCTGCCATTTTAAACACTTCCGAGCAGGAGTAAAAGTTCCATGGCAAAAGCAGTTCTGCTACTGAACAAATAGAAACTCTTGGGTAACACACACACACACACACACACACACACGCACGCACTCACACACGCACGGACGCACGCACGCACGCACGCACACACCACACGCACATGCCGCACACGCACGCACGCACGCACCAGCACGCACGCACACACACGCACACACACATCACACACACACTATACACTGAATTTATACTTACACACACACACACACACACACCACACACACACACACACACTACACACACTACATCAACACACACACACACACACACACACACACACACACACACACACACACACACACACACACACACACACACACACACACACACAAACAGAGTCATAGGGACTGAGTGTGAGAACGAGTTTTAACGATGTGTGAAAGTTTGTTTATATATGTATTATATATATATATTATATATATATATATATATATATATATATATATATATATATATGTATATATTATATATATATATATATATATATATATATATATATATATATTATTATATATATTATATTGATTTTTACATGTTGAAGTGATGTAATGTTTTTTGTTACTCGGTTATTGTAAACTCTACGCCCACATGCCCTCATCAGAAACAGTGACAAAAAAATGCCAACAGTCCATCTTGTGTGTGTGTGTGTGTGTGTGTGTGTGTGTGTGTGTGTGTGTGTGTGTGTGTGTGTGTGTGTGTGTGTGTGTAGATACATGTTTGATTTAGTACACTTATCCATGAGAATTAGTACTGCCAGTGACTTAAAGGTTGAAAGCAAATTGTCTGGGTTTTTTTTTGTCTAGTCCTCTTGCGATACAAAATTCTTCTTCTCTTTTTTTCCCCATAATCACTGGTGAGAGTTCATTACTTTTTACCCCCAGGTAGTAGTTCTACACTTTGCCATCAACCAACATGAGTTTCTCAGATCGAGATAAAAAAAAAAGTGTTGGTATACATGTATTCCACAAGGGTCAGACAGACTGCCTTGAATAGCGCAGATGAAATACAATCATACACTGGGATTTCTGGATATCGTTTAAATAACAGCAGATAAATAATGCGACTTTTTCTACTGGGGGTTGGTAAAACATTCTAAATGCAGTCTTACTGAAAATAGCCTACCGTTATATTAAAGCAAAAATAGTCTTATTCAATAGCGTTGTTTATAACCTCTCCCTGATCACAGAGGCCGTATGAGGGATGTCACCTCGTTAAAATAGCCACAGCAGATGGAGGCCTACTTACTGAAGGTCCATCCTTCCTGCTCCCCTCCCCAGAGTTATTTTTTATGTGAAAGGACAGGGGAAGAGAGAGAGAGAGAGAGAGAGAGAGAGAGAGAGAGAGAGAGAGAGAGAGAGAGAGAGAGAGAGAGAGAGGGGCAGTAACGTGAAGATTAGGTAGTCTACATGTTTACAATCCAAAAAAGGGTGTGTGTGTGTTGGGGGGGTGGGGGGGTGAATAAAGTAAAAGTGTGGTGTGTGTGTGTGTGTGTGGGGGGGGGGGGTCACTGAATATTTGTATACCTTCTTTGCACAGAAACACAATCCAAAAAGAAACAGAGCTTCGCGTAATTCGCGGTTGTGTTGTGTCCCCAAAAAAGTAACACACGAGGAAGCCTTCTCTCAAGGGAGGCAATCAGGACGGACCACTGTATCACACAGTGTAGCACACTGAACTGTAAAGAAGTTTTTCTGTGTTTTGTTTTTCCCTTCTAATGATGATGATGTTGACTTGTCCTGAGTGAAACTGCCTTTCAGTAGACATGATTTGGTGAAGAGCAACACCCACGGTGGGTGGTGGAGAAGGAACAATTTTAGCCTCTGCTGCCTCAGTGACAGCTGTAAAAAAAAAAGAAAAAAAAGAAGGATGAAATCGAGTTTGGACCCAGCAGACGATTACTGAACCCATGAGGCGAGTTCAGTTTGCAGTCTCACCCACTTGAGTTACATTTGGTTACATTTTGAACTCTATTTTCAGTTTAGGCGTTTATCCAAAAAGAGTGGTCAAAAGCTATAATAATACCTATTTTTAAAATAGGAGACCCTGAAAATGCTGATAATTACAGAGGATTGTCATTGTTAAGTATCATCTCAAAGTGTTATAAACAGTAGGCCTATTAAATGCACAACTTTATATCTGGGTAGAAGACACTAATATGATTTCTGAGAGTCTGGCAGGTTGTTTTTTTTTTATAGGGGATATTCAACAGTAGATCAAATATTTTATTTATACGCTATCGTCCCCCCAAAAAAAAGTATGATCAAGAAACAAAGAAAATTATATGGAGCTTTTGTGGATTTTAAAAAGCATTTGATTCTTTACATCGTGACAAACTTCGTGAATGCTTGAGATACCAAAGTGTGAGTGGAACATTTTGGGCTTCAATTAAAAGCAATGAATTCTTCCTTTGTCTCGTGTCTACATTCAAACTGTGAATTGATTGTCTTGAGTGCCCAGTTGGGGTAAGGCAAGGTTGTGTTTTAAGTCCTGCATAATTCATTTTCTGTTTTTATAAATCAGCTTGCTAATCATGTGAATGTTATCAAGGAAGACAAAGAAGAGCATTTACTTTTTGTATGTCCCACATTTTCTGATTTAAGATCAAAGTTTCGGGGGGGGGGGGGGGGGGGGAGGAGCCACAACCCCAATCTATGTTTTATTACAAATATTTAATAGGAAACAGATGCACAGTGTCTCCAGGTACGTTTTCATTCAGTGACCAAAAGGAAGAAAAAGTTGATTGAAATTTGATAATCCTTTTGATGTGTTTTGAAAACTTACTTTAGGTGTCTGGTGGGGTTTTTTTGTGGAGTTAAGTACTGCTTGTACCATTATCCTCGAAATAAAAGAATAATAAGAGACAAACGGATATATATATATATATTCTATATATTATTATCTATTATCATAGTAGAGAGAGAGAATGAGTAGAGTAGAGAGTATGATATGAAGAGAGAGAGAGGAGAGTAGTATATAATACATATATCACTATAATATATACACACCACACACACACACACACACACACACATACAATACACTCTTGAACTTATATAATATACATATACACAAATAAGAAATGTAGCTATCTTGTATCTTTGATTATGATTCGTATTAATATGCTTGTCAGGATTGTAATTGTCCTTCAGGGATGATAAAAGTGTTTTTGACTTGAATTGACTCTGTCTCTGCCTCTCACTCTCTTGCCCTCTGTGTCTGTCTGTCTGTCTTCTCGTCTACACACACACACACACACACACACACACACACACACACACACACACACACACACACACACACACACACACACACACACACACAAGAAGTGTGGCAACAAACACATGTGTAGACAGATAGGCCTACACTGTGGACTATATGACCTATGCGGGAAGTTCAAGCTGTGTCACGTTGGAAGTCGCCGCGTGCATGGCACGCCTGCCTGCCTGCCCGGGGCTGTCTCTCCCTCCGTCTCTCCCTCCGTCTCTCCCTCTCCCTTATCACTAGGGCCTATGCCTACTAGGCTAGGCTATAGCCTAGCTGACTGACTGGGCTGGGCTCCACTACAGCACACTCAAGCACACTGTATGGCCTGTCATAGCTGCCAAAAGCCGTTGTTTGCATTTTGAGTCTAGTAGACTCAAAAAACTCTCTCTCTTCTCTCTCTCTCTCTCTCTCTCTCTCTCTCTCTCTCTCTCTCTCTCTCTCTCTCTCTCTCTCTCTCTCTCTCTCTCTCTCTCTCTCTCCGAAAAAAAAGGTGTGTCTTTCCATTTGGCATTGGATAAACAATTTGTAATGAAAAACTATCCCTTCTACTTTGCATTTTGTACTTTGTATTTTTTTGTATTTGTATTTTTCTATTTTTTGTATTTTGTACCACTTTATGTCACAGCAGATTTCTCTGCGTGAAATTCGAGCTGCTCTCCCCGGGGAGAGTGCGTCGCCACAAGTGCAGCGCCTATTCATTTTTTTCCTTTTTCCTGCATGTAACTGTATTTGTTTCCCTGTCAGAGTGGCTTTTTCTACATGATTTTGCCAGGGTCAACCCCCTTGCTGCCGTGGGTTCTGTTATGTGCGCTAAATAGTGATGTGTAACACACGGGACCTCGGTTTATCGTCTCATCCGAAAGATTAGCGCCCAGACCACCACTCAGAGTCTAATGTATGGGGAAAAAGTTTTGGGCCCAAACGGGACACGAACCACCGCACACTCCGACCCGGACTTTTTGCTTTCTAGGCAAGGCGCGTTGCCACCTAGACCACCGATCCATTTATCACATTTAAGATGAATAGATTAATACCATGTAGGCATATGACGTTAAGATGTGTATAGATGATAAATTTACACCTGGTGTGTGTGTGTGTGTGTGTGTGTGTGTGTGTGTGTGTGTGTGTGTGTGTGTGTGTTGTACTTTCAACTTTGTGTAGGGTTAATGTGAAAGACAGATGAACTTGTTTCAAGGTCTGTTTACAAACCAGGCAGGGGTATGAGAAGTTGCTGCTGTGTGAAGTGAAGTGACCGAGTTTTAGTTACTCAGCCTGGAGTCAATTCGGGGCCATTTTCTTTTTTCTGGGCCATTTTCCTCTTGTGGGCATTTTTTTTTTTTTTTTTTGGGGGGGGGGGGGGGGGGCATTTTCTTTTTTTCTTGGGCCATTTTCTTTTTTGTGGGCATTTTTCTTTTTTTTTGGGGGGGGGGGGGGGGGGGGGGCATTTTCTTTTTCTGGGCCATTTTCTTTTTTTCTGCCATTTTCGTTTGTGGGGGCCATTTTCTTTTTTATCTGCGCCATTTTCTTTGTTTTCTGGCCATTTTTTTCTGCACCATTTTCTTTTATTTTCTGGGCCATTTTCTGCTGCTTTTCATGGGGTTTTGTTCGCAACCTTGAAGAGTGAAACAAGTAGACCTGAGATTTTGTTTTCTTTATTAGATAATGTTACTGGATAAAACTGCTATCCAAAGAAAAAAAATGTTAGGTCATTGTAAATGTCATGTCCACATGATTTCAGTGTACAGTTGCTCTCTTTATAATTCAGTGCATAAGTCTGTCGACAGGTGTGCATAGCAGTTATTGTTTTGTTTAGGGTGTGTGTGTGTGTGTGGGGGGGGGGGGGTGGGGGGGGGGGGGGGCACTGGGTTCCATCCAGATATTAAATGCAAGGAACAGTATAGTGTTACCGTGATACTGATGAATATTGTCTTTTTCCAATCAGAACTTTTGATCGAAACTTTTAAGTGTGTGTGTGTGTGTGTGTGTGTGTGTGTGTGTGTGTGTGTGTGTGTGTGTGTGTGTGTGTGTGTGTGTGTGTGTGTGTGTGAACGGTAATGATTTGTTCAGTTTTGGGGGCAAGAAGGGAGCCATAGGTTTTAGTCAGTCTGCCTAAACCAGTCTGCCGGCTGCTGCGTGCGTACGCCGTACGCCGTAGCCTAGTGCCTATTGTTGGTCACTGCGCGAAGGCTAGGCTACAGCGTTCAGCAGGCCTACACCGTTGCTGTCAGGCCTAGGCCTATAGATGTCTTTGTGTGTGAACCAGCTGTGGGCTGGCAATTTCGCGTCAATCAATGGTTTTGCTGCCTGTTTCCAGACACTACTAGGCTAAAGCAGCATCCATCTGTATGGGCAGGGTTTTCTTCTGCTCTTTTTCTTTTCTTGAACAACGTGGGGGAAAACGTGGTAATTCGTGGAGTAAAAAAAACCCCTACTTACTACTAACCACAGGGTTGATTGGATTATACCAGTGAGGATGGATCAGCAGTGAACTTGTGTTCTTTTTCATGCAAGCTGGCAGTTTTAAGGACGGAAAAAAAAGTTTGGATACATGGGCCTGTGTGTGTGAATGTGTTGTGTCTTGTTTTCATGGGCGTGTTCGGGCGTGGAGATTTATGAACGGAAACATCAATTTTGAAGATCTGCGTTCTACATAATTAAGAAAGAGAAGAAAGAAAAAAAACACAACACTTTAACGTCGTGCATGTACGTTATAAATCTGAACGGTGTATAAATTGAAATGCAGCAGTTTTTTTTTTTTTTTTTTTAATGAACACTTCAAGTCTTAGCTCTGAAATCTGGACACTAGTTTTTTAAACATTAATTTATTCGTTTGTTACAGAAGCAAACAACAACAACAAACCCAAACCAAAGCGCCCCCCCAAAAAAAACAAAAACAAACAAACAACAACAACAACAAAAAAACAAAAACCTACAAAAACAACAACAACCCCAAACAACAAAACAAAACAACGAAACATGTTGATGAAGTGTTGATAACCCAGTGATGCTAATAAAGAGGAATTTAGAATAATATTGTGGTCAGAGTCTTTAGACTCCATTCATCAATAATAATATTTTAAAAAAAAAAATATCCCCAGTTTTCAATTCAGAACAACCCACCAGCATCTTTTATTGAATGCCAAGACAGTGAGTGATCGAGGAGTGAGGAAGCAGACCTGGCTTAGCTAGCCTCAGCATGGAGAGGGGCCGGTGTATACTACTACATCACTGATACAGCAAGTCACCTCACCCTGCAGCAGCAGCAGCGCAGCAGCAGCACAGCAGCAGCTGTCTGTGTGACTGTCTGTGTCTTTCTATCTGTGTACACGTGCACACACGTGTGTGGAGGGGCCGGGCCGGGTCGGGCAGGTCCGGGCAAGTGGACAATGAAAAACCTGGGCAGGTCGTGTGTGAAGAGTGGCTTGGGTGTGCTGGACACCATGATCGGTACCACGGAGGTGGAGCTCCCTGTGTCTGCAGGTCAGTGCAGTGCAGTGCAGTCTGCCCCCCCCCCCCCCCCCCCCCCTTTCCACACTCATTGAAGCAATCAATCAGTCATGCTTTCCTTCATTCACTTGTCATTCATTCATTCCATGTCCTCTTCTTTCGTTGCATTCCTTCATTCGTTCATTCTTCGTTTCAGTGTTCCAGACTCTACCTCGAACAGTCCCATCAAAGGCGTCTCTGAGTGATGTTCTGAAACATTCCTCTACTAGCTTACTACCAACCGTGTCTATCCTCTTCTGTTCTTTTGGAAATTGGCTGGTAGGAAGTAGCCTGTCCATGCCTTAAAGTTCAACAGTTCAACAGTTTTCTATATTTCTGGCTGTCTCCCTCCCTTTCCCCTTCCATCTCTGTCTGTCTGTCTCTCTATTTGTGTGTCTGTCTGTCTGTCTCTTTGTCTCGTTCTCTCACTCGCTGGCTGTCTGTGCAGTTAGCTACTGCAACCTGCCACAGTACGCCCCCATGCAGTGTGACACCAGCTGGTCACGACAGCACAGTACACTGACTGAGGGAGGGACTGTACTGTGTGTGTGTGTACTGTGTGTGTACTGTGTTTGTACTGTGTGTGTGTGTGTGTGTGACCATGCCTTTGAGAAAGCAGAAATAGGACACTGGACTGCCCTGACTTGACTGACTACACACCCCGGCACGACACGAGACAAGTCGTGGCAATACAACTTCGCATAACTATTTCTATACAAGACAGCATATTGCAACACAGCACAGCATATTGCAACACAACAGCAGAGCACAATACAAACACACTGCAACACACCAGCATAGCACAACACAATGCAACATATTGCAACAAGCAGCATAACACAACCTATTGCAACCTTTTGCAACACAACAAAAACACAATGCAAAATCAAACAGCATAGCAATGCAAACACATGAATTGTCAATCACAGCATAGCACAATTGCAACACAAGCATAGCACACATGCACAACAGAGCATGCACAATGCAACACAGCATAGCACAACGCAGCACACTACAGCACAATGCAAACACATAGCAAAGCAAAAACGCAGCACACTACAGCACAATGCAACACAATGCGGCCGCATCACATTGCAACCACAGACTCCGCGTAATGGATGAACAACAACACGCATAGCAACACAGCATCAGTGCAAACACAGCATAGCACAATGGCATTCAACACAGCACATGAACAACACAACACAACACATGAACAACACACACAATCACATGCAACAACACACCATGACAACACATGCACACACGCCACCATCACACTCTGCATCATCATCCCCTGACTCATCATCCCTCTCATCCCCCTACCCTCATCCCCTTCTACTGTTCTGTGTCTGGTCAGGATACCAGGCATTGTCTACGGTAGCGTGAGAAACAGTATCCTCTGGTTTTGTTTTTTTTTTAATGGAAAATTGGTTCTTGCTGTGTGTTTTCATACACTTTTTATCTTTGTCCTTTTTTTGTGTGTGCGAAAAGAGCTGGGGTGGGTGGGATGTTTTGCCCCCTTTAGTTATTTTTTCCACTTTTTTTTTTTTAATAAAGAAATCCTTCTTGAGTGTAAAACCAAATACCTGGGGGGTGGGGTGGTGGGGGGTGAATTTGGGGTTATTCTTAAAAAAAAAAAAGTCGATTGCGGTGTTTTTCATTTCCAGAGTAAAGAGAAAATTGGTGTGACATTTGCAAGTCCTGCAGCAGAGGCGTAGTGCAGTGCTGTATGCACGGTGTACAGGCTAGAAGTCCTCCCCACTGTGGGATGCCAGCGGCCTGTCAGTATCAATAACCTCCCCACTTTCTTGAAATCCTGTGCTAGGAATTCCCTCTTTCCTATTCCTCGCTTTGTTTCTGCTTTGGTCCTTTTCTTCCTGTCACCTCCTCCGTGTCTATTTTCTGCCTTCTGGGTTCATTCTCCTGCCTTTTAATTCCCCAGAAAGTAGATAACAATTCTTCCCCACGCCGGAAAGGTTACATAACAATTCCCTCCCACGCGAATACAGATGCGCTAGGCCTGACTTGTCGGGCGCTTAACGGCAGCCCAGCGCAGTTTCGCTCATATGACAGACAACTAACAATAGTTGAGCGCTGTCTGAAGTTTCGACAAAGAAGGAGAAGAAGAAGACGAAATGCTAGAAAATGTAGGCTGCTGAATCTCATTCTTGTGTTTGTTTTCCCTCTCTATCAGTCAGTGCAGGGGCGACCCCGAACACTAGTTGTGCTGTTGTAGGTGACAATGCAGCAGACTATTGATAGTGTGCAGCAACGCCACAGCAGAAAGGGGGTGATGTGTATGTATGTCAGTCAGCGACAGGCACTCCTAGTCTGCACTATAAGCCTATAGTGTAGTAGGCTATAGTAGCTGCAGTTTATAACCTAGTGTATGTAGTAGGCTATAGTAGCTGCAGTATATGTATAGCCTAGTTAGTGAGTAAGCCTATAGTAGCTGAGTAAGGTATAGCCTAGTGTAGTGTAGTAGGCTATAGTAGCTGCAGTATACTGTATAGCCTAGTGTATGTAGTAGGCTATAGTAGCTGCAGTATAGCCTAGTGTAGTGTAGTAGGCTATAGTAGCTGCAGTATAGCCTAGTGTAGTGTAGTAGGCTATAGTAGCTGCAGTATAGCCTAGTGTAGTGTAGTAGGCTATAGTAGCTGCAGTATAGCCGTAGTGTGTGTAGTGGCTATAGTAGCTGCAGTATACCTAGTGGTTGTTAGTATGGGCTATAGGTAGTGTAGGTAGTAGTAGTATGCTGGAGATGATTTTCCTTTGTTGTAGGTCTGTTGTGCTTATACGCACTAACCTAGATCTAAAACTCTTCTCTTCTCGTCCTTGCTATTCTCTTCTCCTCCTCTCTCTCACACACATCTCTCTCTCTCTCTCTCTTCTCTCTACTCTTCTTACACCACAACACACACACACACCACACCCTCACCACCACGCACCACTCACGCACACGCACGCACGCACCACATACACACCACACACACACTGCAGCACGCATGCATACAATAGCACGTAATAAACCACAAAAGCACCGTTTTCTCTCTTTCGTTAAAAAACATTTTCTTGTTTAAATTATTCTGTTAGTTTCAGTTGGGCTGACTGTGCGTTTGTGCTTTCGCGCACGCGCGCGTACGTGCGTCGTGTGTGTGTATATGTCTTGATGTGTCTGTGTGTTTCTCAGATAACCCATCCATCATCCATCCATCCATCCATCCATCCATCCATCCATCCATCCATCCATCCATCCATTCAAGAACCATCGATCTTTACGATCCATCTCTCATGTCCCATTTCTTGCTCTCTAACCCCCGCCTCTTTCACCCCTCTCACTCTCTTTCCCCATTCCCCTCTCTTCCTCCGTCCCCCCCCCTCTCCTCACCCGCCTTCTGTTTGCTAGGCTATGCTAGGTCTGTTTTCCCTTTTTATTTGTCTGCTTGTCTGTGTCTCCTCCCTCTCCCCCGTCTGTCGTACCCCCCCCCCCCCCTCACTTTCATCTGAAGTTCCCCCCCCCTCTTCATCCCCTGTCTTTATCGATTACAGAACTTTGCAAGAACACCTCAGAGGAGAGAGAAGAGAGAGAGAGAGAGAGAGAGAGAGAGAGAGAGAGAGAGAGAGAGAGAGAGAGAGAGAGAGAGAGAGAGCAGACAGAAGAGTACACAGACACAGCAGACAGCAGACAGACGAGAACACAGACAAGAACAACAGACACAGATCATACACAGACACACACACAGATACAACACAGACACACACAGAACAGACACACACAGACACACACAACACACACACACACACAACACACACACACACAACACACACACACAGACAAATACATACACAGACGCACAGACAGATACACACACACTACACAGACACACAACACACAGATCATAAACTGTGTCTTTCCTCAACCTAGTGTGCAATTCAGGTGAAGCTCAAGTGTGTCATTAAATTGATTATTTGTAAGGGGGGGAAAAAAGTCATGAAGGTTGTGGTGTTGTTGTTTTTTGTTTTTGTTTTGGTTTACATGTTTAATTAGGGTGGGGAGGGGGAAGATTAAGAGGGACTCTGTGTTGTGTGTTTGTGTGTGTTGTGTGTGTGTGTGTGTGGTGTGGTGTGTGTGTGGTGTGTGTGTGTGTGTGTGTGTGTGTGCTTGCGTGAGGAGGGTGCGTTCGTGCGTGTGTGTGTGCGTGCGTGTGTGTGTGTATGTGTGTGTGATGGTGTGTGTGTGTGTGTGTGTGTGTGTGTGTGTGTTGTGTGTGTGTGTGTGTGTGTGATATTACTATAATTAGGTCAGGGGGCAATGCTGACTGCTGATAGCTTGCTGTCCATAAATAGGTCACTGAGGAAAATGAAACAGTGCTGGATTTATTGATCCATTGTCAGGAATTAGGTCATTGAGGAAAGTGAAACAGTGCTGGATTGATCTATGCCATGAATTAGGTCATTGAGGAAAGTGAAACAGTGCTGGATTGATCTATGCCATGAATTAGGTCATTGAGGAAAGTGAAACAGTGCTGGATTGATCATGCAGAATTAGTCATTGAGGAAGTGAAACGTGCTGGATCATCCATGTCATGAATTAGGTCACTGAGGAAAAAAACAGTGCTGGATTGATCTATGCCATGAATTAGGTCACTGAGGAAAACAAACAGTGCTGGATTGATCTATGCCATGAATTAGGTCACTGACGCCATCTATTTTAAAGACCGCTGGATGGACAGCTTTGTTTATGAGTATTTCTTAGAGGCTAAATTACTAACGCTGGACAGAGCGCTGTTCAGAATTAGGTCAAGGAGGCAGCCCTGATTACTGTACTGCTGTATAGGTTTCTGTCTGAGTAGATCTTAGAAGCTGTCGTTAATAAAACTGGATAGAGTTTTCTTCAGAGTTTGGTCAAAAAAACCCTGCTTGTCCATAATTAGGTCATGGAGGCGATCTTGATATTTGCTTGATGTATAAATTTATGCTGTAGGTGAGACGTTCAGACCAGCTTAGATAGATTTTTTCTGTAATTGGGTCACAGAGGCAGTCTGAATGACTGCTGGGTAGGGTACCATCTAATCAGGTCACTGGGACAAATTGAATGAGTGCTGAGCAGACAGGTGTCCATAATTAAGTTATAGAGACAGTTTGAAAAACTTCACTCTTCATTAGGTCTTACTTAAATGATTGAGTACTTTTAGAGTTAAGGTGCAGAGGCAATCTGAATGACTGTGAGATAGATGTGGTTCCTATTAACTTACTCCTGAGGTAATCTTAACAACTTGCTGGATAGACCTCTTTCATTACCTGATCACAGGGTCAATCTTAGCATTATGCTGGGTACATTGTTGTCCTAAGGTGTACTGGAAAATGGGTGTCCATGATCAGGTAATAGAGGCAATCTTGACATGTGCTTATCTATAAGCAGCTATCTCTTGCCTATAATTAGGTTTACGAGTGTTGAATACAGTATTTTATCAGCTTACCAAAGCAGTGTTAACCAGTGTTGGATAGATTTCTTAACTAGCTTACCAAAGCAGTGCTAACTAGTGTTGGATAGATACCTTAATTAGCTTGCCAAGACAGTGCTGGCTAGTTAAGTTAATTAGCTTACCAAGGCAGTGTGCTAACCAGTGTTTTGGATGGATAGGTTATTACAGTCTGCAATGAGGTTTATGGAAGCAGTCTGATCAAAGAATTGACGAAATTCAGTTAGGTCTAGGTCTGTTCTGTGTGAACTGAAGGTGTGCTGCTGGGGCATTTCTGTCCTTAAGTGGGTCAGGGCGGGAGGTAATGGGAACAGCCGTCACACTTCTGTCCTTAATGGGTCAGGGCGGGAGGTAATGAGAACAGCCGTCACACTTCTGTCCTTAATTGGGTCAGGGCGGGAGGTAATGGGAACAGCCGTCACACTCTTCCTATAACATGGGTCACGATCTCTTGTAACCACTACTGGATGATGGAAACATTTCTTTCCCCGTAACTTAGGTCACAGCAGGACCTCCGCGCTAAAAGGTCATGGACACAGTTATAAGGAGGACTGCTGGACTAGATAGACTGTAACAGCACAGGGCAATCAATCACTGCTTGCCAGCCATAAATAAGAGAAAGCCCCCCCCCCCCCCCCACACACACAGCACACCACCACCACCACGACCACCACCAAAACTAATCACACACACACACACACACACACACACACACACACACACACACACACACACACACACCACACACACACACACACTCTCATCTCTCTCTCTCTCTCTCTGTCTGTCTGTCTGTCTGTCTGTCTTCTGTCTCTCTGTCTGCTCTCTCTCTCTCTCTTCTCTCTCTCCTCTCTCTCTCTCTCTCTCTCTCTCTCTCTCTCTCTCTCTCTCTCTCTTTCTAATCCCCCCTTCTCCCCCCTCCTTCCTTCTCCTCCCCCCCCCCCTCTATTGTCCCATTCTAAAATGTGAGGTTCAAAGAGCTGATGTCAATATAAACTGTCTTCATTGACATTCCTGCTTCAGCAGAGAGTTTGTATTCGCTGTGGGGATGGAAAGAAAGGAAAGAGAAACTAGTCTAGTAGATCGGCTCTTTTCTGTAGAAAACTTGGCCTTTGTTTCCTGACACTGTGTGGAATAATAAATCAGGATCGCTAGGTAGGTATGTAGGCCCTACCACCCAAAGTGGGTTAAGGGGAAAAGGATTCATTACTGTTTTTTTTTTTTTAGTTAAAAAATCTTCTTTTTTTTTTTGGTCGTAAAACTATTGGGTTTTTAAGATGTTTGTGTGTGTGACTTGTGTTGAGTATTGTAGTGTGTGTGTGTGTGTGTGTGTGTGTGTGTGATGTGTGTGTGTGTGTGTGTGTGTGTGTGTGTGTGAGTGTGTGTGAGTGTGTGTGTGTGTGTGTGTGTGTGTGTGTGGTGTGAGTGTGTGTGAGTGTGTGTGTGTGTGTGTGTGGTGTGTGTGAGTGTGTGTGTGTGTGTGGTGTGTGTGGTTGTGTGTGTGTGTGGTGTGTGTGTGTGTGTGTGTGGTGTGTGTGGTGTGTGTGGTGTGTGTGTGTGTGTGTGTGTGTGTGTGTGTGTGGTGTGTGTAGTGTGTGTGATGTGTGAGTGTGTGTTGTGGTGGTGGTGTGTGGGTGTGTGAGTGTGTGTGTGTGTGGTGTGTGTGTGTTGTGTGTGTGTGTGTGTGGTGTGTGTGTGTGTGTGTGTGTGTGTGTGTGTGTGTGTGTGTGTGTGTGTGTGTGTGTGTGTAGTTGTAGGAAAACATAGTAGCTGAGGAAAATAAGTTCAGTTACAATTTTTCTTCTTCTTCGTCGAACGCTCAGACAAGTTACAATTCTAAATTGTTCCGTCACTATCGAATTGATTTCTGATAAACTTGGCGCACTATGAAAACGATTTCTAAAAAAAATTAAGCAAATCAGCAACAACAAAACCACCAACCAAACGAAAAAAAAAACCCTTGTATCACTGAATCTAAAATAGTAATTTCTCAAGAAACGTGCCCCCCCCCTCTCTCTCTCTCTCTCTCTTTGAAACATCTAGGATGTTTTATGTTGTTGTTGTTGTTTTTATTGTTTTTTTTTTGTTTTTTTGTTGTTTTTTTGTTTTGTTTTTTTCAATTATAATTCTATTGGTAGTATGTCTCCCCCCCCCCCCCTCCAATAAGGATGCTAGTTTTAAAAAAAAATTCCCCTTCTATCCAAATGTATGATTTATATTACATGTACAATTTTTGATAGATAGTGGTGGATTGATGTTTTCGGTTGTCTAATTCATTTTGTTCTCTTGTTTGCTCCTTATCTACTAACGCTCTTCTTTTTTTCCATAATCAAAATTTTTTTTATTGTGACTTCTGATTTTTGTCTTCTGAAAGAGTGCATTTTATTACCTTATCATATATAGTGTCCTTTATTCTTGTGTGTTGTTTGGTACTGCGTAAAGTCTTATTGTTTAGCATATTTTCAACTTGATGTATCCCTGAAAAGGGCGGGGACTGGATGTAAAAAAGCACACGAGTGCTTATCTATTATCCTCGAATAAAAGACTTTGCCTTGCCCTTGCCTTGCCTTGCTTCCTCTCTCTCTCTCTCTCTCCTCTCTCTCTCTCTCATTCTCTCTCCTCTCTCCTCTCTCTCTCTCTCTCTCTCTCTCTCTCTCTCTCTCTCCTCTCTCTCTCTCTCTCTCTCTCTCTCTCTCTCTCTCTCTCCTCTCTCTCTCTCTCTCTCTCTCCTCTCTCTCTCTCTCCTCTCTCTCCCCACCTCCAGTAAGTATATGTCACATTGATACAGTCTACAATGTAGCTCTATAAACATAACTAAGAAGGAGAGGTGAAACATTATTAGGCTAACAAACACCAGCGAGTGCTTGGCGACTTCAAGCTGGGTAGATGGGTAGACTAATCCGACCCGCCCCAAAGACTGGATGGAGCCCCCTGTACTGATTCCGTGGAAAGATAATAACCACAGTAAACACTGACTGACACACCAGGAGAGACTAGGAGAGACTAGGAGTTCTCACTTTGTGGCGGTGTTATCATTATCTGTAGGGGGGTATTTGTCTCTGTATCCTGCAGGTGTAGTGTAAGCGTACAATGCTGTCTATACCTGACTACCTGATTGACTGGAAACCAGAGAGAGGGGTGGGGGTGATATTTTGCTGATAGTGCCCCACATCTCCATATCATTTATTGTGACAGCCACATCTTTCCCTCTCTTTCGTTTCCAGTGAAAACAGTGACGCAAAATACAAACCTCAGCGCCGGATGATTGAGCCATGGAAGGGGGGGAGTAGATCTAAGTGGGGGGAGGTATGATGGCAATAAAAATTGTTTGGGAGAAGGGTGTGTGGCTGGGTTGGGAGGGCGTACTATTATTGGAGCAACAGAACTACAGGAGGAGAGAGGGGGTGGAGAGGGGGTGCAAGGCCCTGAAGTCTACATAACTCCTCCACTAATGTAGTATCTCCCCCTTCCCCCCTCCACCGCCCATATAATGCTCCGACGCTACAGCAATTTTCAGTTTAAATTTTAAATCAAGCACAGAGTGTCGTCACAAGCTTGTTGCGTAAGTCCATCCCAACAGTCCGGAGATTTAACGTACTTTATTTACTCTCTTTCTGCCTGTGTGTCTGTCTGTCGGTAACTAACTCTCTCTCTCTCTCTCTCTCTCTCTCTCTCTCTCTCCTCTCTCTCTCTCTCTCTCCCTCTCTCTCTCTCTCTCTCTCTCTCTCTCTCTCTCCTAAACCTACTTATGACACTTTTAAATCCACCCTCAGGACACTTATTTCAAACCTAAGAATTTTCCTCTCTCCTTTCATCTCAGAACTGATCCGCCTTCAACAGCCGAAATCCCACCACCCTGTCAAATTGTATAATCTCTGTGTGTGTGTATGCGTGTGTGTGTGTGTGTGTGTGTGTGTGTGTGTGTGTGTGTGTGTGTGTGTGTGTGTGTGTGTGTGTGTGTGTGTGTGTGTGTCTGCGTGTGTGCGCGCGCGTTTAGATTTGTTGGGACTATTGATTGCTATTGGTTATAAATATGACTGTGTAAGAATGGGTTGGGTGCAAGAGCTTTAATTTGTCTTTGCAAGATGTAGCGCCGTATGATTTCATTTATTATTATTATTATCATTAATCATTATTATTATCATCATCACACCATCACATCATCATCATCATTCATCATCATCATCATCATCATCATCATTAATGATTATTACATAACTGCTGCTGCCTTGTGGAGACACACAAAAGGAGCACCTGCTATAGATACATGTACATGTATACATGTCGGTCACTACTACAAAGGCGTGGGAAGTCTTGACAGCTGTCTGTCCCTGCCCTGCCTCTTTTCTTCCCTCCTTCCTTCTTTCCCTTATCTCCTCTTCCAGCCTATTCCTTCCCTGTACTGTGCTCCATGGACTAATGAATCTGATCTGGGCTACCTGGCTAGGTAGCTAATTAGGGCTATTGTATTATACCGCCTGATTCAAGGTTGAAACAGAGAGAGAGGGAGGGAGGGAGGGAGGGAGGGGTATTGTTTTATTCCTGGCCCATAGCTGGTCAACAAAATCGGTAGCCTTTTCAATACCCCCCTCCTACACACACACACCACACACACACACACACACGCACATACACGCACATACACGGACAGAGTCTTTAGGATGATACTATATATAAACCTAATCCGCCTTGGGGAAGAGTAGGCCATTGTGTGTCGGTTGGAATGGATGACACAATGTTCAAAACCGCATACACAGAGGGACCGGAAAACCGAAACAAAAAAACAAAATTGATAGTAAGGACGACAACAAGCAAATAATAGCGTATAACGTGCTCCAAACCCCAAAGACTGGCCACCCACTGACATAGCTACAATTGCCTGTTGATTAAAAGGAACTAACAAAGGACAGACAATCACTAGGGCTTCAAGGGGTCCTGTGGGGGTGTGTAAAGGATTAAGGACAAAGGGATATCCAGCATCAGAACAGAAAGGAACAACAGTGCAGTGCGACAGGTAGTGGTGGTTCGTTGCCCTATGCTAAGGTAAGCAGAAAAGCTGAACATTCCAAAAGAATTCAGTTGATTCGTCTTAGTTTCCAAGGAAGCAAAACATTCATATTATATAAAAAGAGTAAGAGAAATAGTACAGAGAAATGACATATGCTTTTTATATAAAGAACAGCAACAATTCAGTTAAAGGAAACAAGTTTTAGAAATGATGTTTTTGATTTATTAATTACAATTTTTTCATTAGGACTAATTTTTGTGACAATGTTTTTTCAGCTGCCATAGACCAAGTTTCGTTTTGTTTGATGGCGAGGTACACTGTATGTAAGCTGTTAGCTTGATGCTGCTCCAAAATTTGTTATTGTACTAGATGTTTTCTTTTCTGAGTAAACATAGGTTTCAGTTAAATGAACTAAAAATGAATTATTAGTAATTATACTTTTAGTGTACTTACTTTTGTTATGTAGGGGCTGTTGTGACCAGTGCCTAGGATTTATATCACAGTTCTTGACCATTGATGCTGGGGGCAACAGCAAAGTGAGAGACTGTATGATCAGTGGCTTTTCCCACTCATGGAATTCCACCTTACAGCTTAGTCTTTAGTGATCGACTGTAACTCTCTGACCAGGAGCTTCACTTGCACAGTCCTTATGTGCTGCAGCCCATAGATATAGGGCTTGTTGGCCTTTGGAGAACATCTCCAATGCTGTCCTTATGTCCTCTTGGCCGAGAGAGTGGGATGTACTGTGGGCAAGGCATCTCCACTATAATCAAAGTTCTGCCCCGTTTCCGAAACAGCAGCTGCCTCCTCTGCTGTTTTGGAGGTCATCGTGGAACATGACGGACAAACAAAACAAATGTTGTGATCATGCTGCAATGTACTTGTTTTTGTTGGGTAGGGGCTGTTAAGTTTGACCACGCTGCAGTGTATTACTTTAGCTGGGTAGGGGCTGTTTTGACCATGCTGCAGTGTACTTACTTTTGCTGGGTAGGGTGTTAAGTTGATACCACACTGCAGTGTCACACCTCGTTATTATGCCCCCCTCAGGCCAGCAGGGAGGCCGGCCATAGTGACTGACATAAGGGGATCAGACTGTTGTGTGAAGCCAGGGTCGTGCTGATCATCCCCCTGATAATTATGCCAGGAGAGAGAGAGAAAGAGGGGGGGGGGGAGAGGGGAGAGAGGAGAGAAGAGAGTGAGAGAGAGGAGGAGAGGAGAGGGGGGGGGGGTGAGAGAGTAGAGAGAGAGAGATGGGGGGTGAGAGGTAGAGAGAGGAGAGAGAGAGGGAGGGAGAGAGAGAGGAGAGGAGAGAGAGAGACAGACAGAAGAAGACAAAGAAAGAGAGAGAGAGAGAGACAGACAGACAACAGAGAGAATGACAAGACAGCAGACAGACACAGACAAACAGACAGACAGACAGACAGAAGAAGCAGACAGACACACACACAGAGAGAGAGAGAGAGAGAGAGAGAGAGAGAGAGAGAGAGAGAGAGAGAGAGAGAGAGAGAGAGAGAGAGAAGACAGGAGAAGAGATTTCTATCAATACTTCACGCACTGGTTCATTGTAATAAATAAATTCCTGATTTGCGGACTCAGCAGAGTGTATCTATCCACCCACTCCTATCCTATCCGTGTTCAACCATAGTAATAAATATAATAACAAGTCAGCACTGCACTGGATGGCAGTCACTGTTTCCACACTGTTCTAACTGGCCTCCCACCTGGCTGGCAGGCTGGCTTGCTGGCTGGCTAATCACAGCGTTAATGAAACTACCCTAACGTTGCCGCTAGTTCTAATGACAGCAGGGGATCGTGTTGTTGCAAGTTCAACGGCGTGATCGGCTAGAATAGTTTTATGTGCAGAGAGGGAAATACACCAGTAGATCTATAATCCGTGAGAAAGAAAAAGATCTAGACTAGAGAAATACTCTTTTTTTTAAAACCAAGACAAAAATAAATTAAGTATATGAATAGTGCGTGAGAAAGAAAAAGAAAGAGAGATAAACATCTTTTTCAAACCAGGATAAATATATTATAAACAGTGCATGAGAGTAAAAAGATAGAGAAATAAACATCTTTCAAACCAGGATCAATACATTATAAACAGTGCATGAGAAAGAAAAAGAGAGAAATAAACATATTTTTCAACCAAGACAAAGATAAAGTTCTCTCTCTCTCTCTCTCTCTCTCTCTCTCTCTCTCTCTCTCTCTCTTATTATTTTTTGGCTTCAAATACTAGGCTCATCATCACTCATGACATTTCTGTAGGTGTGACCGTTTTCCCACCATGAAGATCGCCACGTTTCATCTTCACATATGGTGTCTAAAAAAAAAAAAAAGAAAGAAAGAAAGAAAAAAAAAATGGTGTCAAAGCCCGCCCGACACTAGTGGTGTTTTTTTTTTCTTTATTCATTTTTTAAAAATAATTTTTGTCATCCCTTTATTCTGGCAAACGATAGCCTACTTTTTGTGTTCTAAGGATGGAATGAGATTTTTTTTTTTTTTTTTTGGGGGGGGGGGATGCTTGCGAGATTGAATAGGACTATGCATTAAGGAGTTCACTTTACGTACGAAGACATCCGTTTACATTTTCGAGAGAGAGATGAGAGAGAGAGAGAGAGAGAGAGAGAGAGAGAGAGAGAGAGAGAGAGAGAGAGAGAGAGAGAGAGAGAGAGAGAGAGGTGGCGAGTGAGATTTGAACCAGTGACCGAGGTGGGATCAAGCGTCAAATGTACCGACTGTCCAGTGAGCCTATTAGGCCATGAAGAAGAGAGAAGAAGAAGAAGAAGAAGAAAAAGAAGAAGAAAGAAGAAAAAAAAAAAAAAGCGTGTCCAGCCAAGGTCACTCACAAACACACTTGCACACGTCCTTCAGGCTGTTATGCTGTTTGTGTGCAGCGGTGTCCACACCTCTTTCCGAACTGAATCAGTCCTCAGGCTCAATGATCGCCACACCTACCTACCTACCTACCTACCTGCCTAATACCTACCTACCTACCTGCCTGTCTGCTAGATGCTCGTATCACTCTCGCACATGCACGTGGACACCCACGCGTGCTCGCGCACGCGCACACACGCACGCACACACACGCGCATGCATGCACGCACACACACACACACACACACACACACACACACACACACACACACACACACACACACACACACACACGTGATGTTTGTTTTGTTGTGTCCTTTCACTTAAATGGCACTGGCGCTGCAATGATTTTACCTAGGCTACATTAAGGAGAGAGAGACAGGCAGACAGACTGACATATAGACAAGCAGACAGACAGACAGGCAGAGAAATACACAGGCTGGCAGGCAGACAGGCAGACAGGCAGACAGAAAGTCCTATGAGACGAGTCTCGGATGAGACCTATAAAACCAAGGCCCAGTGTGCGAACGCACGCAGAGCATCTTGCGCACACGTTAAAACCCGTTCCGCTTTTCAGAAGAGTAGGGCCATTGTATGCTGGTGGGAATGAATGACAACATTGACAAAACTGCATCTACACAGGTACTGAATGTAAAAAACAAAACAAAAAAAACCCAAACTCCACAAGAGTGCTTAATCCATTATCCTGGAAGGACGGTGGCAGAATGGTTAAGACGTTCGCCTGCCAATATGTAAATCGTGAGTTTCTGGGTTCGAACCCAGCCTCGCCCTTTCTTCCCAGTTTGACGAAAAAATCGAACTGAATGTCAAAGTCATTCGGATGAGACTCGAAACCGAGGCCCCGTGTGCGAATGCACGCAGAACATCTTGCGCACACGTTAAAACCCCGTTCCACCTTTCGGAAGAGTAGGCCATCGTGTGCCGGTAGGAGCGGATGACAAAATTATAACAAACCAGCATGCACACAGGTGTCGTGTTTAGACACCATCCCTGAAGAAAAATCGGGGAGTTGGAGTTGGGGATCTTTGCGCTGGTGGCAGCATGATCTGTGGCTCTGTAGGTCAAATGCAAGCGCTTTGATTTGTCTTTACAAGAGATAGCGCTATACAAATTCCATGTAATTATTATATTATTATTATCCTCGAAAGAAAAGAATAAAATAAAAGACTTTAAAAATATAGAGTAGAGATAAACAGATAGGCAGGCAGACAAGCAGGCAGGCAGGCAAGCAGGCAGACAGGCAGGCAGGCAAGCAGGCAGGCAGGCGGGCAGGCAGGCAAGCAGGCAGGCAAGCAGGCAGACAGGCAAGCAGGCAGACAGGCAAGCAGGCAGGCAAGCAGGCAGGCAGGCAAGCAGGCAGGCAAGCAGGCAGACAGGCAGGCTATAGTAAATGCACCGACTCCTTCCTACCCCCACACCGCTCCCACGTGCAGATTGTGTGTGTGGTGTGTGTGTGTGTGTGTGTGTGGTGTCTGT
>CM060324.1:41797191-41829691 GCA_030674155.1 Stramonita haemastoma
ACACACACACACACACACACACACATATCCATTGTAATTTGTCTAGCGCTCGCCATTGTGCTGGTATAGGCGTAGACATTCCGAAGGCTTGTAGCCTAGCCAGGTTAGCCGGTCAGTTATTTTACGGTCATAGCGGGTCTGGACTGACTTTAACTTAGTGGTCAACAGGTCAGTAGGCCAAGGCATGCACCAGTTTAGATCTCCAAATGTCACACACACACACACACACACACACACACACACACACACACAACACACACACACACACACACACACACACACACACAGTCTTACTGCAGAAGACATGCATGTGAACACCTGTGTGTGTGTGTGTGTGTGTGTGTGTGTGTGTGTGTGTGTGTGTGTGTGTGTGTGTGTTGTTTTCTTTTCTACCGAGAATAATGGAATAAGCACTCATGTGCTTTTTTTACATCCAGTCCCCGTGTGCATAAATTTTGTCAATTTTGTCATCTGTTCACACTGGCACACAATGGCCTACTCTTACGAAGTGGAACAGGATTTACTGTGTACGCAAGAGTGTGTGTTTGAGTGTGTGTGTGTGAGTTGTGTGCGTGTGTGTGTGTGTGTGCGTGTGCGCGTGTGTGTGACTGTGTATGTGTGTATGTGTACACATGTATGTACGTGGTGTGTGTGTGTTTGCGCGCGCGCACGTATGTGTGTGTGTTTGCGCGCGCGCGCCACGTGTGTGCGTGTGTGCACGTGCGTGCGTGTGTGTGTGTGCTGCGTGCGTGCGTGTGCGTGCTGTGTGTTGTGTGTTGGTTCCCAGCGGGGCAGTCCGAAATAATGCTGAAGTAGTGAGAAAGAAGAAAGAGCGAGCTGTAGCCCAGATGTCCTGACCGACTTTCGCTGCTCTCCAGCTAGCTAGCGTAACCTACCTACTTTTATACACGTTACACCGCTGGCTATAGTTAGCAACGTCTGTCTCTCTTGCCTGCCTGCCTGCCTGCCTGTACTACCTGCCCTTCACAGCACACACACGACACACACATGTGTACACACACACACGCTGCACGTGTACACACACACACGTGTACACACACACACTACACAACACACACACACGCACAGAGTGCAGGTCTCGTTTTGACCTACTTCATAAATCTCGTGTGTGTGTGTGTGTGGTGTGGAGTGAGAGAGAGAGAGAGAGAGAGGAGAGAGAGAGAGAGAGAGAGAGAGAGAGAGGTGGTACACAGATACAGAGACACAGAAAATTTACAAAGAGAGACGAGAGAGAGAGAGAGACAGAGAAGAGCAGAGGAAGGAGAGAGAGAGAGGGTGGTACACAGATACAGAGACACAGAAAATTTACAAAGAGAGAGACAGACAGAGAGAGACAGAGACAGAAACAGCATGCAGGTTTGTGAAGGCAGTGTGTACAATCAGTTGTATTGTCCAGTCGAATCAACAGTGTGAATTAATGAATAATGTAACATGGATCTATCTATCACAAACAATGGGCCCTCTAGGAGTAGGAGAGACCTGGTTTTGTGTTTCAGCAAAAATGCTGCTTCATGGAAATCACCTGTTGCTTTCTAAGGTGGTGGTGTGGGTGTGTGTGAGCAGAGTAAGCAAGATTCTTCTTGGAACTTGCCTGCTAACTGCATAATGTATAAATGTAAGGGACTTACACACACACACCACACACACACACACACCACTCTCTCTCTCTCTCTCTCTCTCTCTCTCTCTCTCCTCTCTCTCTCTCCTCCTCTCTCTCTCTCTCTCTCTCTCTCTCTCTCTCTCTCTCTCTCTCTCCTCTCACACACACACACACACAACAATACACACACACACACTCTCTCTCTCTCTCTCTCTCTCTCTCTCTCTCCTCTCTCTCTCTCCTCTCTCTCTCTCTCTCTCTCTCTCTCTCCCCTCACACACACACATACACACACACACTCACATGAACACACACACACACACTACACACATACACACACAATACACACACACACAACACACACACACACACACACACACACACACCACACACACACACCAAGTACCACACACACACACACCCTCTCTCACAAGTACACACAATTTACACCCCACATACTAACACCACCCCTACAGTACAGTGCTGAAACACATACACACACAACACACAATCACACACTACGACACACACGTAATGCACATGTGAGTTGACACTGAAGTGAATAACATGACCTAAGATCAAGACTGCTGCCCTGGGCCTACTCCTGGGCTATATTATTTGTATTTCTAGGGTTGCTGGAATGTGTCTGTAATGCCTGCTCCCTCTCCCACTATCACTTCTTCTTCCACTTGACGTGTGTGTGTGTGTGTGTGTGTGTGTGTGTGTGTGTGTGTGTGTGTGTGTGTGTGTGTGTGTGTGTGTGGTGTGTGTGAGAGAGTGAGTGAGTGAGTGAGTGAGTGAGTGAGAGAGAGTGTGTGTGTTGTGTGTGTGTGTGTTGTGTGTGTGTGTATATGTGTGTGTGTGCTTGTGCGCGCATGTATGTGTGCATGTGCGTCTGCGCAAAAACACAGATGCATATTATACCAATCATACAGTATTTAACCATAAATGTTCCAGGAAAAGTGGTGCTAATGCAGAAACTGCCCAAACCATATTATATTCATATATAAAAAAAAAAAAAAACCTAGCAAATTTTGACAAGTCTCATGGCAATGTCACAATGTGTAAACGTGTATTTGTGTGCAGAAAAAGAAGAAAACCAGCAAATTTTGACAAGTCTCATGCAATGTGTATACATGTGTATTTGTGTGTGTGTGCAGTGAATATGCGAGGCCAGGATCGCGTTAGCATGAAGGACTTTGAACTGCTGCGTGTGTTGGGCACGGGGGCCTACGGCAAGGTGTTCCTGACACGCAAGATCACGGGCCCTGACAGCGGCAAGGTGTACGCCCTGAAGCAGCTGAAGAAAGCCTCCATCGTGCACAAAGCCAAGACCACGGAGCACACCATCACAGAGAGGCAGGTGCTGGAAGCCATTCGAGATTCTCCTTTCTTGGTCACCTTGCACTACGCCTTTCAGACGGATTCCAAGCTCAACCTTATTTTGGGTGAGTATATGTGTTTGTGTGTTTGTGAGACAAGTGTGTGTGTGTGTGTGTGTGAGACAGTGTGTGTGTGTGTGAGGGGGGGGGTTTCTCTGCTAGAACTCAACACTGCCAACAGTGAAACACACAGAATATGTTTGTGAACTGCCACTTTTTCTTTCTTTTTCTGACATGTTTTATTCCCATCCCCTTTCTGTCTGTGTCTGTCTGTCTGTCTGTCTGTCTGTCTGTGTCTGTCTGTCTGTGTCTTGTCTGTCTGTCTGTCTGTCTGTCGGTCTCTGTCTCTCTCTGTCTCTGTCTCTCTCTGTCACTCTCTCTCCCCCTTTCTCTCCCCCTCTCTCCCTCCCTCCTGCCCTCTCACCCCTTTTCCTCTCTCTCCACTCCCTATATCAAATCCCTTCACCAGAGCGGACAATGAATGTGTGGCTGGGTTGCAGACTTTGTCAATGGCGGGGAGATGTTCACGCACCTGAACCAGCGCGACAAGTTCTCGGAGCAGGAGGCGAGGATCTACATCGGGGAGGTGGTGCTGGCCCTGGAGACTCTGCACCAGCTGGGCATCATCTACCGCGACATCAAGCTGGAGAACATCCTCCTCGACTCCAACGGCCACATCGTCCTCACCGACTTCGGCCTCAGCAAGGAGTTTTTGTCCACGGACAAGGTCAGTCTGTCTTGTCAGGATGCAGAGAGAGGTTGGGGGTGGGTGGTTGGGTGGTGGTGGTGGTGGTCGGGGGGTGGGTTGGTGGGGTGGGGGGAAGTTTTCTGCTGTGTTGAGGTGTAGGTGTGCATAGAAGAAAGAAATGTGGCCTTTTTCTTCTTCTTTTTAAAAAAAAAAAAAAAAGAAGAAATATAGCTTTTATTTTATATATGAATTTATTACCCCCATCTCCCCCTTAAAAAAAATGGGTGTTGGTTGTTGTTGTATTCAGTGGGTGTTGATGCAACTAGTGTATTCAGTGGGTGTTGATGCAACTAGTGTATTCAGTGGGTGTTGATGCAGCTAGTGTATTCAGTGGGTGTTGATGCAACTAGTGTATTCAATGGGTGTTGATGCAACTAGTGTATTCAGTGGGTGTTGATGCAGCTAGTGTATTCAGTGGGTGTTGATGCAGTTAGTGTATTCAGTGGGTGTTGATGCAGCTAGTGTATTCAGTGGGTGTTGATGCAACTAGTGTATTCAGTGGGTGTTGATGCAACTAGTGTATTCAGTGGGTGTTGATGCAGCTAGTGTATTCAGTGGGTGTTGATGCAACTAGTGTATTCAGTGGGTGTTGATGCAACTAGTGTATTCAATGGGTGTTGATGCAACTAGTGTATTCAGTGGGTGTTGATGCAACTAGTGTATTCAGTGGGTGTTGATGCAGCTAGTGTATTCAGTGGGTGTTGATGCAACTAGTGTATTCAGTGGGTGTTGATGCAACTAGTGTATTCAATGGGTGTTGATACAACCAGTGTATTGAATGGGTGTTGATGTGTATTTAATGTGTGTTGATGCAGCCAGTGTATTCAATATGTGTTGATGTGTGTATTTGATGTGTGTTTTTTGATGGCTGGGTGTGCAGACCAAGCGGACATACTCTTTCTGCGGAACCATTGAGTACATGGCGCCAGAGATCATCAAGAGCAGCACTGGTCATGACTTTGTGAGTAGTATCCACTGTTTTTTTTTCTCTGTTATCATGTACAGTTAGTGGATGTTTCTCTTTACTAGGAAGGATAGTAGAGTTGGTTTTGTATCCTGTTTTAATCTGTATATAGTTGCACAGTTTTCATTCTGAGATTTAAAATTTTACGAGGCGACAGCCCTGATATAGCATCTGTGGTCGGGCAGAGCTATAGACATGATGGGATTGGATTAATGTTCTCTTTAAAGTTTGTCACTGTCTCTGAAATTTGAGTAAGGGTTTTGCTAACTAAGAAAAGAAATTCAACATTTTGGAATTTTATTTTTCATTTATCCAGAAGTGCAGTAATGATAATGGGAGACATTTTTTTTTAATAGTTTTTTTTTGGGTGGAACAACAGATTTTTGTCTGCTGTTTTTCTGTTTGTGGAAATGCAGCAAATATGTGTGTGTGTGTGGGGGGGGGGGGGGGGGGGGGGGGGGCTGTTGCTTTTTTTTTTTTTTTTGATTAGTTTGTTACTTTTAGTTTCGCTTGGGTGTTAACTGTTTTTAAGTGGATAATTGTTTGATAAGTCAGTGAAAAGAACTTTTTGAATAGGTCAGTTCTTTGCAGTTTCTAATAAACCTCTACAGCTTAACTTGAACCATTTCTGGCCATCATAAGGATTATCTCTATTACAACTGATGTATGATCAATCAATCCACAAGGAAAAGCATTTCACCCACGTTTCTTTTCCTCACCCACAGACGGTAGACTGGTGGTCGCTGGGGGTGCTGGGCTTTGAGCTGATGACGGGAACGTCCCCCTTCTCTTCGGAGAACCCTGAGGAGAACACGCAGTCGGAGGTGACGAAGCGCATCCTGAAGACGGAGCCCAGGATCCCCAAGTGGCTGTCCTCCGAGATGAAGGACTTCATCGGCAAACTGATGATCAAAGATCCCCAGAAACGTCTGGGCGCCCGCGGCGTCAATGAGATCAAGAGGCATCGCTTCTTCAGGGTACGTGGACTGGTTTGAATGAGATGTATATATATGTATGTGGATGTGATTGGTGTGTAAGAGTTTGGGATATTGGTTTGGTTGGGGTTTTTTTTTGTTTTTTTGTTGAAGGAGAATGATGGAATGGGTTGTGGGGGGGTGTTAAATGTCCCACCTGAAAAAATCTTCAAAATTAGTATCGTTAACAACACACACATACAAAAACTTAAACAAGCTCGCATGCACACGCATGCACACACGCGTGCTACACACACACACAACACACAACAAAATCAGTGCTACAGTTCTATATTTCACCTGTGATTGTGTACATTGAAAGCCTGCTACAGTCCTAGACTTCATCTGTTACTTGTGTACATTGAAAGCGCCACAGTTCTAGACTTCACTTGTGTCTGTTGTGCAGGGCATGAACTGGGACGACCTGGCCCAGAAGAAGATCCGGCTCCCTTCAAGCCCAAGATTAAGGACGACCTGGATGTCAGCAACTTCTCGGAGGACTTCACCAACATGCCTCCCACTGAATCCCCGGCCATCGCCCCCGACATGGGCAACAGGCTCTTCAAGGTACAGCACAGGCATTCCCAGTCTGTTGGAAAATGAAAAAAAAAAAAACACCCAAAAAACTAGCAGCAGAAAATACCTTCTGTTTAGGTAGCTTGTCACAGGAAGGGATTGGTTTTTTGTTTTTTTTTTTTTTTTTTTAAAAATAGATTACTTCAGTAAAGAGAAGGCTTAGTGGAGGAACACCAGTGCTGGTAACGCAGCTGCAACTTGTCCATTCATTTTGAAACTGCTGTATCAAAGATTCAAATGATAAAATAAAAAAAAATCTAGAAAATAATATATTAGACTGACAGCATTTCAGGCATGTTTGAGTGTGGAGCATGCCTTTGGCCTGACATTGACCCGAATTTGCTATTTTCTAAAAACTAGTAATTGTTGTTGATTGTTTGTGTGTTGTATCGGTTGAATGCAAGCGCTTTGATTTGTTTTTGCAAGATATAGCGCTATATAAATTCCATGTATTATTATTTATTGTTGTTGTTGTTGTTATCATGTGGTTGTGTGTGTGCAGGGCTATTCCTATGTGGCCCCCTCCATCATCTTCACGGAGAACACGTTCAGCGAAAGCCTGCTGGCCCCCAGCAAAGCTCTGCAGCCTGACGAGTCCGTCTTTCCCCTTCCCTCTTCAAGGTCTGCACTGGAGAGAGAGAGAGAGGAGAGAGAGAGAGACAGACAGACAAGACAGACAGACAGACAGACAACACACACACACACACACACACACACCACACACACACACACACACACACACACACACACAACATTACACACACACTTACACAACCACCACCACACACCACACACACACACACACACACACACACACAACACACACACACAACACACACACAACAACACACACACACCCACAGAGTCAGACACACAGAGACAAACAGACAAAGAGAAAGAAAGACTTTCAGCAAAATTATTAACCCGATAGCCTTTATCATATTTTTCAATTTTTTTCTTTTTTTGTCTAGAACTCCCCCTTCTTCCAACACTACGACCTGGATCTGAAAAGTCCAGCCCTGGGGGATGGCACCTTCTCCATCTGTCGCAAGTGCATCCAGAAGCAGACGGGCAACGTCTTTGCCGTCAAGATCATCAGCAACCGCAAGAGCAGCTGTCGGCAGGAGGTGCAGAATCTGCAGCGATGTCAGGGTCATCCCAACATCGTCAATCTGGTCAACGTCTTCACGATGATGTAAGGCGCTGTGTGTGTGTGTGTGTGTTGTTTGTCTGTCTGTCTGTCTGTCTGTCTATCTGTCTGTCTATGTGTGTGTGTGTGTGTGTGTGTGTGTGTGTGTGTGTGTGTGTGTGTGTGTAGTGTGTGTGTGTGTGTGTGTGTGTGTGTGTGTGTTTTTGTTTTGTTTTGTGTGTGTGTTTATGTGTGTGTTTGTATGTTGTGTGTGTGTGTTGTGTGTGTATGCGTGCGTGCATGCATGCGTGCACGAGACAGCAGAAAGAAGGCATTGATTAATCAAAAATGAATTCCTGTTTCACCCAGATTCACACGTACGTGGTGATGGAACTGCTAGAGGGGGGAGAACTGTTGTCTCGCATCAAGGAGAAAAAGTTCTTCACAGAAACGGAGGCCATCGACATCATGAACAAACTGGTGCGGGCCGTGGATTACATGCACAGCAAAGGAGTGGTGCACCGAGATTTGAAACCTGAGGTCAGTATCGTTCTCTGTGTGTACAGGTCAGTGTGTGTGTGTGTGTGTGTGTGTGTGTGTGTGTGTGTGTGTGTGTGTGTGTGTGTGTGTGTGTGTGTTCTGCAATATAACCACTCTTTTCCTGGATTCATGTTTTAAATTCACAATATAACCCACTCTTTCCCAGAAATCTGTTTTAAATTTCCACATAGAACCACCTTTCCCAGAAATCATGTTTTTAAATTTCACATAAACCACTCATCCTGAGAAATCAGTTTTAAATTTCCACAATTAAACACCTTTCCCTGAAATCTGTTTTAAATTTCCACAATATAACTGACCCATTTCCCTAGAAATCGCGTTTTAAATTTCCACAATATAACTGACCCTTTTCCCTGTAAATAATGTTTTAAATTTCCCTTTCCCGAAACTCGTGTTTTAAATTTCCCAATATAATTGACCCTTTTCCCTGTAAACAATGTTTTAAATTTCCACAATATAACTGACCCTTTTCCCTGTAAACAATGTTTTAAATTTCCACAATATAACTGACCCTTTTCCCTGGAAATCATGTTTTAAATTCCCCCCCTTACCTGTGTTTCTGTCTCGTTCATCAAACAACAGAACCTGATCTTCAAGAGCAAGGAGGAAGGCGCGGAACTGAAGGTGGTGGACTTTGGGTTCACCACCCTCCTCCCCGACAGCCAGACCCTGATGACCCCCTGCTTCACCCTCCCCTACTCGGCCCCCGAGGTCCTCAGTCAGCTGCGCACCTACAACGCCAGCGCCAACCCCAGCAGCGGCGGGGCCTCGGGCTATGATGCTTCCTGCGACCTGTGGAGCCTGGGGGTCATTCTGGTGAGAGATTTTTGATTGGTTGGGCTGTGTTGGGTGGTTTCTTTTGTGTGTGTGTGTGGGAGGGGGGGGCGGGGGGGGGGGGGGGTGGGGGGAGAGAGAGGAGGGAGAGAGGGAGGGGGAAAGGGAGGGGGAAAGGGGGGAGAGAGTGGGGGGAGAGGGAGAGGGAGGGAGGGAGCGGGGAGAGAGAGGGGGGGGGAAGGGAGGGAGGGAGTGGGGGAGAGGGAGGGTGGGAGAGTGGGGAAGGGAGAGAGAGAGAGAGAGAGAGAGAGAAACAACCCAGAATAAAGCAGTAACTGAAACATCCACAGTATATTGTAAACAACAACCCAACGAAAAAAACCCACAACAAACTAATAACCCAAAACACCCACGATTTTTGCAGTACACCATGCTGTCAGGCCAAGCCCCGTTCCAGGACAACAAACGCGAAGAATCCGCCGAAACCATCATGAAGAAGATCCGGGGCGGAGAATTCGTGCTGACGGGCCCCGAATGGCAGACGGTGTCAGACAGCGGCAAGGACCTGATCCAGGGCCTGCTGACCGTGGAGCCCTCCAAGCGCCTGGGCATGGCGGAGCTGCTGAAACACCCCTGGCTGCAGCAGGCCACGCCTGTGGCCTCCACCCCGCTGCCCACACCCCGCAACCTGACCTCGCACAGCGCCACGGTCAACTCGCAGCTGACGGCCACCTGGGAGGCCTTCAACCTGGCCACCCGGCAGGGGCTGAGGCTGCAGGACGTCTCGGCTGCTCCCCTGGCCAAGCGACGCAAGCTGAAGAAGAGCTCCGTGGACAACCGCAGCTCCTCCACAGATTCCAACAACTCCAGCTCCACGACCTCTTCAGGAGGGGGGGTGACCCAGTCCCCGGTGACCCAGTCTCCTGTGCGGCAATCCCCGGTGCGGACCTTCTCCAACACCTCGTGTGCCTCTTCCGGGTCTGGGGCCAGCACGGGGTTCGTGCCCACGCGCACCTCGCCCTACCAGCGCGCCGTGGAGATTGGTGTCTCCCCTCTGGCGGCTTCCAGGAGCGATTCCTTCATCATCAATGAAACCAGTCTGGCGGCCAGTGTGGAGATTGACTCCCAGGACCTTTCTGTCCAGTCCCAGGACTCGGACGTCGCCATCATTCCTTCCGCCTCGTCCAGTCTAGACACCCCGGTGGACTTGTCCAGTCCTCGAGGGTACCAAGAGAAAACTGGACATGAGGTCTGATGAGGAGGGGGAGGAGGAGGACGATGATGATGACTGCATGATTGTGGGTAGTTCCAGTCTCTTTGTGCCTCAGGACAGTGGCGACAACAACAACAAACGGGTGAAAGTCATACGCAATAGCACAAACACAATCATCATCGACTGATGCCTCAGAAAAGTGTCTCCCTCAAGTCAGGTACAGTGAGTCAGTGATGTGCTTTGCTCAGCATCAAGAGGGGGGGGGACACACACAAACAGCAAACTTGGTGTGAACTGAGAGCTGCAGAACTTTGAAAGACTTTTTGAAAGGGAAACAACACTGAAACTGAAGCAAGTTATTTGATTCAGGCCCACTGATGATTATGGCAGCTGTTTGAGTTAATGCCAGTGAAATTCATCATTATCATTTTAGATAGCACGGTACGTGGATCTTGAAACTGCTGTCTGTTGGGATTCACAAACTGTGTCGTTTGATGTTAGACCCCAATGTCTGTGCTACATTTCTTTTTTTAAAAAATTTTTAAAATTATATATAATGAAATACAAATGAAAAAAAACTTTTCCCTTTTGTGAAATTGCCTTTGTTTTGTACTTCACAAAATGCCAAGGAAAAGTAATTTGATTTACACAACAGGGATAAAAAAAAAAATTTTTAAAAGTCGGTGACGAGACGGGAGATAAAGGGAAGAGGCTTATCAGCCGTGTGGGGGGAAGAGCAGAAACCTGTTCCGGTGTGGCAAAGGCGTGTACAACAGTTTGTCATTTATTTCACCGCAGTAATACTACTTCTTCTTGGGCCGGATGGGTTCTTCTTTTTTTTTTGTTGAAATAAATAGAACATGGATGCAAACATTCGTCATCGTTTTCTGTTTTTTTTGTGTTTTTTATGTGTTAAACTATAGGAAGAAAAGTTAGGTTGGGACTGGAGTGACGAGAACAGAAGCATGGACTGCTGAGGAAAGAGAGAGAGCGCTGTGTTGTGACTGGCTGCCTTACATGATACAGTCCTCTCCTTTGCCTGGGCGTGTAGTCGTCACCTGACCAATAACAGACAGACCATACGCAATGTTCAGTGTCATGCCTTTCCCACCCCCTGACGTTGTGGCCGCCGCACAGAACGCAGAGGATGGGGAGTTCGAAACCCATGCTCATGATCTCATTTGTGTGTACGTGTGTGTGTGTGTGTGTGTGTACACCACCTTTCAAACATTTCTCATGGAACCAAATAATATCAAAGACTTATGTTAACGTTGAACATTATTAGTAATACAGAATTTGTTAGAGATGAAATCTCGGTGACTGCTAAGTGGACTTTTGGGATATGGACAGACATTCCATGTGTTACTGTTGGGGATCTGATCATGACAAAGTGCACGCAGAGTGGTCTTCAGTATGGGACCTGCTTCCAACATGTTCACTGTTGGTTTGGGGCAGTCATCTCATCATCTTTTTTTTTTTTTTTTCTCCAAAGAAATGGGATGAACACTGGTGTCAAACTGGTGGACATGTGGAAGAAAAGTGTGACTGGATATATGTATGTATGAAGCTTTCCTTTTGGAGGAGTGCTTTGAAATCAAATTCTTCTTTGGATGAAATTAGTCTTTGATTTTTATTTTAAAAAATTTTAAAAAAGAAGAAAAAAAGAAATCAGAATGACTTTTATTATGAGCATTTTGAGGGTATGGTTTCTGCCTGTTTATGAACTGAAGGTTGCCAAAGAGTGTGATGAGGAAGGAACGTCACTCCAAAAAAACCAAAAATGCCCACAGTCAATGAAATTACTTTAAAAATGGCTGACAGCAGTCTTTGCTGTATTCTGACCACATTTTTTTTTTTTTTTTATAAGTCAGTGGTCTAATCATGCAGGCTTTGCTCATTCATTTGCAGCTCATGATATTACATAATGAAAAACGACTACATATTCCTGCAGTCATTTGAGGAGTTGTGCATATAATATGATGTGTTGAAAGTGTTGCCAACCCCATGATCTGTGCAGATGGTATTTATTAATTTTCCAGTGACAAAAACGTTCAGATGCCCAACAGTTTTTTGTCAAAATGGAATATATAGTTCAGTATTGTTTCTGCTGTGTATAAAATTATATTTTAAATGCAGCAGACTTCTTTATCGGGCCACAGTTCCTCAGACTGATGAAGAAAGACACTCACAGATTTTATTGATGCATTAATACTTCTGTGGACAGAAATTTCATTTCACGCATACATTTGTATGGAGACCAGAACGGCAACCTCACAGATTCAGGGGTCCGAGTCTGGTTTTCTTTTCCTTGATAGGAATAATATTTTTCTCTCAGGTTTCTCACATGGTCCTCATATGAAGGTTTTCAGGTATCCGTAATGTGGTCAACTGTAAAACTGACATGGAATTAATATGAATTACTAATTGATATTAAACAGGGAGGAGTTAGACTTAAGTAGGCCACATATTTGCACACCTCTGATGCGACAAAATTAATGTCCTTCTATAATCAGCAACCTATCCCTGGGGTTTTTGTTACCAGTGTACTGCAGTTAACATCAGTACTGCCTCCACTCTCCTAAAAGTCCTTCGGATGAGACTGTAAACTGAGGCCCCATGTGTGGATGCATGCAGAACATCTAACGTGCACAGTAAAAACCCATTCTGCCTTTGAGAAGAATAGCCTTTTTTTTTTTTTGTTAAGACGCCATTCCTGAAGTCTTGACCTTAATCATTAATGTTGGGTAAAAATGAGTGCCTGTACAAAATCTCACCTGAGCACTCTCGCCGAGGAATGGGGGAAAACCCAACTACAAAAAACAGCGTACAGATTCTCATGCAGAGCTTGCTGTGGTAACCTTAATTCCTTCTCTCTGACGAGACAGTGTAGAACCTTTCTTTGACAAATTGTGCTAGGATCAATAGCTAGCTAAAATGTATGGGAGAAGTGATGGGGTTTTCATTCTAGCATTCTTTAACTTGTTGTCGCTAACTGCTTTCTACAAACCTCTCTCAAGCAAAAACTCAAAAGCACTTCATTTTAATCACCAATTTTCTGTATTATCAGTATACTTTTTTTAGGGGGGGGGGGGGGGGTTGGGGATGGTGGTGGTATTGACGTTTCATTCAAAATGGAGAAGGCACAGCTATAGAGCAGTGCAGTCATCATCAGTTCAGGACACACGAAATAATCACTGCTGCAAATACTTCCAGATTTTTTTTTTAACGCCATCTTCTACCTCCTCAGCTTGATTTTTTTTTTTTTTTTTTTAAAACAGATGTGACACTAAATATACATAATACATGTATTTTAATTATATGGCCTTTTTAATTCCTTTTTTTTTTGTTTGTTTAAATCCAGTATAGAAAACAAAACTGTCACAACAGACTGAAGATGATTTACTGCAGATCAGAAAAGGTACTGACCAAAAGGTGAAGATTTTAGTTATTCCATTTTGTAGGTCGACAGATTCTTAGTCATTGTAACTCATTGTCTCGCTGGAGCTAGTCACATTCTAGTTCCCAAGTCATAACACTGGTTGCATGGCGACATATAGATCTCCTTGTGCTCTATCAACCTATTGATATATAGTAACGGTGTTGATTCCAAATAAGTGAAAGCAAAAATGACATTTTTTAGGAGTTCCATGTGTCCTTGGTTTTCCCTAGTAAACTGAAAAGAAACTGATGTAGCCCTGTTGTCAAGATGGAGGCTTTACTGCTAGTGATATCTGATGATGGTCTTGATGATGTCGTAGATGTGCTTGTGAGTGAGTGGAAATGCTCGTTTGTTGTTGTTAGGTGTGATTCTGGGTTCTGTTTAACCGTTTCACGTTTGAATTTTTATCTGCTCAGTTTGACTTTTAAACATAATTAATTTCGTATGATGTAGTACATAAAATGAAATTTAGAGGGAAAATTTGTTAGCTGTATAAGCTATAATGAAGCTGAAAATGAAGGTTAAAGCCCACCGTCAGAAAACTGTGCCCCGGAGTGGACTATTCACCGCATATTCAGACACATATTGAATATATAATGGGCATTCTGATTACTACCATCAGATTTTCATCATATATTCATTTGGATTTTTGGGGGGGTTTACCGTGTGGTGGAATTACTACTTTTGGCCTTTTTTTTCTTTTCATGTTTTAATCCTGGCTACATTGTGGTTTTTTTTTCTTGTCATTTGAGAACTTTCATGTTTGCTCTGTTAAAGTTTGTGATAAAAAAAAAAATCTTGTCAAAAAAGAATATCATCTTGTTGGAAAAGTCCTTTTCTGTGATAAGCATATGGGTCTTCAGTCTGTTCCTAGTTGTTGAACACTGTGAAAGGTATTCAACAGAAAAACATGTTTTTAAAGTTATGCTGAACAATGTTGTCAAACTCAAACAGTGTCAGCTAATATCATTCAGAAACTGAGATGTGTTGCTGTTTTGGTGTCGTGATTTGTCGTGTTAAAAAGCAGATGTTCAGAAATACACTTTTTAACTAACTGAAGAAATACACTTTTAAACTAAGTGAATTTGTGGATGTTTGCTAGCTGTGCCCTACAGTTTGGGGTTTTATAACATGGAGACTGCAGAGGTTAACAGTTTCTCTGAAGGAGTGAGGAATACAGGGGGAAAGGACAAGAAAAGAAAAAAGCATTACATGCAGGGCTGCACATGATACAGGTATGGTGGGGTCCAGCTGTGTTCCCTGTGACTGTGTCTTCTTTTTTGTGATGCATATTTATATCTGTGATGTCTTGAGGGGGGGGGGGGATTCTTCCCCCCTACCTCTTTGTGCTTTCTCTTCTCCCCCCCTCCCCTCTCCTCTGACCCCTTCTGACTGTTCCTCACCCTCCCTCCTCCCTCCCTGTCTCCCCATAAAGCAAACTAAAGGCCATTTTATTGACATTTCATGTTCACTGTGGCAGCATGTGTATTTTTATGACACGGTCTTTATAAAGAAAAGATATTTTCATGTGAAGGGAAGAAACTATGACGTGTGATTTAGACTTTGTTTTTACTAAGTGTCTTATCTAGTGTCAGTATAGGAAATGATTGGCACAAGTGGCACACTGTGAGGGACACTACTACAGTTCTTGGGAGTTCATGTGAATTGATAGCTTGCACAGTGCCACAGAGAACTGTGTGGGTTTGTTTCTCCCCAATCAGTGAACAGTGCGAAGCATGGCTGACTTTTTCGAGGCGCAATAGATGTTTTAGATCACATTTGACTTGAAAAAGCTATGTATATGAAGATTTTAATTCATCATGTTCAATAATCACATGGTTTGTTATTGAAGGCCTGTACTAGAACTCAAGTAGTCCCCCCCCCTCCATCTTTTCTATTATGTTAGCATGTTTCTCTGTGTGTGTGTGTGTGTGTGTGTGTGTGTGTGTGTGTGTGTGTGTGTGTTGTGCACGCGCGTGCGTGCGTGTGTGTGTGCATTTGTGTACTTTAGGATTCTAAGAGTCAAAGTCAAAGTTCAAAATATCAATAGTATATGATATAGATATAGGATCCCTGTTCTCTAAAATCACAAAAATACTTGTCACGGAACTGTCTCCGTGTTTCTCTCTGTCTGTCTCTTGAATGCTTCTGCTTTACAGGGGTGGACTTTTCTGAAGGAAAATCAACAACACTGACCCAACTGCAGTCATGATATGAATAATTGATAATATATATATTCAGACTGTTCAGAGGGGATTATGACACAGCTGAGTGATGCTGACTTATTGTGAATGACATTTGTTACACTCTGGTTATGTGGGCCATTGGGGATAAGGGCATTGACACAATTCTGATGTCATATTTATGCAGACTGGTGTGTGTGTGACATGTATGTGTTGTTGGAACTGACAGGTGTAAGGGCATTGATTTTGTGTGTGTGTGTGGTGTGTGTTGTGTCAGTGTGTGTGTGTGTGTGTGTGTGTGTGTGTGTGTGTGTGTGTGTGTGTGTGTGTCAGTGTGTGTGTGTGTGTGTGTGTGTGTGTGTGTGTGTGTGTGTGTGTGTGTGTGTGTGTGTGTGTGTTGTGTGTGTGTGTGTGTAGTGTGTGTGTGTGTGTGTGTGTGTGTGTGTGTGTGTGTGTGTGTGTGTGTGTGTGTGACTCTGTGTTGTGTTGTGTGGTGTTTGTGTGTTTAACACGTTTGCAGATATGTGGGCATATCTGTCTGTGTATAGTTTATTAGCAGTGTGTGTCTGCATATGCAGAGAAGAATTATATGCACATCTGCATGCAGAAAAACACAGTCAATGACCTGAATACAAGTGAACAGAAGGGAATGTGTATGGTTGTGTTCATGCAGGTACTAGGTTTGCTTGTTTGCACTGAGATTAAGAAAGAGATTCCACTTGCAAACTACCAGTGCATGTTACCAGCAATAGCATTTTTCTTTAAAAAAAACACCCAAACTTAAACCACTTCTCAAGCCTGAAATAGTATGAAGTGAAACATTCATTTTATTTTATTTTTTCCTTTAAAAAAAAAAAAATCATTTTATACCACTTTTAGTCATGACAGATTTCTCTGTATGAAATTCGGCTGCTTTTCCCAGGGAGAGCGTGTTGCCGTAAGAGCATTGCCACCCTTTTTTTCTTTCCTGTCTGTAACTGTATTAATTTTTGAGTCCCTATCTGTTGGCTGATGGTTGCTCAGTGAGTGAAAGGGATGAAAGAGGTGGTGGGAGTAGAAGGTGCGGCAGCATTGCATTACTTGTCTTGTCTCCAGCTTGCTTTCCAGATAGATGGACCCACACAAAGAACTCAAATCTTGCAAGTGGTTATAGAGGGGCATTTTTTTTTCTTCTTCTTATCTTGTGCAAGAGAAGAAAACATGTACTAGCAGAAACCGTATCTAGCAGAATCTTTGAGGATAAATTGATATTTTTTGTGTTAGTCACGTTGTATCTGAAAGTAAGAGTGTATGCCACAGATAGAAATGTGTGTTTTGTGTACATGATGACATGTGTGGTTGCAGTGAAAGACAGGGACTATAATACTGAGACAACTAAGGAAAGGAGGGCAGAGAGATTCATTTTCAAGAAAGTGGTTGAGCAAAGAAATCTCTTTTTTTTGGGGGGGAAGAAGAGAGCAGCATGAACTGTGCCACTTGCATGTTTTGAAAGAAAAGTGCCAACTTTCTGACTAGAAGGAAAAGTGCCAATTACAATGTGAAGAATCATATAGCAATGTTTGTTTGGATTGGTGTGTGTGTGCTCATGTTGGGTGTATTGCCACAGTTTAGCTCCTTGTCATTCATTCTCCTCAAGTTTTTGTTGTCACTTGCTGTTCCTTTGTTCTTGATATTTTATTATTGTGAAAAAAAAAAATGTATCACAATATTGTTTGGGGCATATCCTTGAAGTATTGAGCCATCACAGCAAAACATGTGATTGACTTGCAAAAGAAATATTTGATGTCTTTTAAATTTCGATATATTTTTTCATTCTTGGATAATTTTCATGATTCAGACTTGTTTTTTTCTGTCATGAATTCAATTATTTCTTTACCCACCCTCGTAATCATGATGTTGAAATAGTTGTTTTAAATCTTCATTGAGTCGTCATTTTCCATTGCTAAGCTCATGGTACACTTGCATCATTTTAATTGCGTGTGGCGTATTTTTTTTTACAACCCAAAAGATTTGTTTTGGTTACAGAGTGGTATTTGAATCTGCACACTCTGGTATTGTTTTTTTTTTTCTTCTTTCTCCCAGTGATGGCCAGTATCTTGGAATGCACTTTTGTATCACTGTCAACATTTTTTTTTTATATAATCAAACGGAGAAAAACAAAACAGAGAGATATTGGAATGACAATGACAATTTGAATACACATTATTTTTATACTCTAAGAGGATGGGGAAATGAATTGCGGTATCTGTTGCGGTGATGATTTACTTTAACAGAGTAGCAGGGCTTAGACACTCACTCTTGTCAACTGAGATGTCAGTGGTTCCCTTTCTGTTATTTCCTCATTTCTGTTCCCAGATTTTTTTTTTATATTATGAAACAAAGCATTTCACTTAGCTCAAGTTTTGCATTGAAAAAGACGTATAGACCCATTTGGTACAGCTGTTCTCAAAGACTATGCTGTCAACAGTGACTGGATGGCCCACAGTTAAATTGCTGGAACGCAACATGTATACCTCAGCTAATAATAATCCCTGTCCATCAGATTTGTCCGGTACAACTCTTCGTATCATAGGCCAGGCCCTGCTACTACAGTAAAACATCATCGAGATTGCACACCTAAGAATGCTTTGTGATGTATGCATTGGTTGTGCATGTGTACTTAGCGTGTATGTCTTTACAGGGGAAAGAAAGGGAGAGTGTGTGTGTGTGTGTGTGTGTGTGTGTGTGTGTGTGTGTGTGTGTGTGTGTGTGTGTGTGTGTGCATGAGTGTGTGTGTATGTGTGCATGAGTGTGTGTGTATGTGTGTGTGTGTGTGTGTGTGTGCGTGTGCGCATGCTTTCTTTCTGAGAGTATATTCATGAATGAGATTGCCTGACAGTGGTGGGAGAGGCCGAGGGCTCAGAACCACGTTTTCATGTGATAATCACCTCACTGCTCATTATAGTCCTCTCCCTCATCGTTCGCATGTTGACTCTCTGGAAGTGAATAATAGACCGATGTATGTTCATCAGTTCATATATAATTATCAACAACGGTGACAAAATGCACGAATAATGTATATACACATCTGGAGGCCTTGACTGACATGATTCCATTTGTGAGTTAGAAATCAATAAAGCCCTTTGATGAAAAATAAAGGGTGTGTACATTGTGTATGTATAAGTGTATGCAAGTGTACATGTGTGTTTGTTGTTGTGTGTGTGTGTGTTGTGTGTGTTGTGTTGTGTTGTGTTGTTTGTGTGTGTGTGTGTGTGGTTTGTGTGTGTGTGTGTGTGTGGTGTGTGTGTGTGTGTGTGTGTGTGTGGCAAATATATGTGTGCTTCTTTTTCAATTTCTGTGCATGGTTATGGATATGTGTAGGCCTACACATGCCTGTGTTTGAATGAAATCACTGCAGGCTAGTAACTTTGAACATATGTGACGTTCCACCACATAAGGAGTCGCATTGCACCAGAGGTCAATTTTTAGATATTAACATGTTGTTAATCTGCAATAAAATGGCTATACAATACAAAAAACAGATTGAAAATTGGAGAATTCTATCAAAAGTTATCACAAATTGAAATGATAGACTGCAGGAAATGTCAAAATGAGAAATTGACAAGTTAAGCATCATAATAGGTGGTCAGAATGAGGGCTTTGCTATTTTCAAAGCACCCTTAAAGACAAAAGAAAACAAAATTATGCCTTGATATTTCACTACAAGGCAGAATAAATGCTATAGTTCTATAATCCATCAAAATCTCAAAATCAAGAACCTCACCCCCACCTGCTTTTAAGCTTTTAATGGCTCCTAGCGGAAAAGTGGAATATGTGCTAAGTGACTCATTTCGTGGTGGAGCATCACACATATTGACCTATATGATCCCATGGGTGGAGTAACAGGAAGAATCTTGGTATGCCAATGAACTGTGTTTAAAAAAAAAAAATTATCAGGTCAGGTAATGTGTAGACTAGTCACTGTTTATCATGGCTTTAATCCTGATGATTATGACACATAGTGTGTCATATACATATCATGTGTATTCATATATACACAAAATAAAAAAAAGCAAATCAATGCTTATTGAATGCACCATCTGTAAATAAAAGAGTGACTTTGACATATCATTGAGAGTTAATGCATGTTAAAGATAAAATAATTCATAACTATTAATTGAATAATTATACATATTAAAATGATTACTTGATTGCAAAGAGTCTTTGAAAGCAAATCTTGCATGCAGTATCACTGAGAGAGCGAAAGAACTGTGTGTTTTAATGCCAGTGAAGCAGAAGTGAGGTTTTTTTCTTACTCTACCCATCTCCTACTCTGGCTGGTGCAGAGGAAAGTTGATTAAGATCAAACTTCAGCTTTTACTTTACTGGCAAAATTTTGCTCAAAATACATGACCAGCATTTTACTGGCAAAAATTTTGCTCAAAATACATGACCAGCATTTTACTGGCAAAAATTTTGCTCAAAATACATGACCAGCATTTTACTGGCAAAAATTTTGCTCAAAATACATGACCAGCATTTTACTGGCAAAATTTTGCTCAAAATACATGACCAGCATTTTACTGGCAAAATTTTGCTCAAAATACATGACCAGCATTTTACTGGCAAAATTTTGCTCAAAATACATGACCAACATTTTACTGGTAAAATACATGACCAACATTTACTGGTAAAATACATGACCAACATTTTACTGGTAAAATACATGACCAATATTTTACTGGTAAAATACATGACCAACATTTTACTGGTGAAATTTTGCTCAAAATACATGACCAGCAAGAGAAGCCGAGGTCTCTGTGACACCTCGCTCCCCTATGACCACATAGGTTATGGCCCACCTTTTTTTTTTTTTTTTTAACATGACCAACATTACATGTGTCTGTATCACTTGGGCCTGGTTGACCGATGCAGTCATAATAAACCATGATAGGAGGCCCTGTCACTCCAGCAGTCTCAAATTCTGGTGCCCTTCTGTGGCATAATCATGTCATCTTCGTTAACAGTCACTGATTTATTAAAAACAATTAAAAAAATTTCTTTTATATAAATGATAGAGGATAATGGAATAAGCACTTGTGCTTTTTTTTCCATCCAGTTCCCGTTTGTATGCAGTTGTGTAAACTTTGTCATCTGTTCCCACTGGCACACAATGGTCTACTCTTGTGAAAAGCGGAACAGGATTTAACAAGTGCGCAAGATGTTCTGCGTGCATTCACACACAGGGCTTCAGTTTATAGTCTCATCCGAAAGACTTTTGGGGAGAATGGAGTCAGCACTGATGTTAACTCCAGGGGAAAAATCCCCTCGAACGGGAATCGAACCTGGGTCGTCAAATCGCGAACGCAATGTTCTGACCACTAGGCTATCCCGTCCCCCTTGATTGATCATCATGCAACAAACTTAATGCTGTCTCCAATTCAGCCACTCTTGCTGCCTGGGTTTTATGATGGATGCAGTTTTCCTACTTGTTTCTACTTCAGTGCCTGCTGTGAATTCCCATTAATTAAAAGTCTTTATAGTCTTAATTGGAAGGGTTGGGGTATAATGATGCTCACAGTGGCTCCCTGACATCTAGCCTATGATTTTGATCAACAGGTGGCACAGTGGGTTTTTAAAAAATTTTTTTAGTCTTTTATTGTATTCTTTATTCTTTTATTTTGAGGATAATGGAATAAGTTTTAATGTGCTGTTTTTTTGTTTTGTTTTTTACATCCTTTTACATCCAGTCTTCTTGTGAATGCAGTTTTGTAAATTTTGTCATCTGTTGCCACAATGGCTTACTCTTCCGAAAAGCGTAACAGGTTTTAGCATGTGTGCAAGCTGTTCTGCATGCATTCACACACAGACTTCGGTTTATAATCTCATCTGAAGGATGATATTCTGTGTATGTTTGATCAGAATGGACAGATCCTGACACTATCAAAGTGGTCCAGCTGCATGCAGTGCAAGGCCTCTGCCGGTCAGTGGCCTCAGGACAGCCAAACCCTGACAGCTCCTGTAGACTCTGAGAGTGTGAGAGATCGAGTCTGGGTGGGACTTTGGTAGTACTTGAAGTAAGATGCGTTGAAAAAAGCAAATTTAATGTCACAAAAAAGTAAAGAACACAACAATGAAAGGGGGGGGGGGGGGGGGGGGGGGAGCTGAAAAAGAAATCAAAGAGTGAAATAAGCAAACAAACAAAAAAGACAAACCCACCTTACAGAAAACAATGGAAAAAAATGCCACTTGCACAGAAACAGACAATAGTAGCCTGTAACAAACATACTGTTGGACAAGGGAGGCTCTACTACCTTACAGGATCATGAGTAAAAAAAAAAAAAAAAAAAAAAAAAAAGCCACTTGCACAGAAACAGACAATAGTAGCCTGTAACAAACATACTGTTGGACAAGGGAGGCTCTACTACCTTACAGGATCATGAGTAAAAAAAAAAAAAAAATAAAAAAGCCACTTGCACAGAAACAGACAATAGTAGCCTGTAACAAACATACTGTTGGACAAGGGAGGCTCTACTACCTTACAAGATCATGAGTAAAAAAAAAAAAAAAAAAAAGCCACTTGCACAGAAACAGACAATAGAGCCTGTAACAAACATACTGTTGGACAAGGGAGGCTCTACTACCTTACAGATCATGAGTAAAAAAAAAAAAAAAAAAAAAAAAAAAAAAGCCACTTGCACAGACAATAGTAGCCTGTAACAAACATACTGTTGGACAAGGGAGGCTCTACTACCTTACAGGATCATGAGTTAAAAAAAAAAAGAAAAAAAAAAAGCCCAGAAAATGTGGCATGCAAAGAGAAAAACTTGTTTTTCAGAATAATTCCCTTTTTTTATTTATTTTTTTTTTAATAGCTCTTTGCTTCTGCCTTGTTCCTTTTCTTCCTGTCAACTCCTTCTGGCCTGTTTTCTGCCTTTTTAGTCCGTTCTCTTACCTTTTTCCCAGTAAAAAATTAAAACATAACAATTCTCTCCCACACTGAAGTTGGATGCACTGGGCCTGACTTGCCAGGTGCTTAATGGCAGCATAATGCATTTTCGCTCATAGGACAGACAACAGTGCTTGCTGTCTGAGCGTTTGACGAAGAAGTTTCAAAGCAACCTGAATGAGTCACACAATGCTTCCATACAACACTGCATGGTTATCCCAATATGCCTGATCTTCAAATCTGAAAATAGGAATTAAATCTCTTGAAACTGTTATTTACAATTTTGGGGCCAGACGATGAAAAGGAAAGCATTCCTGAGCTACATAAAGCAGCTTTAGTTGCCATCTTGAGACTGCGAACAGAACACTGCCAGGATACCACCAATCTTCATCGCCTGAAAATATCCCACACTGATCAGTGATCAGTACCCCTGTGGCACAGGCCCACAGACCCTCCCTCCTATATCCTGCAGTCCTGTACCACCTTCAACACTTTTGAGACACCAGACATGGTCCAGTCCAGTAGTGCTCCAAGGAAAACTAGGGGACCAACATGGTTGCTGCAGCAGTCTGTGGACTTTGCCATTTGTATTTTTGTATTTTATACCACTTTATGTCACAGCAGATTTCTCTGTGTGAAATTCAGGTTGCTCTCCCGGGAGAGCGCGTCGCCACAAGTGCAGCGCCTACCCTTTTTTTCTTTCTTTTTCCTGCATGCAACTGTATTTGTTTCCCTATCAGAGTGCTTTTTTTCTACAGAATTTTGCCAGGGTCAACCCCCTTGTTGCCGTGGGTTCTTTTACGTGTGCTAAATAGTGATGTGTAACACACGACCTTGGTTCGTTGTCTCATCCGAAAGACTGGTGCCCAGACCACCACTCAGGGTCTAATGGCTGGGAAAAAAGTTTGGGATCCAAACGGGGTATGAACCACCGCAACCCAGAATTTTTGCTTTCTAGGCAAGGAGCGATACCACCTAGACCACCGATTCACCAGACCGGACTAGAAATTTAGCATTGTTAAGGAACCCCCCCAAAAAAAGAAATTCATTTTTTTTAAATGCTGCGCAAAGATCTCTGCCATTCTCTTGGATCAGGAGTGAACTCTGTGGTCACACCTCCTTTAAAGTGGGTCTCTTGATTAGGACACGGGGCAGGGTGGTCTTGATAAGGACATGGGGCAGAGATAAGGACATGGGGCAGAGATAAGGACATGGGGCAGAGATAAGGACATGGGGCAGGGTGGTCTTGATAAGGACATGGGGCAGAGATAAGGACATGGGGCAGGGTGGTCTTGATAAGGACATGGGGCAGAGATAAGGACATGGGGCAGGATAAGGACATGGGGCAGAGATAAGGACATGGGGCAGGGTGGTCTTGATAAGGACATGGGCAGAGATAAGGACATGGAGCAGGGTGGTCTTGATAAGGACATGGGGCAGAGATAAGGACATGGGGCAGAGATAAGGACATGTGGCAGAGATAAGGACATGGGGCAGAGATAAGGACATGTGGCAGAGATAAGGACATGGGGCAGAGATAAGGACATGGGGCAGAGATAAGGACATGGGGCAGAGATAAGGACATGGGGCAGGGTGGTCTTGATAAGGACATGGGGCAGAGATAAGGACATGGGGCAGAGATAAGGACATGGGGCAGAGATAAGGACATGGGGCAGAGCGGGCACAGCCTAAAACTGTGGTGAATGTGGTACAGGTATGGACAACCAGGACGATCACAAAGCTAGTTTCTGGCACCCTCCACATAGAGGGCTGGCAAATAAGACCCATCATGAGCTGCTCTCAAGTCAGCCTGTGTTGGCTGAGGTCAGTGGACAGATCTCCAGGTGAATTACAAGGACAGGAGATCAGGCACTACACATCCCACCCCATATAGGGAACACTGAAGTTGTTAAACCTCTTCATTCATTTCACCCTCATCCTGCCATTCTTGCACTCAAACATTCGTTGAAACACTTGTTCATTTCCGTTTATCTGTTTATTTATTCAACAATCAATATCTGGTCTGTGATGTGGTAAATGATTTCCCAAGACAAAACAAAAGAACAAGAAACACACTAATCATTACCATGATTTCGTTGTGATTATGCTATTTTATGCGATTATGCGATGGACAAATTCGATGATAAGCAATGATAGCTTGTCTTCTTGATCCCTGCAACTGAATGTCTTCTACACTGCTCAATCTGAAATGCAGGCCCTACCTTTGAAAGTGTAGCTTTACCTTTGGGAATGAAAGGGGGAAAAAAAATTGACAAAATATGTCCTGAAATGTCAATGGGGTGTTCTCAATAGCAAATGAAAAATTAAGAAATAACACTTATTCCATCAAGGTGAACACAAACATAATCGCTTGAATAATATGGGAGGTAGTTTCTACTTGCTTTTTTCTCACACCAAGAAAGGAAAGCTCCAATTATACGCACGGAACCTTTTCCAATTCTTGTCATGGATACATATGCAAAGGCAACATTCATATAGATCTATATCCTTTCTAAAATAGACTTTCGTTCGAAATAGCAAGAAAACTGAAATAGCGTAACCTGCCACCAACATGCACATGAAAACAACACACACACACTCGTGTGCGCATGCACACACATACATTTTACATCCCTCACTCATTTGATATCACTCAAAGTGAAAAGATGTTAAGCAGAAGATCAACAAATGCATGCACACACACACACACACACACACACACACACACACACACACACACACACACACACACACACACACACACACATATACACACACACAAATGAGAACATAAATTCATAACTGTAACACAATTATATAACAACAAAAAAAGCAGGAAAGAACTTTTTTAATACTGATATTGGAAAAACAGGCCACCTCAATTTATTTTTTATTATTGACCAATATATCCATGATGTCGTGACAAGGGAAAACACTTTGAGTTTCAAGAAAGCTCACAACCTTGTTATTATATTTTGTGTGTGTGCAATATGACTTGGTGATTCAGGGGAAAAGAAGCCATGGGTTTCACTTCTAAGTGTCATAAAAGTTCCTCAATTTAAATTAAAGAAGCAAAATTGTTACTTTCAAAGATATTTTTCTTTCTATCCTTGATATTCATTATATTTTTGTATTTATCTTATGTGTGATATACGGGACCTCAGTTATCATCTCGTCCAAAAAAAAAAGCACCCAGACCACCACTCATGGTCTAATGGAAGGAGGAAAATTTTGGGGCCCAAACAGGGACCGAACCACCACTTACTTCTGACCTGAACTTTTTGCTTTCTCGGCAGGTGTGTTACCTCTAGACCACCAATCGTGCTGACATGTATGTGAATTTTTTTACACAGATGAGGTCCCTTTGGCATGTCAACAGCTACTCTTCATATGCGTCTATTGTAGGCCACTTGACCAATCAGGGCAAGGCTCTTTTCTCATATACAGAACCAACAATAACCACTGTCTTCAAAAACTTATCCCTGAAATATAGATGGCAAAGGACCAAAAATTTCACACACATATCAGCATGAATATGAAGGAGAGAAAATTTGTTGAGGGAACTTTAATGAAACTTTGAAGTGAAATCCCCATTACTTTTTTTTTCTCCTGAACCACCAAGTCATATACCAATCCCTGTCTTCAAAAACTTGTCCCTGAAATAAACATTGAAACCTGTCTTTTAAACACTTGTCCCTGAAATATGGATAGCAATGGATAGCAAGGCACACAGAACACTGTGACCTGTCTTCAAAAACTTGTCCCTGAAATACGGATGGCAAAGGTCACAGAACAATGAAACCTGTCTTAAAATGCTTGTCCCTGAAATATGGATAGCAATGGATAGCAAAGGACACAGAACAATGGGACCTGTCTCCAAAAACTTGTCCCTGAAATATGGATGGCCAAGGTCACAGAACCAATAACAATCCTCGTTTTAAAAAAATAATAAAATCATCTTAACAATTACTTGCTTCAGTTTCTAGAAACTGAAAGATATTTATTACAAATTTAAGCCAATCGACTAATGTATTTGCCTGAATAATAACTGACTGATAATTTCAGGGAACTAGATGCACTGAAGACAGATCTACCCAAAGGCCATTGAGCACAAAATCTGTCAACTTGATTGCCTCACGCCTTTGAGCCATGCAGAAACAACTAGATGCACTGAAGACAGATCTGCCCAAAGGCCATTGAGCACAAAATCTGTCAACCTGATTGCCTCACGCCTTTGAGCCATGCAGAAACAACTAACACCCAACAACACTGTAACATTGGACTGAAGTGTCTGAGTTTGGAAGAAGTCTCTTGAGAAGAATTAAAAAAAAACACACACACAAAGAAAACCCATGAGAAGTGGGTACCTGCACTTGTCTTTCCTCACTACTTTTCCTCAATAATACAAAGAAAACCCATGAGAAGTGGGTACCTGCACTTGTCTTTCCTCACTACTTTTTCCTCAATAATACAAAGAAAAACCATGATAAAAAAAAATCATGTAAAAAATGTAATCAGATGTATACAAAATGCCCTCAAATATCAACAACAAAAGTGGATATAATTACGGCGACAGAACCAGCAACAAGGCATATATGTGGTTTGTCTAACATAAAAAGGTGAACTCCATCAATCTTTGATAATATGAACCAATTTACTCCTGGATAATAACACTTCCTGACACTGAACACAAAACACAGATGGGACAACACACACACACACACACACACACACACACACACACACACACACACACACACACACACACACACAAGTGAAAAGAATCTGACTGATTCAAGGACCAATCTTTAAAGAGTTGTCTGACTACTGCCCATATTTCTTGTTATATAGCTCCTTCACAAAAAATATTTGTTTTCTAACTGTAAGAAGGGTAAGTCCATTATATTTTAGAACAAAATTAAATGCATTCCTTACCAAATTTTGCAAAAATACCAGATGTCTATGTGGAGATCATATTTCAAACACTCATATCATATTTGAGTGTCCAATTGTAAAACCATGTTTACCAGCATTTTCTGAGCAGTCTCTGGAAAATGTATTTGAAAATTCAAAGTTAGCCTTTGCCATTGCTGGTTGTTTATTACACAGCCCACTTGAATATTTATTGTAGTTACATTACTATTGTTAAATGTTTCTAATTTGTTGAGTTCGAATTTTGCTCCTGTTTAAGAATATCATTTTTATCACTTTTTTTCCTTTTTTTTTTTTTTTCCTTTCATATCACTGATGCCACTTCTTTATCTTTTCTCCTTCCACTCCTTTCATTCACCTCCTGAACTTTCATTCCACTTTCCACGTGTAATATCACTTAGTGTGAACAGACGTTAAATTGACGACGACGACGACGACGACGACAACGACAACAACCACACACACACACACAACACACACACACACACACACACACACACACACACACACACACACACATGTCAACCACAAAATTTGCAAACTCCAATCTGTAAACGAAAAAGGAACACGATTCTAAACTCGTCAACATCAACATGACATGCAATTTTTTATATATACATATACATTTTTTATGAAATGTTGAATTTTTGGGGGGCTAATTCCCAAATAACATTAACAAGAAGCCCTCTATACAAAAGAATCCCCTGCACAGCATATCAAGATCTGGTCACGATCCCTGTGGCAATCTGTGCAGGACGACTCATGTCAGCCTTGTCCAATTCTCACTGATGGCCCATAGACGTTTGGCCGCTTCATCGTCCTTGCCCTGTTCAGCCACCTCTTTCTCCTTGCAGTCACTGCAACACACAGCACATCACCATTCAATATCTTACCAACAGTGTAAACACCCTTCAATATCTTACCAACAGTGTAAACACCCTTCAATATCTTACCAACAGTGTAAACACCCTTCAATATCTTACCAACAGTGTAAACACCCTTCAATATCTTACCAACAGTGTAAACACCCTTCAATATCTTACCAACAGTGTAAACACCCTTCAATATCTTACCAACAGTGTAAACACCCTTCAGCGTCTTATCAACAGTGTAAACACCCTTCAGCGTCTTACCAACATTGCAAACACCTTTCAGTATCTTATCAACATTATAAACACCCTTCAACATCTTATCAACAGTGTAAACACCCTTCAACATCTTATCAACATTGTAAACACCCTTCAGTATCTTATCAAATACTCTCCAACATCTTACCAACATTGTAACCATCTTTCGGTATCATACCAATATTGTAAACACCCTTCAACATTGTAACCACCTTTCAGTATCTTACCAACTATGTAAACACCCTTCAACATCTTACCAACATTGCAATCAGCATTCAAGACCTTACCAGTACCCGGAAGAGTCTTTGGCTTCCCTACAAGGAGCAATAAGGCGAGGTAGGCAGAGGAAGCATGATTTTACTTGAAGACAATGTAAACAAGCACTGAGGGACGCTATGGCCAAGACTGTCTGACATGACCCCTGTGGGTTCATGAAGTCGTGGGTCTGAATCTTGGCAGTGGCCTCAGTTGAATGAAGGGTGGGGATTTTTATGATCTCCCAGATCAACTTTAAGTGCAGACCTGCCATGAATTTCTCTGTTTGTTGAGAAAATAAAGTATTGGTAATGGTATTGCTGGTGCCTTGAATCTCTTTAAGTTTATACACCTGCAGACGATCAAATACATACTTTACAGATCCTGTAATTCATGTCAGTGTTCAGTGGGATACAAGAAACATAAATGTACTAAGCATGCAAGCCCTAGAAAAAAGACCCCAAGTCACTCTGAAGTCAGAATGTGTCAGCTGAGGCCAGCAGGCACACCTCCTGCAGAGTGACAAGCAGGGGAGAAGAACAGGCACTACACATCCCACATGGTAAGTTAACGCAGGGAAGATAGACAAACAAGCACGCTGCACCATGAATAACACGTTACCTGAAGTACTTCCCAGTCACCCCCTCCAGTTCTGCGGCCAGGGCGCAGTGCAGGGTGGTCTGTGCCCCCTGCACAGGGGTTTTCAGCAACACCCACATGATGGGAGCCAGGAGCGTCCTGGACACCGTCGATTTGCTGATGGACATGTGTCGGCCCAGCTCTGTCTTGACCACACCAGGGTGCAGAGAGTTCACAGTGACACCACTGCCTGTTCACAAAAAAAAAAAAAAAAATGATACCGTGCATGTGCCTGAACTTGGGGCTAAAACGATTGAATATTAAGAAAAGGATGTTGTTGTTGTTTATACATATACATATGCCTTTTATTCTGTTGTAGTTACATTAGTTATACAGTTACTTAATGTGTGAATTCAATTACTTCATTGTATTATGGTTATAGTTGTTAGACAGTTTTTTTTTCTGAATTGTTTGTCTTTTTGTGTCTAATATCACTTATTGTGAATAGACGTTAAATTGAAGAACACACACACACACACACACTAACACACACACCAGTAAAACACATACATAATGTCAATATTATATATCCCCCTCCTTCCCCCTCCAAAAAATATAATGAAAACAAAATACAAAAAAACAAAACCAACCACCACCCCCCCTTCCCCCCCCCCCCCCAAAAAAAAAAGCCCCAAGACCGCTTTTTTCTTCCCACAATTTAGGTAGCCACATTCTGACTTTGAAAATAAAACAGCTATAAAACTACCCATTCAGCAGCAGACCTGTGCACCCTCACACTACTGAATTCTCTACTTTTATGACAAATTTCAGTATTTTCCACAGAGTTTCAGTATGTGACATACTTTTTGGAAGAGAAAAAAAAAAAGGACAGTTTTTTTTCTTTTCTGTTCTTTTTTTTCATCTAGCTTTCTTCATTTTGCTTTTGACTCTTTGCTCTTTCCGGAGGGAGCACAGAGCTGCAACAGACAAAAATCAATGCATAACCCACACACACACACAAAGACTGCCCCAAGGCAAAAAAAACCAAACCCACCCAAGCCTTACCCTGCAGATTTTCTGCCAGCTGACGCGTGAACAGGACATTGGCCAGTTTGCTCTGGGCATAGGCCATGCCCGGGTCATAGGACTTGGCGCTGTTCAGGTCATCGAAGTCCATCTTGCCCCGCGTGTGGGCCAGACTGGACACGTTGATGATGCGGCTTGGAGAGGAGGCCTTCAGTTTGTCCAGCAGCAGCATGGTCAGCAGAAAGTGGCCTGAAGAAAGAGAGAGAGAGAACTTATTTTTTATTTATTTATTTGTTTATTTATTTATATACTTATCTATTTATTTATATATTTATTTATTTACTTACTTATTTACTTATTTATTTATTCTTTTATTTTTGAGGATAATGAAATAAGCACTCATGTGTTTTTCTTTTACATCTAGTCCCTGTGTGTATGCAGTTTTGTAAATCTTGTCATCTGTTCCCACTGGCACATAATGGCCTACTCTTACGAAAAGCGGAACAGGATTTAAGTGTGTGCAAGATGTTCTGCGTGCATTCACACACGGGGCCTTGGTTTATGGTTGTATCCGAAGGACTTTTGGGGAGAGTGGAGTCAGCACTGATGTTAATTCCAGGGAAAAAATCCCCTCAAACAGATATTGGACCTGGGTCATCAAATTGCAAGCGCAATGTTCTGACTACTAGGCTATCCCAAAGGCAGAAGGGAAGTGGAGTCCAGTTTTTGTTAAACTAAAGAAATTTCATGATTTGGCTTTCTGTGCTATAAAGGTTTTCTTCTGATCCATTTGAAAACAAATTGTGTCTGATGTGTCACTACTGGTCCAAATGATATAACCAAAACGAAAAAAAAAAGTTCAATGACTTATCTAGGTTGTACTATTAGAAAAAACGCTATCAGCAACATTTTTTTTTTTTTTTTTTTTTTTTTTTAACTCTACAACAAAGCAAAACAAGATTTTAAAAAATCAAACAAAACCCAAATCAGTAAACCAAGCCAATAGAAAGTGGTATTGAAAAAAAAATCATCTGACAAGTTGCAGTTGTTGGGCATTCCTCAGTCATAAATGATCAGAGATCTGTGGCAAAGAGTCAAACTCTTACACTGCCACTCTCTGTGTTTCAGTGTCAACATGTCCTCTCCAGGACACAGGACTGGGCAATATCGATGTGACAGACAAACAACAAAGATGTAGCAGACAGACAATAGGGATATTATAGACAGCCAATATGGATGTGAAAGACACAGCATAGCAGGCACAGCATCTCACAAACTTGTTCAAACTCCATCCTTCTTTCAGAGAAAAACAGGTCAGCTGTGGCCCACAGTCTGGATTCCTATATACATGCCCAGCATGCATTCTGTCTTGGAAAAGGATTGCCTCTGCTAGGTTCAACTTATCCCAGATACAAAGCATGAAAGATTCAGTATAGGCCCCAACAACTCTTCAGGGAATTTGAGGAAACAGAAAGAATAAAAGGAACAACTTCCAATACATGATAATATGTACATGCATGATATGACAGTGAATGTGCTTGTGTACAAACGCTCACACACACACAAATGCATGCACGCATGCACGCATGCACACACCACACACACACACACACACACACACGGGTATTGGATGTAAAGCACATGAGTACTTATTCTTTTATTCTCAATATAAAATAAACAAATAAATAAATAAATATAAATAAATGAATAAATAAAATACATACATACACACTCACATTCACACTACACACCAAAGAGATCATATAAACCGACCCAAATGGTTGACTCCAAGCTGCATTTCAAAACCATCCGCTGTCAACATTTTGGGGCATCTCATGATTCCTGCATTGTTGATCAGAATGTCGACATGGGGCTCCGCTGTCAACACAAGGGCAATACCTATGTCATTACACCATCGCATTTTTCTTTCTTTCATATCGTCATCTTGGCTTGAACAGTCACTGTCCTTTTTTATCTCACTACCCACCCTCATTTTTGTTCTTTTTATATTACTTTCATTTTTGAAATCAAAGGTGCACATATAAATTGATGTCAGCAGTGCAGAATTGGTTTTTTAATGAATTGGTGT
>CM060324.1:41834691-41859691 GCA_030674155.1 Stramonita haemastoma
AAACAAACCCGAGGGGGAAGAAACTTGGTCATTCACTTTCTTTATGTTCTTTGTTCTATATACGTTTCCGCTCTCCTTATGTCTCTGCTCACCTGAGACGGGCACTTCTTTCGATACATTCCATGATATATTCCATGTTGAACCGGAGCAGCAGGGAATGGCAGGCAGTGTTACCAGTCAAGCGAATCGCAACAACGGTGTGATTTTCTCGCCCATCCACTTTGAAAGACGACACCGTTTGTTCATGCAATACTGTGTTTAACATGCACTCCAGTGATACTGGGAGACCCACAACTGGCATTTTGAACAGGAATAGTTGAAAAAAGGAAAGCTTTAACTCACAGCTGGAGAGAAAACGTCTTGCTGGCAGCCAAGCAAGGGAAGCCACCAAGAGAGAGAGAGAGAGAGAGAGAGAGAGAGAGAGAGAGAGAGAGAGAGAAGAGAGAGAGAGAGAATCTTTTCTTTCTCTTAACAAAGAAAATTTATTTAAAGTAAATCTGGTAATGATAATATCCTTATTTTCTTGTAAAGATTGAAACAGACATGTTACATTGTTAGAGTTTTTTTTTCTTCTTTTACATGCAAATATTTGGTAGACCTACCCAACCTAGGAGTGGACTATGCTTTGTTAAGAAAACCTACCCAGCAATACTTATTCACAACTTTGCTTCTGTTTCTATTTTCCAAGAACATTTCCTCACCCTTTAATCATATTCTTCTCTAAAGAACATGACTTTGATTTTATCTGAGTGTACAGATTTTTATTTTCATGTCTTCACAACAGGATTGGAGTATGTTCCACTGATTCTGCAAACCTACATGAGTTAAAGATAATAAAACATCGTCTGCCAAAATCAAGATTAACTCTACAACACCTGGCACAAGTTGTATACCATGTCTTCCCTTCTAGGACATATCACACATTGCTTGCTGACTGATAAACATCCCGAAACAAAGTAGGACTCAAAACACACCTAGTGTAAAGAACTTATAAAGGACATACAAAAATGAAACAAGAAAAAACAACAACAAAAAACCTCAGCCCAGCGAGGCATGTGCTACTGTTTTGACCGATTCTGGTTGTCTTGAGAACCCATGCAGAAGTGGAAGTTAGGTTATGCCTAGGGTACTGAGCATGAACACCACGCTGCTGGGAAAGCACTCCTCTTTTATCATCCAGCACAGATCTAAGTTAGGCCTAATCTAAATTAACTTATCGATCTATTACTTAGCGTACTCTGAAGTAGGCCTACCTTGCTAAGTTTACGCTTTCTGACCGCTTACCTGAAAATCGGTTCTAAATCCTCAAGTGCTTCTGCGAAACACAGTCTCGTGCAGCAGGCAGAGCTTGTTCTTCGAAATCGAATGTTATCAGTTTCTGTAAGATGTGCAAATCACGGCTGATCAATCAATTTTGGCCGAGCTATGTTCAAACGGAAAGTGCAGTGCATCAGCACTAGGCTAAGCCAAGGCCCTGTAACTTGGGTGTACACCTAACATGCAGAATCCATAGAGTTGAAAAAATGCACACAAAAAAACTAGAGTGACAGGAAGTTTCACGCGAGTGCAGGCCCATCGCAGAGCATCTCGTCTCCATGGCTGCTTGCCGAGTTAACACCCATTTTGTTTGATGGTTATTCAGTCTCCTTCTTTCATGATTTTCTCGTTTTAAATCCTTTTTTTTTTTTTTTTGCTCCTCCCTTGCTCATCTCCCGGCCTTTCATATCGCGCGCGCGCATGTGATTTATTTTAATTTATTCTTTTATATCCAGGATAATGGAATAAACATGTGCTTTTTTCTTTTACATGCAGTCTCCGTGTGTATGCATTTTTGGAAATTTTGTGATCGGTTCCCACCATGTGTGTGTGTGTGTGTGTGTGTGTGTGTGTGTGTGTGTGTGTGGTGTTGTGTGTGTGGGTGTGGGGGGGGGGGGGGGGGGGGGGGGGACGTGTGTGTGCGTGCATGCACCCTGTGTCCAAGTAAATTATGAGTTCAATATAGGCCTACTTGAAAAAAAGTCATTCAAATTCGTGAAAACTACTGGTTCCCCTATTTGTATGTCAGTATTTCTTTCTTCTTGCCACATAGATAAAGGCCCAGAAAGATTCAACACAGGAAAAAGAAAATCGCGCAGATAGATCCAGAACCCAACAATGCATGGATACACTACACAGTCACCTCCCTCTCATCAATCTTTTTATCCCCATTGAGAGAGAGGTAAACAGGTGTAATAACAGCTTAGCAAATAAAATTTATGTCAAACAAACCACTTTTATGTCGCCTGTGTTAGGCCAATGCCTGAACGCATTTGTAGTTATGTTCAGGTACTCCTGTGTTTGTTTGGGATTTTCTTCTTTCTTTTTTCTATTTATTGATTAATTTTGTTCTATTTGTATTATTTGCCAGGTAGGTCAGAGCACCAAACAGCACCCGTGGGACCTCCTAGCCACACACTGTTTTAACAAACTCTATGGACAATGACCATGCATAAATCTCGAAGAGTTGCCTCCCTTGTTAGCCTATCTGCCACTACCAAGGTCACTAGGCCTTAGTGCATATATATAAAGGCTAAGAAGCTGTTGTATGCTGTATTGCGTTAGTCCCCCCCCCCCCCCCTCTCTCTCTCTCTCTCTATCTTATCCCTGATAAGGGTGGGAACTGGACATAATGCAAACGAGTGCTTATTCATGATCAATTCCTCAAAATAAAAGATTCCCTCCCCCCTCTCTCTCTCAGAATCAATCAATCAATCAATCAATCAATCTTCTCTCTCATCCTCTCTCTCTTCTCCTCTCTCTCTCCTCTCTCTCTCTCTCTCTCTCTCTCTCTCTCTCTCTCACACACACACACAACACACACACACACACACACAAAATCATGGCAGTGTGTATTTTACAGACACACAGAATCGAAAAAACAGAGCAGGGTCAAACAGAAAAATGTACCTGTGCTTGTGCTTGTGTTGTACTGTGAGTTATTTATTTTATTTATCTATTTATTCTTTTATATCGAGGATAACAGAATAAGCAATCATGTGCTTTTTTTCATCCGGTCCCCGTGTGTATGCAGTTTTGTAAATATTGTCATCTGTTCCCACCACACACGATGGCCTACTCTTACGAAAAGCGGAACAGGATTTAACGTGTGCTCAAGATGTTCTGCGTGCGTTCGCACACGGGGCCTCGGTTTAAAGTCTCATCCGAAGGACTTTTGGGAGAGTGGAGTCAGCACTGATGTTAACTCCAGGAAGAAAATTTCCTCGACCGGACTCGAACCAGGGTCTTCAAATTGCCAGCGCAATGTTCTGACCACTAGCTATCCGCCCCCCATGAGTGAGTGAGTGAGTGAGTGTGTGTGTGTGTGTGTGTGTGTGTGTGTGTGTGCGTGCGTGCGTGCGTGCGTGTGTGTGTGTGTGTGTGTGAATCATTACACAATTTAAAAAAATGTTTGGGTTTTTTTTTAATAAACTCTGGGCATATGTTTTATGCAATTTGCTAATGGTAGTACTTTTTTTTCTCCATGGAGGATATTTGTTTAGTTTCCTCCTCCCTTTTACCAAAATAGTATGATTTATATGACTTACTTTGTCCATAGATGATGGTGGGATGATGTTTTCAGTTGCTGAACTCATTAAGTTTTCTTGTTTGCTACTTATAAAGGTCTTTTTTTTTTTTTTTTTTAATCATAATCATCATTTGAATTTTTTGTTGTTAATTCAGTTCTCTGGTGTGTGCTTTTTGGTATTTTATTATTGTCTTTCTGTCCTGTTTTCTTGTCTTCAGTTTGTTACTGTTGTCTGTTGTTTTCGTTATTTGGTTTATTTTTGTTGTTGTTGTTTAGTTAAGAGATTCTTTTTTTTTATCTTGATGTTATCCCTGATAAGGGCAGGGACCAGATGTAAAAAGGCATACGAGTGCTTAATAATTATCCTAAATAATTATCCTCGATATAAAAGAATTTGACTTCACTTGAAAAAAAAAAAAGAAAGATCTAACATAGGGGGATGCTATGATATGTTCCAATAGATAAATAAATGTAGTTGCAAGGAAAAAAATGGCTTCATTATGACAACAAAAAAGTTAGCACATCTCTTGCAATGTATGTCCCATCCCACTGATGGCCAACATAATTTTTTCAACATATCTCTTTCTCTTTATTTGTCATGCGCACGTGCACGTGTGCGCACACACACACAAACATGCATGCATGCACACAACACACACACACACAACCACGCACACACATACAATCAATGAATGAAGTATTTTTAGATTCAACTACAGATTACCCTACAAGGGCTCATAAGATATCTTCATTTCAGTCAATTCATCACTACACAATGACTTATTTGCAAAATGTGAAGTTGATATTTCAGAAATTTAATTTTATACCGACATACGCAATTTTTATGGCACTAGTTTTTTTTATGTGACTGGCATTAGACAAAGGTTGATATTGTTATATGTGTGGACTCCTAATCTGTTTTATATGGTTTACAAGACTGGAACTCTAAGATCAAGAAAGATCTTTTGTTTGACATGAGATATTTAATACATATCATTATGTCAAAAGGTGTTAGAATAGTCTTTTTCTGGGTTCCTTCACATTGTGATATGTTTTGGAATGAAACAGCAGATAAATTGGCAAAACAAGGTGTGAAGAAAAATACAGCAGAAAGTACATTATAACTTGATTTTCATAAAATTAATTCACTATTGGTGAATTATATGCATAAATTCTATCTATGAGAACACTCATAAATGGGGTCTTGCCCAAGACACATTTCAAGTATAAAAGCTGCATTTAAACTTCTGGAAAACCAAGTATTCCCAAAATGTGGAATGTGCTTGTTCTCACTCGTTATCTTGTGAACACATTCTCCTTGACTGTACTATCTTGACTTCTTTATACAAAAATTCTGGTATAAATCTGAAAAGGGAATCTGTGAGTTTAATCACTTGTAGACCAGAAATTGTTGATATTGCTAAAGTTATTTCTTTGTCTGCTATTAGTGTTCTGTTGTAGGTTTTCTTTTGATTTTAATTATTTTAATTGTTGGTATTTTGATGTTACCTTTAATTCTTGTTTAAGTGTAATATCACCTAGAGTGAACAAACTTTATATGAAAACTGAGCATACACACACACACCACACCACACACCACCAGCACACACGCACACACACACACGCAACAACCACACACACACACACACACACACACACACACAGCACACACACTAAGACAAACCCTTGTTGAAGTTTGAGAATTAATTTTTAAAAACAAGAATTCTCAAATGCAACCAAAATACATTATTAAAAAAAATGTACAGTGTTGAAAAAAGAAAGGTACCACATTGGTGTTGTTTTCAGATTATCACCATGTCATAACTTTGAGAAAGACATGTTATAACCACTGATTTTTATGTCCACCCCCCATTTAGCTGGACATAACAATACAACCAACCACACAAGAGTAGTATAAAATCACCGTTTAATTTTCAATACAATATTTTGTATTGGCTGTGGTCATTAAGTAAGAGGAATGGGACTTTGACCCCCCCCTCCCCGGCGCCCCCCCCCCCAAAAAAAAAAAAGAAAGTGAGATGAAGACTGCACAATAAACAATACAATCCCCCCAAAACAGTGAAAACTGAGTTCAGTATGGCACAAGTCACCCAGTCATTGCTGCTGTGCTTTTAGTGCACAAAAAGAGGTATTGGCTGCTGACAATATATCCTCCTCTGTCTCTTTTCTGTGCACTACAGCTAACCAGCACAATTGTAGGGCTGCAAAGGTTATATAACAGGGACTGTGGTGTGCTGAGCCCAAACTGTAAGCATATCAGACTTCTGAATGAAGAGTGGTAGTTGAATGAGGGCAGGGTCCATATTATCAATCAATCTATTGATGCAGAGTTTTGATTACAATTGCATAGGCATTCAACACCCCCCCCCCCCCCCCCCCCCCCCCCCCCCCCCCCCCGCACTTTTATCAAAATCAGTCACGGTAATCTTAAAAAAGTGATATATAGTTCTTTCCTGAAGGCACTTTCAATGAGAAAAAAAGGGGAAAATCATAAACTCTGATTCTAACAGAGAAAAAGCCCCACAAGCTATGTGTGATCATAATTTAAAGAAAACAAGAATCAAATCTCTGATCATAACATATGGAATTAAAAACACAAACCAACCCAATATTACTGATTATGGTAACTGGAGTACAACAGTGTGTCTGATTATAATACTTCAGGGGGAAAAAAATCACAGAACCAGAGAGAAATAGCTGTCAGCTGAGTCTAAAAACACAAACATATTGTTTATAGCACGAGTAGACAAAAAGATTACACATGGAACAACCCTCTTTCTTTCATTGCAAAATAATGTTTTACAATTTGGTCTTCACCCCAGTGTTTCTCAGTTGTGCAAACCCCAAGTCCACCTGCTGAACACAAGACCAAGGTAAGGATCTGCCTCTATCACAACACCTGTAGCCCTGCAAGCCATAGAGGCCATATGGCACAGCTTTCACCTCACCCAGAATGAAAGCTCTGATTAAAACTGTGATACTACTAATGACAAATCAAAACACATGGATCAAAAACAACTATTCAATTGTTTCTCACACCAACGCCTTTGCCAACTATAAGGGTTACACCAGCGCAAAACCACAAAGGAGATGAAAACAATACGATACAATATGATGTAATATAATACAAAGGGGATAAACTGTGACAATGACAATTTAAGAAGAGATAAAGCATCAAGACCTGCAACACCACAGTGTTTGTTTTTCATTAAAGACCACAGTTATGTGGTACTTGTGCCAGTTGAAAAATAGTCGATACTTTTAAAGATTGTATAAAATAATATTCCAGAAGAACTTAGTCATAGTTACTATGGTCTCATGGTGACCTCAGATTCAGTTTCCCCATATACTTCTGTGCCTGTTGTAAGTATGTGTCAAAGCCTTCAGGGTTAAAGGTTCATGGGGGAACAGTCATTGGAGGGAAGTTAAGGTAGTTGCCACCTCAGGTGGGCAACTCACTCAGTCTGGCTCTGTGACTGAGCTAATACTGTCGTTAGTAGGGGGCTTAGTAGGTGGTGTCCTGTGTATGTTAGCTCAGAACAGGCACCACTGAACACTACCAAAATGACCCAGAAGCAGTGCAGGGCCCTCTGGCTGGTGGCACCATGGTGGCCTGATATTTATGAGCTCCTTGTGGACTTCCAACCCTGAGAATGAGACATAGCAAATCTGGGTATGGCTGTGGCGGGGAGATTGAAATGAGCTGTGGGGAACAGCAGGATGGGGACGTTACAGAAGATGAGGCAGCCAAAAAAAGAAGAAAAAAAAAGAGAGAAAGAAAAAAATCCAGCAGAACAGAATCTTGGAGGAATCTACAGTAAAACATTGAGACTCCTGGATGATTCAGCACTTGAGACGCAGACGTTTAGTGATTATGATATGGTCTCCTCCTTTCTGTCATGTTAGGGCATAATACACACGATCCAAACTTTACAACCATAAAAGGTCCATCAAAAATTTGGACAATATAATTCTACAGTCGCATCATACTTTAAAAAACAAAATGAGCTTGGGAAAAAAACCCACCTACTCCAAAATATGCACTACAGGCAAGATAAGATATATTACCCAAAAGCAGGATACAGGAATACCCTACCTGACAAACATCTGGGAAAACCCCCAGAACAACCTCAATAAATACATAAAGTCATGGAAAGAAAAGGTCTGTAAAGTGGTAAAACCTTTCAGTGGTAAAACCTGTACCACTGAAGAAAACACTACTTACTTCTGCCTGACTCATACATGTATCAACAACCAAAACAAGACAAACCAAGACACAAAAAAATCAAACATGTGATTTCTGTGGAAAGGGATTCAGATCACCTTTTGCATTTTTATAATCTCTACCCTGAAGAACCTTGAATGTCTTCACTTCAGTGTTTGCCTTACATTACCAGTGGCTGGTGTTCTGTGACTGCACTAGCAGTGCTTGTGACCCCACCCAAACCTTTGGCTGCTGACACTAAAGCACTCCTTAGCCACTCTGAGGCTATTGCTCCATTGGCCTCCACTGGCTGAACCCCTAACTGTTTATAGCAACCATGTATTTCGTTGTTGCTTTTTTTTATAAAACTTTTTTTTTTTTCATCAGTTCAACATACATTTTAGTATTCACAAGAAAGCTGTCAGTTTAACATATATCTCTACTTAGCCCTGAGCTTGGTGAGGAGTCCTGGGGCAAAAAACCATAAATTGTATCATACTGTTTTGTGTACCAGGACACATTTTTCTCTGTGTGAAATTGGGGCTGCTCTCCCCTGAGACAGTGCCTTTTATTTTTATTTATTTTATTCTTTCAGTTAATCATTTATATCAAGGATAATGGAATAAGCACTCATGTGCTTTTTTACATCCAGTCCTTGTGTGTGTGCAGTTTTGTAAATCTTATCTGTTCCCATCGATACAAAATGGCCTACTCTTACAAGAAGCGGAACAGGATTTAATATGTGCACAAGATGCTCTGCCTGCGTTTGCACAAGGGGACTCGGTTTATAGTCTCATCCAACAAGAGTAGCACTACCTAAAGCTCCTGTTTGCATGTGCATTACTTTGTTTCCCTATCAGGGTGACTTTTTCTATAAAATTGTGCCTAGGACAACTCCCTCGTTGCCATGGATTCTTTTACATACTCTAACTGCATGTTGCACATGGGATCACGGTTTAACATCTTATCCAAAAGACTAGCACTCAGACCACTACTCATGTTGTGGTGGAGGAGGGGAGGGAGTTCCAGTTTAGATAGGGATCAAACCTTAATTCTTGCATTAAAAATAGGTGCTTGACCTTTAAATCACTGATCTACCATCTCAGTTTTCTCTTACAAGCCTCCGCTAAAGGCAATTTGGAATCAACTGTTAAAGGGCAGGGTGGGGGCGGGGAGGGGGGGGGGGTAGCCTTGTGGTTATAGTGTTGAACTCACAGTCTCTTGGCAATGGTTTGAGCCCAATTTGAGGTGGTTTTTCCCCCCCAAGATAACATCAGTACCTACTCCACTCCCCCAAAAGTCTTTCAGATGAGAATATACAAACTGTTCTGCCTTCCGCAAGAGTAGGCCATCACATACAGGCAGGAATGAATAGCAAAATGTTTAAAATGCATGCACACTGGTTGTCCCATTAAGACATCATCCTTGAAGTCAGAATGTGGCTACCTTAACAGTGGGCAAATGGTAGCATGTGAGCCTTGGCACTCTAGCTGAGCAACCAAAACAACCAAAACAAGGACAGTAGTCAACAGTTCCTAAACGACTGCTGGATGTGATATTCTGATGATATCATTGCATCTTAACAACAAATAATGGGAACATATCAATCATGCTCATGGCATCACATGCATGTGACAGAATACAGACTTTGTGATCGAACCAGTTCTGAAATGCTCAGGGGAAATACAATATAATGAGAATACGGAGACCATGAAGTTGATTAAAAAAAAAAGAAAGGCACCTGACAGCAAGTCCTTGGTACTGTCTTGCATAGTGAGTATGTGTGTTTAGTTGCAACATATGGTAAAAATGCTGAAAAATATGTGGAAGTATTGGACATCATCTATTACACACACACACGCATGCACGCACGCGCCCACACACAGACACACACAGACACACACACACAGATACACACACACACACACACACAACAAATTTGTGGAGAGATGTGAAATAAACTCGTACGCAAACACATACTATCTGCCCATTCAATAAAAGCCTAAGAGTATTGACACATGAGTGCAAACAAAGTAAACCAGATTATATTGCTTCTTGTTATGTGCAAACCAGGCATATATAAAACTTCACTTCACCCACACAGTACATGCTAAAAGTTGAAACGTTTAAAACACGGGAATGATAACTGACAAAAAACCACACACACAACTCTCTCTCCCATTGCTAAATCCACATGCAAAAATGTAAATATCATCTTGAACATCACGTGGAGTCTAGCCACAGTACCTGAATGTTGTCCCAATACAATTCTTTTGTTTTCAATCCCACCCCCCTCCCAAAAAGTCTTTTTGTGTTTTTTTTGGTTTTGTTTTAGGTCCCAATATAATCAAATACTTGTGTCAGAAAAGATAAAAACACAGTTTGCTGAAAGAAGGGAATCAGGCCAGCCTGTCCACTTTTCGCTGATGTCCCAAAGGCGTTTTGGCTGCTTCCTCATCCTTGGATGCTTTTGACGGTTCCTTCTCTCGGCAATCACTGGAAAACAGCAAAGAGAAAAAAAAAAAGATGACTCTCCTGAACGTTGGAATAAGACAGACAGTAAGAAAACAATGCAGTGTGTGCAGTCATAAGCAAGCCTTGAGGTAACATGAATGAGGATTTGTGATGTCCGTCTATATCGCTGTCATGTACCATACCATACCATGCCTCACGCTGCCGTTAACTGCCTGACAAGTCAGGCCTAGCACGTCCAACTTCGACATAAGAGAGAATTATTCTCTCTTAAGTCTTTCTGGAAAAAAGGCAAGAGAATGGACCAAGAAGGCAGAAAATAGACAGGAAGGAGGTGACAGAAAGAAAAGTAACAAGGCAGAAACAAAGAGAGTGATAGAAAAAAAGGAAATTTCTAGCCCAGAATTTTCAAAATGTGGAGTTGCTATTGTAACAGAGTGGACATATGTGATGTCCCATCTCTGCACAAACTCGGAACACGCACAGCTAGTCATTGAATGTACCTCTTAAAGAGGTTGCATAAATATAATTTCACGTGAAGGCGAAGTGCATGCATCGAAGGTTTCGACCATACCCAAGGAATCAGAGCATCGACAATCACAGTGTGTCTAAATAGAAACAACCGCAAAGCGCGCTCCGTCACATGGAGATAATCTAATTACGCCCCATCACACTATTTACACTGACAGGCCCCCAGCATCCTCACTGGCAATAAACAATATGGTTATTAATACATAAATAGGTACTGTGTTTCAGTAAAATAAACAAAGAACAATATGTAGAATAAAAGAAGCACATTCTTAAGTTGGTTTACCACTCCCTCCCTCTCTCTCACTCTAGCTTATTAATCATTTTCTTTTCTATTTAAAAAAATGTTGATGGATGTATGTGTGGTGTGTGTGTGTGTGTGTGTGGTGTGGTGTGTGTGTGTGTGTGTGTGTGTGTGGTGTGTGTGTGTGTGTGGTGTGGTGTGGTGTGTGTGGTGTGTGTGTGGTGTGGTGTGGTGTGTGTGTGTGTTATGATGATAGGAAAGTGGGGGGGGGGGGGGGGTAGGGTGCACTTAAGTTGATGGATGTGTTGGAATCTATTGCTTACTAATGTAGACAGTAAACTGAAAAGGATTAACCAATGATAACAACAATAAATACATAAGAGATGCTAAAGGTGTGTGTGTGTGTGTGTGGTGTGTGTGTGTGTGTGTGTGTGTGTGTGTGTGTGTGTGTGTGTGTGTGTGTGTGTGTGTGTGGTGCGCAGATGTGCGTGCATGCATGCGTGTGTGTATGCATGCATGTGTGTGTGTATGTGTGTCTGTGTGTGTCTGTGTATGTGTGTTTGTGTGCATGTATACATACATGCATGCAAGGCAAATTCTTTTATTTTGAGGATAATGAATAAGCACTCGTGGTTTTTTTTTACATCCAGTCCCATGCATGTTTTGTGTGTGAGCCACAGCTGTCAGTTTCCCCCACTTTAAGCTCCTCTCAGCTGCTATCCATCCCATTCAGCCCAGCCAACCCAAATGTACTAACTAAACAGGAACTGACTGCACTTGGACTTGGTATAAACTGAAAGGAAGGGACATGCTAATTTTAACACTGAGCCCTGGACCCTTGACTGAGTTCTTGATTTATTGATTGATTTATTCTTTTATATCAGAATAATGAAATAAGCACTCGTGTGCTTTTTTTTTTTTTTACATCCAGTCCCCGCGTGTATGCAGTTTTTGTCAATCTTGTCATTGGTTCCCACCGGCACACAATAGCCTACTCTTACCAAAAGCGAACAGGATCGAACATGTGCGCAAGATGTTCCGCGTGCGTTCTGAGTTATACTGGACGTGCTAGGGAAACAAATTACAGATGCATGCAGGAAAAAAAAAGGGTAGGCTGCTGCACTTGTGGCGAAGCGCTCTCCCTGGGGAAGAGAGCAGCCCGAATTTCACGCAGAGAAATCTGCTGTGACATAAGTTAAAAAGTTAAAGTTAAAGTCTGTCCCGAGCCTAAGGCTCATCAGGCCGGTGCTTATCCCAGTTTCTGTGGCGTTAAGCGACTGAGAGTCATAGACTCCCCCCTGTATAGGACGCCAGTCTATCGCGATTTTAACCCCCAACACAAGGTTGGTACCCCTTTTACACCTGGGTGGGGTGAGAAAATAGCCGTAAAGTGCCTTTTCCAAGGGCACAACGCCATAGCCGAAAGCTGGGATCAAACCCGCAACCTTTAGATTACGAGTCCAACGCCCTAACCACTAGACTACAGCGGCGGCTGCTGTGACATAAAGTGGTACAAAAAGTGTGCATGCTGTGGAGCAGCGCTGACTTGCTGGCTCACCTGAAGTATTTCCCAGTCACCCCCTCCAGTTCTGAAGCCAGGGCACAGTGGAGCGTGGTCTGGGCCCCCTGCACCGGAGTTTTGAACATACACACGAACACAGGAGCGAAGATGGTGCGAGAGATGGAGTGGCTGAAGATGGTATGGCGCGTAAGTTCTGTGTCCACAGCACCGGGATGCAGGGAGTTCACAGTCACCCCGCTGCCTGTTTTGGTAGGGAAATAGGGGTGGTTTTGAGGGGGTCTTTTTTTTTTTTTTTTTAAAGGTGTGTGTGTGTGTGTGTGTGTGTAGGGGATATATGTACATGTATGCATGCACACAGAAAAAGCACACACACACATGCATACAGCATGCACGCATCGCACACACACACGCATGCACGCACACATGCATGCACGCACGCATGCATGCACACACGCACGCATGCACGCACACACACACACACACACTCACCCACCCACCTACCCACACCCACACACACACCCACACACACAGACCAGACACAAAAAGACACAGACACAGACACAGACACACACTCACTCACTCACACTCACCCCCCCCCCCCCCCCCCCCCCCCCACCACACACACACGCCCCACACACTCACCCACCTACCCCCCCCTCCCCCCCCTTCCTCCCCCCCCCTACACACACACTCACCCACCTACCCCCCCTTCCCTCCCTCCACACCCCCCCTACACACACACACACACTCACCCACCTACCCCCCCTTCCTCCCCCCCACCCCCACCCCCCCTACACACACACACACACACACCCACACCCACACTGCTTCTCACCGTGAAGCCTTTTAGCCAGCTCCCGGGAGAAGAGAATGTTGGCCAGCTTCGACTGCTGGTACGCTTGCACAGCGCTGTAGGACTTCTCGCTGTTCAGGTCTTCAAAGTGATGCTGCAGAAGTTGTGGGCCAGACTGGACACGTTGATGATGCGGCTTGGAGCGAGGCCTTTAGCTTGTCCAGCAGCAAATGGGTCAGCAAAAAATGGCCTGCAGTTCGGAACAAAACAATGGGTCAGCAAAAATTGGCCTAGAGTTCGGAAAAAAACAATGTGGCAGTTCATGACCTCTTAGAGTTCAGACGAAAACAATGGTCAGCAGTTCATGTCTTCTAGAGTTTGGAACAGAACAATGGTCTGCAGTTAATGACCTAGAATTTGGAACAGAACAATGGTCTGCAGTTAATGACCTAGAATTTGGAACAGAACAATGGTCTGCAGTTAATGACCTAGAGTTCAGAACAAAGCAATAGAGCATCTTACTCTCACACAAAACATGAATGTCCAGAGTGCTGTACACACATTCACATTTCCAAGCTAGACTTCTCACCATTCACTTGACCACAACTGGAAGTCTAGGTGACAGTCTGTTAGATGGGACAATAAACCAAGGTCTGGCATGCAACAATGTGTAGGTAAAAGGTAGGCAGCCATCATTCAGCGTTGTGCTTTAGGTCCTAGTTTATTCGTGTACAGCATCACACACACAACACAGCACAGCACAGCACAGCACACAGCACACACACAACATACACACACACACACATACACACACACACACACTCACACACACATACACATACACACGCCCCCCCCCCCCCCCCCCCCCCCCCCCACCACACATACACAGAGGAGTATAAACCGACCCAAATGGTTGACTCCAAGCTGCATTTCAAATCCGTCCTCAGTCAGCATTTTGGGACAGAACATAATGCCAGCATTGTTGATCAGAATGTCCACGCGATCCTCCGCTGTAGGACACAAAGACACATTTCACCTCGTTGCCTCTCCAACAACTGTATGGGGAAAAAAATAGTTCAAACTGGATTATTGTGGTGATGATTCAATGCAACTATAGTTAAGACTGGGTTATTGTAGTGATGATTGAATGCAAATATAGTTAAGACTGGGTATTGTAGTGATGATTGAATGCAAATATAGTTAAGACTGGGTTATTGTAGTGATGATTGAATGCAAATATAGTTAAGACTGGGTTCATTGTAGTGATGATTGAATGCAAATATAGTTAAGACTGGGTTATTGTAGTGATGATTCGATGCAACTATAGTTAGACTGGGTCATTATAGTGATGATTCGATGCAAATATAGTTAAACTGGGTTAATGTGTAGTGTGTTCCTTTCAACAAATTATTAGACATGTGTTATTGTAAGTAAGGCAGATTTAATGCAAAAATAATGTAAGACAGTGTTTATTGTCAGTGATGATGAAGCAAATACAGTAGTAAGACTGGTCATTGTAGGAGATGAATAGACAAAGAATAAGTAAGAGACATGGAGTATGACAGAGACTGAGATGAATCAAATAGAGTAGACAGGGATTGGGGTAGTGAGTGATGAAATGATTCAAAAAAGTTCCAAATTATAGTGACGATATCGATCAAACAATAGTTGACCTGGGTTGGAGACTGTTTCCAGTTCTTTCCTTTTCACAATTCTCACTTCCTGCAAATGTCTGATCTGCTACAAATCTGAGAAGTCAGATTCATTTCAGGTAAAAACTGCCACTGCTCACATGAAGTGTCTTATTTCGCAGACAGACAGACAGACAGACAGACAGACAGACAGACAGACAGACAGACAGACAGAAAGACAGAGACAGAGAGAGACAGAGAGAGACAGAGACAGAGAGAGACAGAGACAGAGAGAGACAGAAAGACAGACACAGAGAGAGAGAGAGACAGAGACAGAGAGAGACAGAGAGAGACAGAGACAGAGAGAGACAGAGACAGAGAGAGACAGAGACAGAGAGAGACTGAGACAGAGAGAGACAGAGACAGAGAGAGACAGAGACAGAGAGAGACAGAGACAGAGAGAGACAGAGAGACAGAGAGATATGGAGGGGGTAGAGTGAGTGGACAACAAATCTGATCTCACAAAGAGATCCAAATTAACATGGACCGCAAATCAGCAAAACAAGAACAAAGTACCCTACATACACTACATAAGTCACCAACAGAGAACTACACCCCCCTCTTGAAAATCTGATCTGAAAAAACAACAACCCCAAACCCCCCCCCAAACTACCCCCCCCCCCCCAAACTACCCCCCCCCCCCCCCCCCCCCCCCCCCCCCCCCCCCCCCCCCAATACCTTCAAAGGCACACAACACCCAGTACTACACAGCTCAGACAAGCCAACACAACCAGACAAAGAGCTTACTGGCGTTGATGTTCTTGGCAAAGGCCCTTATGGAGGCCATGGAGGCAAGGTCGAGGTGTCTGACCACCACATTCTCACTGCCCGTGTCCTGCACGATCTCTTCCCGGGCCTTCTGCGCCTTGGTCAGATCCCGACAGGCCAGGATGACCCGACCTCCTGCATGACGACACACAATGAAAAGATGTCACGCACCGGCTGCCATGGCACAGCGGTTAGTGACTTGGGTTACGGACTGAAAGGTTGCGGGTTCAAATCCCATAAGAGTCATAGGTTTGTTTGTTTGTTTTTTTACTCTGACCAGCTCCTACCCAAATTAAATCAAATCAAATTCTTTTATTTCGAGGATAATGAATAAGCAGCCGCCGCTGTAGTCTAGTGGTTAGGGCGTTGGACTCGTAATCTAAAGGTTGTGGGTTCGATCCCAGCTTTCGGCTTTGGCGTTGTGCCCTTGGAAAAGGCACTTTACGGCTATTTTCTCACCCCACCCAGGTGTAAAAGGGGTACCAACCTTGTGTTGGGGGTTAACCCTTCGATAGACTGGCGTCCTATCCAGGGGGGGAGTCTATGACTCTCAGTCGCTTAACGCCACAGAAACCGGGATAAGCACCGGCCTGATGAGCCTCTATAGGCTCGGGACAGACTTTAACTTTAACTAATAATGAATAAGCACTCATGTGCTTTTTTTTACATCCAGTCCCCACCCTAATCAGGGATTACATCAGTTTAAGAACAAGAGTGAGTGTGCTGTGGGCTTACTGGGAAGGCTGAGACCACACAGTCGAGCTGCATCCACTTTATGGATGGGATTGTGAAAGTGTTGCTTCAATTATCTGACCAACACTGCAGGTGTCTGTATCTCTCAGGCCCGGTTGATGTGCTGGGATATAATATGATAGGAAGCCTAGAGTACAGCCCTGTCAGGTAGTCTCAAAGCAGATGCACTTCCATTGTAGGCATTGTCACATCATCCTCATTGTACACTGATTATCATGCAGTAAAAGAAAATTGTCTCTGACTCTGTGGCTCAGAGACGATGAGACAGCAGGAGATAAAATAAAATGAAAGATGTCACGTCAAAAAGCTTCTTGGCAAAACGCTCATGCTCCTTCTAAGCTTTTGTCTCTCTGCAAGGCAAAGACCATACATAATACCTTTGATTTGAACACTTGTCCAAGCTAGAAATTACATCTCTCTCTGCAAGGTAAAAACCATAATACCTTTGATTTGAACACTTGTCCAAGCTAGAAATTACATCTCTCTCTGTAAGGTAAAAACCAGAACTTTATGCAAGGTAAAAACCATAGTTACTTTTATCTGAACACTTGTCCAAGCTAAGAATTACAAAAACATTTATGGTATAAACATAAAAAGATCAAAATTATATATATATATATATATATATATATATATATATATATATATAGAGAGAGAGAGAGAGAGAGAGAGAGAGAGAGAGAGAGAGAGAGAGAGAGAGAGAGAGAGAGAGAGAGAGAGAGATAGATAGATAGATAGATAGATAGATAGATAGATAGATAGATAGATATATAGATATATAGATATATGTGTGTGTGTGTGTGTGTGTGTGTGTGTGTGTGTGTGTGTGTGTGTGTGTGTGTGTGTGAGTGTGTGTGTGTGTGTGAGTGAGTGAGTGAGTGAGTGAGTGAGTGAGTGAGTGAGTGAGTGAGTGATGTGAGTGATGAGTGAGTGCGTGCGTGCGTGCGTGCGTGCGTGTGCGTGCGTGCATGAGTACGTGTGTTTGTATGTGTTGATTTGGAATTTATGTGTGTATCAATTATCATCCCTGAAAAAGACCGAAAAATGGAGTTTAATTTTTTTTTCTTTTTACTGAAAGCTAGATCTAGGGAAAAAGAAGACAAAAAAAAAGAAAAAGAGAGAGAAACATCTATGTGTTACCTCTGCGTGCCAGTTCCAAAGCAGTTTCCTTGCCAATGCCTGTGTTAGCCCCTGTGATGATGACGGTTTTGCCAGGAATCCTCTCCTTGCCTTTGAACTGTCCACCTGCCATGTAGCTCCTGCAATCATCAAACAAGCCAACAGGGTGACTGGCTGCAATTTGTTGTCATTGTCATCATCGCCCCATTTCGTCCACCGATCAGATACACCAAAAATTAAATTGAATGAAAATCTTACCAAAAAACGCCTAAACAACAACATCCCCCCTCTAAAAAAAAACAGAACAAAACAACAATAACCCACTAACAAAAATGAAATACCACCCCAACCCCAATGAAACAAACAAAAGTCATAACCAAAAATTAATCACATAACAACCTTGGATAAGATCAACCCATGGTACCAGTTTCATGCATATGCATGTATGTATGTATGTATGTATGTATGTATGTATGTATGTATGTATGTATGTATGTATGTATGTATGTATGTATGTATGTATGTATGTATGTATGTATGTATGTATGTATACACACAGAGACACACACAGACACACAGACACACAGACACATATTTTCTCTATATATATATCTATATATATCATATTAATATATACTATATATATATATATGTGACAGGCCATAGCATGCATTTCATTATTTTCATTTTCAGATGGTGAGGGAGGCTGCGATCTTTCCAGATGTTTAGTTGAATCATTCTGCTTTTAGCCATGCCAATTCTTTTTTTTCATACCTTTGGTACATGATCCACCATTTGTTTGACTCAACTAGACATTTAAAGTTGTTCCATAATCCAAAAGCGTATTAAGTCTGAGCAGACCTTTCAATAATTGTTATTCAAAACAAATTGCCAACATTTGACTGACTGCAACAAAAAATGCTGCCAAGGAAAGCAAGTCCAGTATTCTCTTTCTTCTCACCCATGCATGCACACACATATATGCATGCACGTGCATACACCACATTCCTGTAACTTGTCCATCTGATGCTTCTGTACAGAAAACAACACAGCCAAAAATTGTATGGTGTAAAGAGAAGTTACATGTGTGTGGTGATGGAACCCTTCACGGGAATGATGAAGATTTATCATGGTTGAATAATTTGACTGACTCTGATTGTAATATCAGTGACATGTATAGAAATGAAGAAAGTTATCTTTAACACGTGATAAATATGGTATGATGAAAGAAACATATCATCAGAAGAATATTTCCAAAGTACATGAAAAAAATAAGAAGCCCTGGTTTGACCAGACATGTAGACTTAGTACAGAAAAATATAATCAAAAGAGAAATGCTTATATTGAACAATAGAAATGATGAAAACCTCCATTTAATGAAAACAGCTTGTAGACAATACAAAGCCACAGTAAGAAGAGCTGAAAAAAGACACAAGAGAGACATGATTGACAGTTTAAAAACAATGAAATCCCATGATCCCCAAAATTACTGGTCTATGATAAATAGAAAAAAAAAAAATACAGTGATAACACCCCCATTAAAGAAGCTTGAAGAGCACTTCAAAGATCCCAGCAAAAACAATGTTGATATCCAGCAGAATCAAGCCCAGGATGAAGAAATTGACAGACTGTTGGGAGACTTTACTGAAACAGATGAAGCAATACTAAATGCAAACTTCTCAATGATAGAGCTTTGTGCTGTCATTAGAAAGCTAAGGAATAATAAAGCTTAATTAACACGTATTTAACTATTAATGAGACAATCTGCTCTACTTTTGAACAGTTAAATCATTTCTGGTGTATACTGTTCAATAAAATTTTAGAAACAGGAATATTCCCAGATGAATGGCTGAAATGGTGTTATCATCCCTATTTATAAAAACAAAGGAGACAAAAACGACCCAAACAATTACAGAAGAATCACTGATGAAAATGGGCAACAGAAAAAAATTACTGAATTTTGCAAAATGTCCCCATTTTGAACCCAACTCACTTCAGCAGGAAAGCACCTCCCACAGTTGCTCCAACAACACCAACAGGCAGAAAAGCAGATGAAAGGTCCATTGTGTCCTTGTTTGTATACACGTATGATCAGTGTCAGAAAACGGCTGTTTCTAAACTGCAGTAAATCTGAAAAAAAAAAGACTGGAAGAATTAAAAAACAAAAATGCTAAAGTAGCACACCTTTCCTTCCCCCTTGGGCCATTTAGAGGGGTATCGGTTTAAGGGCAAAAATCTGAAAAAAAAGTTTTAGCTTGGTGTAACTTGGAATATTCTCATTCTCCAGGGGGAAATGCTTTCTGAACAGGGATTTTGAAATGCCAAATGCTTTAAAGATGATACTGCAGAGAATGTTTACCTGTATTTATAAGACAACAATTAGGCCACACTAAAAAATCAAACCATTATATGAGAATGCATACATGTATAAGACAACAATTAGGCCACACTGAAAATCACACCATTGCAAGTGATGCACTCTGAGAATTATCAGAGAGATCAGTATGTTCAATGCTTGCCTTCAGAAGTGAACCATCTAAACACCCCCTGGATGCAGGCAATAGACAAAAAGTGATGGGATACAATAAGATTTGGTGGTCAAAGGGATTGGAGTATGAAGGGATGATGATGCGTTATACTGGAGGTGTGGGCAGTAGAGATCACTTGGCGTGTCTCTCCCTGGCACCTCTACAATCTAGCACTTAAGTGTGAAAAGGGCATGCTACAGCTGTTAGTCCCCTGATCGGCATAGCCTCTCCATCTCAAGACTGTTGTGCACAAGCCATTTTACTCCATTCTTTACAAGGTGACCGCTGTGATCGGGTAGCATGCGCCCCCGGGACAGAACACAACAGATCTAAAAGAGTCTAACCTTGATTTTAAAAAAAAATCAAAGACAAGGAAAAGTCTAGTATAAAACCCTTGAGGGAGGAGACTTGTCCCCTTAACATGGGGCATGCTGGCCCATCGGTGTGTAGATACACCCTGATGCCCATGAACCAGCCCCCAGGTATGGGTCAAATACCAAGAGGATATCCCAATGGTTAAACAGGCAGAAGAGGAGAACCTGTCTCCCAACAGCTGTGAAGGCAGAGGAGGATGTCATCCAGGCAGACTGGACTCTGCAGCTCAGTGAAAGCATCCAGTCTTGGAGAATGATCACTCTGATATAAAAATGGTTTTATCCTGCTCTCTCAAAAAGTGTGTGTTTGTGTGGTGTGTGTGTGTGTGTGTGTGTGTGTGTGTGTGTGTGTGTGTGTGTTGTGTGTGCACGCACGTGTGAGTAAACGTGCCACGCGTGGGTGCATGCACCAACACACACACCACTCTTTCTGTTTACATAAATCAACAAACTGACATTGGCGCTCTAAGTTAATAAGCCTATAAAAAGCATGTAATCATTGGTATACCATGTACATGTAGGCATAATATAATAATAAAAAAAATACATGTAAAGTAAGAAAACAAAACTGAAAAAGGCAAAAATTTGACAATTAACAAACCACATGTACCTGATTCAAACCGGAATTTTGCTTAGGCTTCTCGCGACCTGATCCTGATGTGTAATGCGTCTGACACGTTCTGTGACTGCTTGTGTGTGTGTGTATGTGTGTGTTTTTTACTCGCTACAAATTCAGGGCAAAGTATATATCAATGTCAATCTTTCGGCCTAAGTTGCCTGATTTTGTGTTTAAAAATAAACTGCTGACTCGATCAGTGTGTCTGCACCTATCGTTTTAGTCATTTCGGTGCATGCGCACTAGAGTGCAGAGGACAAAAAATTATAATTAATTCTGCAACTGACCTAGGTTAGTCTTGTGGACAACGTTCTTCCGGGTTGCTAGAGTAAACCTTTCTTTTTCGTGACGTAACTAATAGAAGAGCATTGCAGGGAAGTAATACTCATGAAAGTTGATGCCAATGCCAAAATTGCATCCAGGCTGACGTCTTGGAAGGTTACACTCCTGTATTAGTTTGCGTGCCAGTTGTTTTTTATTATTATTTTTATTTTATTATTTTAAAAATTTATTTTATTAAAAAAAAGAAGCCAAAATTGCATCCAGGCTGACGTCTTGGAAGGTTACACTCCTGTATTAGTTTGCGTGCCAGTTGGTTTTTGTTTGTTTGTTTGTTTGTTTTTGTTTTGATTTTTCACAGATTTTTCAAAGTTTAAAAAAAATTGCACTGTGCACTTGTTTTTGGGATTGAGAACATAGAGCAATAACAAAAGCTGGAAATGATCATCAAGGATTGCTTGTGTTCCTACAGAGAACGTTGAATCCTAAACTGGTTACCATGCATATTAAGTCTGGGGTTTAAGGAAGCCTAAGCACAGTACTAAATAGCATGTGCGGGAAGTGAAAACGAGCATCCGGGGTAAACACTTTTGTTTTGCTGTGAAATACAGTTATTTTTTAATTTATTTTTTTTAAAAAAGTTCAAACCTACCAAATTGCGAAAAAATCACATGAGTTTTGAGTCAGGGGCTAGTCTTTCTGAAAAAAAGTGGTTTTTGTTTCTGTGATGCTTTACAGTACGTGCAGCAAGAATGCAAGAGTGACATATGAAAATATAAAGAAAAGTAGTCAAAATGAATGCCCGTGTGTAGTCTGTATATATATATATCATTACTCAATTTCCAATTTAATTCACAAAAGTTTACACCCATGAACTCTTTTGAGCTGTAGAGGGGACGGGGAAGCCTAGTGGTCAGAGTTTTCTCCTGGAGTTTACATCAGTGCTGACTCCACTCTCCCCTAAAGTCCTTCGGATGAGACTATAAACCAGGACCCCGTGTGTGAACGCATGCAGAACATCTTGTGCACACGTTAAATCCTGTTCCGCTTTTCGTAGGAGTAGGCCATCGTGTGCCGGTGGAACAGATGGCACAATTTACAAAAACTGCATACACACGGGGACTATGTAAAAAAGCACATTAGTGCTTATTCCATTATCCTCGATTAAAAGAATAAAATAAAAATAAAATAGAGGAGCAAAAAGCATGCATAGTATTATATGACTATAGCGAAAATAGTCAATGGGAAACAACGCTTCATTAAAAAATGAACCAAGATATGATGAATTGTCTCCCTTGACTGTTCAAACATTGTCAGTCACAGCAAGTACAGAATCAAACCAAGTTGAACATGATAGAAATTCTCTTCGTAGAACGCTCAGACAGCAACTATTGTTGTCTGTCATATAGTGAAAATGCTTTGCGCTGTTGTTAAACGTCTGACAAGTCAGGCCCAGCGCATCCAACTTCGTAGAATTGTTAAGCCTTATATTTTCGGTCTTTCTGGGGAAAAAAGGGCAGGAGAATGGACCAAGATTGCAGGAAATAGACAAGAAGGAGGTGACAGGGAGAAAATGAGCAAGGCAGAGACAAAAAGAGGGACAGAAAAGAGGGAATTCCTAGCTGACAAATATCCAGAAGGTGGGGATGCTATTCATACTGATAGGCTCCGGCATCCCCATGGAGGAGATAGTAAATCGGGGACAAGGCAAATCACAGTGGCCTCAGCACAGATTTTGGCAATTGAGAGGCGCATCCGATGACTTAAGCAATGGCTATTCTATATATATTTTTGCAGTAGAATGTTTCCCTCTGTGAAGAAAACCCGCGATGCTGACACTGCTGTCAATCTTTCCAGCCTCCTAACACAGAGTAGGCCTAGAGAATAAAAATTCAGATCCAGAGTGTAGGGTAGCTTATGACATTAGAAGGTATTATTTACAAAAAGAAAAGCCACACACCCAGTCTGAACTTGCTGTCTCACAGTTATTCCTAAATGTGATGAGCGAGTAAGTGGAGGGCAATGTTCTGGGGGGTTCCCAGAGTGTTGAGCTGGAGAACGCCCAACAGTAATCTTTTTTTTATATTTTTATATCTGTATACCGAAATCAAAATAAAAACTGTGTGCTTATCAGAAGGCTTAGCAATTCGTTATAAAATAGCTAAATCATCTGCTTTGTCATTTAGCATCGAACATTCACACAGCAATACTTGTTGTCTGTTACAAAAATTATGAGCAAAAAAGCTTTAGGCTGCTGTTAAGCGCCTGACAAGTCAGGCCCAGCGCATCCGACTTTGGTGTAGGTGAAAACTGTTAGGCCTATCTTTTAAGTCTTTAGGGGAGAAAAAGGCAGCAGGAGAATGGACCAAGAAGGGAGAAAATAGACAAGAAAGGGGTGACAGGAAGAAAAGAGAAACAAGGCAGAAACAAAGAGAGTGATAGAAAAGGGGCAAATCCTACACAGAATTTCCAGACTGTGGGGATGCTATTTGTACTGACAGATCCCCGGCACCACCACGTTGAGGCATTTGCAGTATAATGAATACGGTAAACCCCGTATATTGTAGCAACTCTTGATAAACTAACCACAAACACATACACTTCAGTGCACATGGCCATGGAAAAGAAGCAAATACAAACTCTATTATTATTCTTTCTAAATGTTTTTGTTATTGAACATACTACATAGTGAAAGACGACACAAACTAAGCAAATATTGAAACAGATGGCGCTTGGACACTTCTGTCGTTTAAAATGAAACAAAGAAGAGGCATGTTCTAATCTGTGTCCCCCCCCCCCCCCCCCCTTCTAGTCCTTTTCTTTTCTTTAAATTGTTTGCTATTATCTTGTTTTGTTGAGAATAACTGTAACCCGATAAAAGTTGGAAGTCAGATGGCGCCCTTAAAGTAGATGATACGCAATTGTGTGGTCCCTGTCTTTTCACGGTCCCTAGAGCAAACTCACTCAAGGAAAGTCAAATTCTGCAGCCATCACCAAAACAAAAAAAAAAATCCCTATACCTCATATGGCATTCAAACCCACCCACCCTGGATTCCCCGTACTAACAACTGCACCATGGCCATCTTGACTGTCGATGTTGTTGCTGTTGCTTTCGTTGCTGCTGATTGCAATACTGTCACAGTAGCAATTGCAGTGAGGGTGACGCTTTTTTGTAGTTAGAAAAAACATGTTAATAATAACAATGTGTATAATAAGTGAAGTTTTTTTTACAAAAAAATAAAAATAATTACGACAGTATGTAATCTGAATACAAGTAGTTCAATCTGCTGTCTGATTTGACATGCACTCTATGTTAAGAAGTGTAGACATCTGTTTTGAATCTTCTTATTATTCGTTTTGTCCACTGTGTCTGTCTGTCTGTCTTCTGTGTGTCTAGTTTCTGTTTAGTTGTTGTCTGGTTGTTCCTTGCTGATTAACTTGCGCGTAGGCACATGTGCTGTGCATACAGATCACACGTGAGCACGCGCATTAGCAGCACCACCATCACAAGTATTACCCATAG
>CM060324.1:41867191-41889691 GCA_030674155.1 Stramonita haemastoma
TAATCCCAGTTTGTGCACGAAACTCACCTCCCCCCATTCCCTCCAGGAGATTGGGTCTGGGTGCTACTTTTTGTGCCTGAAACTCACCCCCCCTCCCTCCAGGAGACTGTGACTGGAGGTCTGGGTGCTAGTCTTTCGGATGAGACAATAAGCCGAGATCCCGCGTGCAACACGCATTCAGCACACGTATAAGAACCCAAGGCAACGAGATAAGAGAGTTGTCCCTGGCAAAAAAAAAGTCTTGAGGAAAAATTGCCATTCTGATAGGAAAACATATACACATACAGACAAAAAAAAGGAAGGAAAAGGGTAATGGGCGGCGCTGTTCTTATGGAGATGCGCTCTTCCCGGGGAGAGCAGCCCGAATTTCACGCAGAGAACCGTGACTACCGTGACTTAAAGTGGTGTACAATACAATACAAACACCCCCAATACAAATACAATAACTAATACATACAACTACACTACACTACAACTACATAATACACTACACACACACTACACTACACTACAATAAAGTAAGGGAAAGGCCAACACCAGAAACAAAAACAACAGCATCAAAGACAACACCGTCATCACCATCACTATCACCACCACCACCACCAAACAACAACAAAACAAAAAACAACATTCAACAATCCCTATCAACCCTAACTCTCCCCTGCCCCCCCAAAAAAACCAATCCCAACCAAACCAAACAACAAAAAACAAACAATAAAAAAACCCCAAACCTCACTTCTCAACTAACTGTTTCCTTCCCTAATTATTTACATTTTTCAATGACTTTGCTGATGTTTTATCTATTAATAATAAAACCAACCCTTTCCACCTCAGACGTGGAGAACGTGGAACAACTCCGCTGGAGGCTGAGTTTGAAGGAAGAAATGTGATCAACATCAAGGACGCCTTCCAATCCGCCAAGTCTGACAACAGCACCAAGCTGGTATCTCTGGGGATGGAGAAAGTCCTCTGGCAAACCGTCAAGTATTTCTTCACCACCCTCTCCGAAACTGGCTTCTCTGCCAGTTAATTCTTGAGAGTGTCTGGAAGAATCTGAAAGTTGCTGCTGCTACCTGCTGCTGAGTGGGAGTGAGTGTATGGGATTTTATATGTTAGTGTATTTGTTTTTGTGTGTGTGTGTGGTGGGGGGGGTGGGGGTGAGTGTGTGGGTGTAGTGGTGGGTGTGAAGTGTGTGGGGGTGTGAGTGTGTGGAGATTGTGGTGTGTGTGTTGTGAGGCTTGAGAGTGTGTGTGTTGTGTGTTGTGAGGTTGTGGGGAGGAGGGGGGTGGGTGAAAGGAGAGGAGTGGTTTGAAGGTTGGAGATGGCTGGGTTGTAGGGGAAGTAGGGGTGTGTGGTGGTATATGTTTTGGGGTGGGGGTTTTGTGTAGGGTGTGTGTGTGTATTTGTGTTGTTGTGTTGTGTGTGGAAGAGAGAGAGAGAGAGAGAGAGAGAGAGAGAGAGAGAGAGAGAGAGAGAGAGAGAGAGAGAGAGAGAGAGAGAGAGAGAGAGAGAGAATTTTCTTAAACTTCTGAAAGAAGAGAAAAATATACAATAACGTGAATCTAAGACATATATTGGGTGTACTATGCGTGTTTCGAGTGGATAATGTTTCGATGAATGGTTTGCCAAGATTAAGCCAGATACGACCAGATATAAATGAGTGTAAATGCAGATCTCTTTGTTCTTCGGTTTCTTCTTTATTCTTTATTTTCTCTTTTCTTCTCCCTTTCTTTTCCTTTTTTCTTCTTGTTATTCTTGTTATTGTTGTTGTGTTGTTGTTGCTGTTCTTCTTTTTCTTTTTCTTCTTCCTCTAATTTTTCATTATATATACTCTTCTTTTTAAAGTTTTTTTTCTTCTTAATCTTCTAATTTTTCTCCTTCAAACTCTTCTTCAAATTCGTTTCTTCTTCTTCTTCAATTTTTTCTTTCCAACTCTTCATTTTCTTCAAATTATTCCTCTTGTCCTCTATCTACCTTACGCTATTGTCATAATCTCTTCTGTTGCAGATGACGGTGAGTGTCAGAAAGACCAAGACTTTTTATGCAGAAGAAAATGATATGCATTTGCACATTTTCACAGTTAAATCAATTTAGCTATTTTCTTCTCTCACTTCATCGATGTTCAAGAAGCAGTGAATTATTCCGTTATTCATTTATGTAATGACTGTTCTTTTCAGCTAAGGTGTTCTTCCTTTTTCTTTTGTTTTCCTTTGGATTTATTTTCTTTACGGTTTGCCTGATGTCCGGTCAGTTTTCTTTAGTCGTATCTTTTTGGTCTGTCAATCCTCATACCAGGAATTCTCTCTTCACTAAAAAATGTGCCATCAATATGATCAGTTTATTGTGACAAAGATTGATTAAAAGAGAAAATCAATAAAATACTTTTTGCAACTGCACAAAATGTGTCATGTTGTCTGAAAATTGTGTGTGCATGTGTGTGTATTTGTGTGTTTGCATATGTGTATGCGAGTGTATATGCGAGTGTTATGTGGTGTGTGTGTGTGTGGTGTGTGTGTGTGTGTGGCGCATGCGTGTAAATGTTTGTGCATGTGAGCGTGCTTGTGTGAGAGCATGTTTTGGACGCATAGGTGCACATAAATATTTGAGCCTTCTCTTTATTGAGATAATAAAGTATTGGAATCAAATATCCAGTTACACACACACACTTCTTAGTCTCAAAAAACAGAGAGAGAGAGAATGAATGAATGAATAATCTTTATTTTTCAAGGGTTACAGGGTACGCATTACATACTTTTTTTCATCCAGCCCTTGCCCTGATCAGGGAATAAAGCTAAGAAGCCCCCTCCCTACCCCTACATACCAGCATCACCACCAACAGCTGTTCAACCAATATTTTAAAAGAAGAAAACGGGATACATTCAACAAAACGCATTATCCTAATTGGATACACTGGTAATTATTTATACAAACGTGTTTGTGTGTGTGTGTGTGTGTGTGTGGTGTGTGTGGTGTGTGTGTGTGTATGTGTGTGTGTGTATGTGTGTGTGTGCGTGCATGCGCGTGCAAGCGGGAAAACCAGCAAAGTAGGCATAAAAGGGGAAAAAATCCATACATAAAAAAATAACATAAAAACCCTTTAAACACAAAAAGTTACATAAAAACACATTTCTATATTTAAATGGTAAGAATACAATTTAAATCCAACATAACAGCCAAAATACTCCTCTCCATAATAAGTCTAGGATAGCATATGTGAAGGTGGAAGCTGAGAAAGGAAAGGAAAGGAAAGGAAATGAGAAGAGAGAAGAGAGAGAGAGAGAGAGAGAGAGAGAGAGAGAGAGAGAGAGAGAGAGAGAGAGAGGGGAGAGAGAGAGAGAGAGAGAGAGAGAGAGAGAGAAGAGAGAGAGAGAGAGGAGAGAGAGAGAGAGAGAGAGAGAGAGAGAGAGAGAGAGAGAGAGGAGAGAGAGAGAGAGAGAGAGCATATTCAAATTACATCGTCATCAAAACAAACCAGTCAAAATATTCCAAAACATTCACTCTTTGTAAATAATAATTATCATCAATGAAACCTAAAAGCTCACAATGTGGCCAAACCTGACAAGGAAAAAACCCCGAAAAGCAAACAACAAACGAAAAGAGCAAGATTATATAAAAGAAATAAATAGGAGTGAAAACATTTAAGGTTATAAATACAAACCAGTTTTAAATCAAACTCAATGCATGAAAAGATAATATATACTCTAATGAAGATGAGAAAATAGCAAATATTCAGGACCATAAAACATAACCATTACAAATCTATAAGCAAAACATTCATATGAAAAAGAATACATTTCATGTGTGTGTGTGTGTGTGTGGTGTGTATGTGTGTGTGTGTGTGTGTGTGTGTGTTGTGTGTGTGGTGTGTGAGTGTGTGTGTGTGTGTGTGTGTGTGTGTGTGTGTGTGTGTGTACCCGCGTGTGTGTGTATGTGCGTGCGTGCATGCGTGCATGTGTGTGTGTGAGGGGGAAAAACAAGCAAAGAAGACAAAAAGGAAAAAGACATGCACACGCATAAAAAAAATATAAAAACCCTTAAACACACAAAACCCCCAATAAAATTTGTACATCTATATTTAAACAGTAAAATACAATTTCAATTCAAATTTCAATAAGAACCGAAACATTCCTATCCAATAATAAGACTAGGATAGCATATGTGGAAGTGGGAAGAAAAAAAATCTTCAACTTACATCAAGATCAAAACAAACCAGTCAATAAAGTATTTCAAAACACCCACAAAACACTTATGTAAACAATAATTATCATCAATGAAACCTGTAAGCTCATAATGTGGCCAAACCTAACAATGAAAAGAAAAATCCCGAAAGCAAAACAAACAAAAGAGTAAAATTGTATAAAAGAATATCAAATAGAAGCGAAACATTTAAGGTTATACAAATCAGTTTTAAATCAAATTCAATACATTAAAGGATAAAAAATATACTAATGAAGATGAAGGAGAAAATGCAATTATTCAGGATGATTGTATATAAGGCATTACAAATTTATAAGCCAAAATATTCATATGAAAAAGAATACATTCCATGTGTGCGTGTGTGTGTGCGCGCGGTGTGTGTGCGCACGCGCATGGTTTGTGTGTGGTGTGTGTGGTGTGTGTGTGTGTGTGTGTGTGTGTGTGTGTGTGTGTGTGTGTGTGTGTGGTGCGCGCGTGCATGCGTGTGTGTGTGTGTGTGAGAGAGAGAGAGAGAGAGAGGGGGAAAAACAAGCAAAGGCATAAAAAAACACCCACATAAAAAAACCACAAAAAACTAACAATCATATCTCTATATTTAAACAGTAAAATTCAGTTTCAATTCAACATAGGAACCAAACACTTATACAGTGACCAGTCTAGGATAGTATATGTGAGAGTTGGAGGTGGAAAGGAAGAGAGAGAGAGAGAGAGAGAGAGAGAGAGAGAGAGGAGAGAGAGAGAGAGAGAGAGAGAGAGAGAGAGAGAGAGAGAGAGAGAGAGAGAGAGAGAGAGAGCATCTTCAAATTACATCATCATAAAAAACTCAGTTAATAAAGTATTTGAAAACATCCATAAAAATACTTCTTTAAACAATAATTATCATCCATGAACCTATAGGAGATGAGAGAGGAAAAAAAAAAGAGAAAAAAACAACAACAACAGAGAAACAAACAAAGCAACAATAAAAAACAAAAACAACGAAACAGAACTAAAAATAAAACAAAACTGTGTATATAAAAATATTAAATAGCAACGAAACAGCATTTAAAGTTATATGAACCAGTTTTTAAATCTAGCTCAATGCATTAAAAATATCATATATACTATTGAAGAAGACGACTGCAATCATTTAGGACAATGGTACACAAGGTATCACATATCTTTAAACCAGAACATTCATATGAAAATCAAAACATTCCAAGGGAACAGTAAAGAGAAATACCCAAACAAAAGACAATGAAAAAACAATGTAACTTCAAGCAGGCAAAGCACGTCAAGATGTAGTATGTATAGAAACATTTATATAAAAGATTGTTTAGTAATCAGACATAATCCAATGCATTTTCAGATAGTGCAATACATGATGGAAAATGAAGATAATATTTTCAAATAGTAATACACATAAAATACAAATCCTAACACAGCAACTAAGACAGTTTTACTATAAAAAAAAAAGTTCAGTTGATTGCCAATATCATGGATTTCAAACAACATACAAGTGCTCGAAAGAGAGAGAGAGAGAGAGGAGAGAGAGAGAGAGGAGAGAGAGAGAGAGAGAGAGAGAGAGAGAGAGAGAGAGAGAGAGAGAGAGAGAGAGAGAGAGAGAGAGAGAGAGAGAGAGGAGAGAGAGAGAGAGAGAGGAGAGAGAGGGAGAGAGAGAGAAGCACAGATACAAGGTATATCTGCAGCCAAGATCTTGTGCACATACTCTACATTTGTAAACACAGTCATTCCTGAATGACTGGAACTCTGAACAAAGACCTTAATCAAATTTTGGTTTTATTTTCAGTCTTATGATTTTTGCACTTAAAATTCATTCCTTTTCATCAAGTTTTAACAATTTACAAAAACAAAGTTATGGAATTTTATTGCTGTGAGCCGGCTACCCAACCCTACTTCAGACTCTGGAGGGGGAGGTAGGCTTTTCCCAATGCTCTGACCAGCCGTGGCACAAAGACTGACCAACTGACTTAGCTTTTCCAAAAAAAGAAAAAAAAAAAAGAAAGAAAGACCGTTAGCTTTTCAAATCTCACACCATCATTTGAACTATCTCAGACCACAATATCGTGTTCATTCCAATATGCTTTTAAAACAAAAGTAACAAAAAATTTAATTCTAGCTGTTAAATCTTATCCATACTGTATTGTTTGTAGCCCTACTGACCACAAAAGCCACATCAGGGCTGTCACCTCATTCAGTTTCAGTGGTTCCAGTAAACTTCAACTTCAGGTTCAAAACCAACACCTAATACCTTCAAATATCTTAACACCATCTGGGAAAAAAAATAACAATACCTAAATCATTTTATTCCTTAAGGCTAATAAACAGGCTGTGCTAAGGATGCCAGCCATTCCGCTTAATTCATCATCCCCAGATTACAATTTTTTTTTTAAAAAGGATAAACATTTTAAAGTACAAAAAAAATACATAAAAAATGTCACATGGTGCAATTACCACTGCAGAATGGACATCTTGTGCCCATCCTAGTGTTCTAAGTATCACTGTTATGATCAGTGGTATAGAGGCAACGCGCCTGCCTAGAAAGTGAAAAGTCCGGGTCGGAGTGTGCGGTGGTTTGAATCCCGCTTGGGCCCAAAACATTCCCCCCATCCATTAGACCATGGGTGGTGGTCTGGGTGCTAGTCTTTTGGATGAGACAAACTAGAGGTCGCCATGTGCTACACAATATTTAGGGTATGTAAAAGAACCCACGGCAGCAAGAGGGTTGTCACTGGCAAAATTTTGTATAAAAAAGCCACTCATAGGGAAACACACACAGTTGCAGACAGGGAAAAAAAAAGGTGGCACTGCAGTTGTGGCAATGCACTCTTCTGGTGGAGAATGACCCAAATTTCATGCAGAGAAATCTGCTGTGACAAAGTGGTATAAAAAAAAAAGATAATAAAATACCAGATCGCCAGAACAAAAAACCACAGGCAAAGTGTCACATAATGAAAACAGAATATTGTTTGAAAGATTTGCTTGGAAAAAAGGCAGGAGAGCGGACTGGGAGGGAAGAAAGATGATAGAAAAGTATGGAGCTAGAAAGCACAGATATCTTAAGTAAGTAAACACAAAACATCACCTTACAAGTTTTAACAAAGCATGTAAATTTTCTCAGGAAAAAAGTTAGTTGGAGTCATGTGCCAGTGGTGTGTGCTCAGCACTTAATTTTTCAACTAAAGAATAAATTATCAATTTTGGACATTGCTATTGTAAAATGCATGAACAATGGAAACGGCTGTGGTTACATATAATTTTTGTTGTTGACCTTCTAAAGGAACATGCAACATTTTCTTCATTCATCCAGATAGGTAAACTTGGATTTTTTCAAAACATTAGGATATAGATAAAATAAAAATTATTTATACATTTAATAATAAAAAATAATAAAATGGAGGCTTATATAGCGCAAATTCCCCAAAACATGGGCTCACTGCGCTGTACAATCAAATCAATTTAAATAGATTACATATGAACGTGAAAAATTTGACTAGCACAAAAAAAAAAAAATGCATGCACATACAATACACAGCATATTACATGGCCAGAGAATAAAAGTAAAATAAGAGCAATATCATCAAGAAAATGTGCAGTGCAGTACAATGCATACACACACACTCAGACCCACATACACGCACGCACACACGCGCAAAAAATACACGCATATACAAAACACACAACACGGAATAACAAAGAAAACGGCACATTCACAGATTTACCCTACATGTACTCTCATTAACCAAAAAAATAAGATGAAGTAAAATAGAAATGAAGAACCTTATCATATCCCAAAACAGCAAAAGACCAGCACTAGGGTCAGAGATGAGTCAATCAAATGGGAAATCAATTTTGATCAGTGGTCAGGGACAAGAATCGGATAAAAAGGTTTCCATTTACAGTTGAGATTCTACAACAAGCTTAAGTGAATTCTGGGCAAACGAAAGGCCTTTTGAATGAATTGTACTAACAGAGCAAGGAAACCACTGATAATACTTGCAACCCAAAAGCAAACAGAATTGGCTTATTAGGGTCCCAATTCACCCTTCCATGACGGTAAAATCAAATGAAAAGCAGAGTCAAATGCAATACACTTAAAAAAAACAAACAATGCATATCAAACTAATTTTGACCCTGGAATAATAGGAAATAGGGGGAGGGGGCAGCACACAGAGGAGGGCATTAGCTGAATAACAAATATACCAGACACCACACAAAACCATTGCCTCAGAATTTCACATACAGAGGATATGGTAAAGACATGCTTTAAGCCACGTCTTTCAGGTTGCTCTGATAAAAAAATGATACAGGCATAATGGTACACACAAATGCTATCCTTCAATTTTGTCGGTTTTGTCGTTTGGGCCCAAAACTTTTCCCCATCCATTAGATCATGAGGGGTGGTCTGGGTGCTAGTCTTTCTGATAAGACAAAAAACTGAGGTCCCTTGTGTTACACTTTATTTAGCACATGTAAAAGAAACCACAGCAACAAGAGGGTTGTCCCTGGCAAAAATCTGTAGAAAAAAGCCACTCTGATAGGGAAACAAATACAACTGTATAAAGGAAAAAAAAAAGGGTAGGCGCTGCACTTGTGGTGATTTCATGCAGAGAAATCTGCTGTGACATTAAGTGGTATAAAATAATAATAAATAATAATATTGGAACATCAAATGCAAAAAACCTAACCTCAAACAAAGAATACCATTACTGAACATGTCAAATTAAAAACATCATGTACTTCATTAAAAAAAAAAAAGGCAATGCTATGTTTGGAAGAAACATATAAGACAAGTGTTACTGGGTCACACCTAGCAGCCATTGTGATTACTAATTATGCATAAGAGAAAAAAAAAGTAAAATCAAGAAACCTAATGGAGGAGAAACCACACAATCAATGCCTATCCTTTACAGCTGGGAACAGATAAGCACACGACAGGCAAATTTTTTAAAAGCAAAACTATAAAGTCACGATAAACATGGACAACAATGACGTCAGGCTATGTTGGAATAATGATCTATAAATACAGTGGGTAGCACAGCAGCTGACAATAGCCAAACTTTACTTCTACAGTGAACTGAAAAAAGGGCACTAGCAGTAAACTGCTTCACTTTGTGCTTGGTACTTTACATCGAGTACATCTAAAAAGAAATAAAAATAACATTGACTTTTGCTATTCAAAACTATGTCATGTTTTAAAGACAAAATGTCAAAGATGTGGTTGACAAAAAAAGAAAGTGGAAAAGGCAGGCGCTTTAAACACAAGACTAGCTGGGCACCAACATACCTTGCTAAAATGCATGTTTTTTTTCAAATTGAAATAAAAAAAGTGATTTAAAGAAAAACTACCATTAACACAGCAAAATGTTTTATGCAACTGCTTGTAAACTGTTTATGACCAACCACTAAAAAGACCAAGCACATGCTTGATCATTTTCTAGTTTTACACATAACACACTTCATGGGAGCACAAAAGTAAATACAAGAAGAAAGGCTGAACAAAGAAAATCATATCATGTACTAAACTGTATTACTGCACTGATCTGATAGAATACATTGCGTCTCTACATCAATTATGCTCGAAAGTAAAATGCACACGTTTGGAGCAAAGTTCCATACTGGCAAAAAGAAGCACAAATAGACATACTGTTGATGTTCTTCAATTTAACATCTATTCACATTATGTGATATTAGACACGAAAAGGTAATCACAAAAAAAGGAGAAAAGTTACTTTAGGAAATGTCTAACATGCGTATAATACAATAAAAAGAATTTACTAAATAACCATAAAACATGTAATTTCAACAATGAAAAAAAAAACACAGCAAAACTTTGGAGACAAAAAAAATCCAATTGTTCTAAAGATTATTCCAGGTTGGGTAGAATGTCTCTCCCTCAAATCAGTAAAATGACATATGCTTGCAATAACAAATTACTGATACAACTGTCTATCAGCGATAAAGCAATTTCACAGAGCAATGTGCAGTTATGCAAAGATCTCTCACAAATGGCAGGAAGATGCTTTTTTAACACTTGACAGTCGAAAAGAGTATAATTGTTTGAAATTGTCCCACCACACACTTTTAGAAAATTTTGTATGGAAAGCATTTAACTTCAGTCTATTAATAAAACTTATGACTGGCCTTTGGCACGATCCATCTAACCCCAAAAGAAGAGATAATGTAATTTAGGTCAAAAAACAGAAACACATGAGAATATCAGCATCTTTTTTTCTGACATGTTCCAGCAAACGTTTTCCATCAAGTTATAAATCTCATGAACTGATATTGGTATGTTCAGACAGAAGCACAGCTCAATGTGATGCCGCATTTTTAGCTGCTCTTAACCTTTTCATTATAAAGAATATTGCAATGAAAATATAATAGATAATGGGAGTAGACAATGAGATATAATAGACATTATGGATGGAGTACAAAGGTTTGACAAATGCAAGAAAGTCGACATAATTATGCAGCAATGATCACTGATCAATGTACAAATCTTTCAACTAATTCTTCCCCAAACCAGATTTTTTTTAGGGGCCTCTAGCCTTTTCCCCTATCATTTCTTCTTTCATCATTTATTTTTTTTTCTTTCTTTGTAGTGGATTTTTAATTTTTAATTTTCATTTTAGGGTATAACCTTTTTTGCCAACCATTTTCTTTTTCACATTTTACAAAAATCGGCTGCAGACAAGTACATTTGTACTGATAATCGAAACCAAAGACTGCTGGGACAGATGCAGATAGGGAATTTTATTAATGGGCTGGGAGCAATTTGATTCGAGTAATGGGCATATCCCTGACCTATGGCAAAGCAAACGGCAAGAAGGAAAAAGGTCACAGGACACACCAATACAGGATGCTGCTATCATACATATCAAATAAAAAGGTAAAATATTTTTCTCTTACCAGATTCTGTCAAATAAAAGGGAGAAATTTTTCTTTTCTAATGCAAGTTTGTTGAATAAGATGTACACAATTTAAAAAAAAAAATCAATTAAGATACTGCAATTAAAAAAAAATGACATTCCAATACTAAACCCATCTCCATCCTTTAAAAAAACAACAACAGGTAAATATTTTATAGTCAAAGCTGGTTACAGCTGCAAACCCAGTAATTAAAAAGATTTCTTTAAGCCACACTAAGTTATTTTAGTAACTATTTTCCATTTAACACACTCTCAGAAAAAAAAAGCAACACACACACACACACACACACACACACACACACAACACACACACACACACACACACACACACACACACACACACACACATATTCACACAAAAGTATGCAACTTTTGTTCTGGTTGCACAATATAGCAAACAGGTAATAATACCTGTGATATACCATTTGCATCATACATACCTGTATCTTAAATATTTACACACACATACACAAATGGGGACTGGATATAAAAAAAGCACACAAGTGCTTATTCCATAATCTTCAAAATAAAAAAATGAAATAAAAGAAATATATAAATTAAACAAACACACACATAATAAAATAAAAAATAAATAAAAAACCCCACCAACACACCCACATGAACCCCCACACCCACGTACACACACACACATCCCCACACCCACACGCACATGTGCGTGCACACACACACACACACACACACACACACACACACACACACACACACACACACACACACACACACCCCACACACACACACACACACACTCTTACTGACCTGAACATACTTTCTACCCCTACTCTTTGATAACTCCCTTTATCTGCAATGCATCTTCACTGTGTCCCAGTACACAATGCGTATAAATAATGCATTTTAAAACAAGCTTCCCCTACTTTTTTTGGCATAAACTTTTGTTTAAAATGCCCCTCTTTTTAATGATTGTTCAATTGTACATTCTAAAATGAACTTTCCCTACTTTAATAGACATTTTGCTTTAAATGCAAACCCTCCCCCCACTTTAAATGATTATTCAATCATGCATTCTAAAGTCCTCACCCTCTAGTTCTACTTAAATAAACTTACTTCAAAATGCTTCCCACCCAAACCTTGACCTGAACCTATCAGAATGACTGCCTGCCCCCTACCCATCTCCTGTCCTTACACCTCTTTCCCCATTCCTATAAAAAAGAGCATTCCCCCATATCTCCCCTTCCTGGCGTCCCTTTCCCTAAAAAATACTAGGACCCCTCCTTCTACCAACCCCAAAGTCCTCCGAATGCAAACCAAGGTCTCGTCTGCAAACGCATGCAGAAAATCTTGTACACATGTTCAAACCTGGTCTGCCTTTTGGAAGAGTAAGCTATTTGTGCCAAAGCGAACGGATGACAAAATTAAAAAAACTACATGCACAGAGGAACTAAATGTAAAAGACCTCACGAGCGCTTCCATTATCTTTTTCATAAACCGGGTGTAAAAGGGCACACAAGTACTTATTTCATTATCCTCGAAAAATGAATAAAACAACGAAATTGTTCAACTATTGTGTCAGCATATACCATATCTATCTGCCTTTTGTGTCCACAAGTGGGGCCAGGGTTAGAGTTGAGATTAGTGTCAGGGTTAATGTTAAAGAGTTAGTAGCGGGAAAGGGTTGTCTGTCAGCTGGTCGGTCTGAATATTAGAATTCATGTGGACACAACAGCACATAGACAAATGGTATGCAGCTATAGACACAGTACTCAGTAGCTTGCATAGTATGTAAGTTTTTGTTTGTTTTGTTCATTGGCTCCACCTCCAAAGTTCATGAATGGTGGGAGTTAAGCATATACGACTATCTGCCCACCATTCAGGTATTTATTTTATTTATTTATTTTATTTTATTCCACTTAATGTCACAGCAGATTTTTCTCTGCATGAAATTCAGGCTGCTCTCCCTGGGGAGAACGCATCGCCACAAGTGCAGCACCTACCCATTATTTATTTTTTTTTTTTATATATACAGTCCCGGGCCGCCCTGGGGACTCTGACTCCCTGATTTTTCCTCAGGGATGGTGTCTAAACATGACACCTGTGTGCATTATGTTTTTAAAAAATAATTTTGTCATCCGCTCCTACTGGCACACAATGGCCTACTCTTCTAAAAGGCGGAACAGGGCTTCAACATGTGCGTAAGATGTTCTGTGTGCGTTCACACACAGGGCCTTGGTTTACAGTCTCGTCCGAATGATTTTGACATTCATTCGGATTTCTCTTGTCAAACTGGGAAGAAAGGGCGAGGCTGGGAATCAAACCCAGAAGCTCATAGTTTACTTGATGGCAGGCGAATGTCTTAACCATCCTGCCACCTTCCTTCCATCATTACATCATCCTAATCACCACTGATCATCATGCAATAGTAATAAACTGCCTCATCATCTGTGACGATCCTGTCCCGTTGTTCCCACGCCGCTCATTTCAATCTCCCTGCCACAGGCATACCCAGATTCATTGCTGTATTGCGACTTCAGGAATCATATGGAGCTAGAATCACCGATGCTATCAACAGCTTAGGCAGTGCATTGGACTTCAGTGTCCACACACTTTTAGTTTTGCTACCTTCAAAGTGATCAGTTGCATCCACTAAAGATATTAAAGAAAAACTCCACGTTAGGAAAAAAAATCTATCAGCCATCTCTCTTTTTTCTACCCCCACTGGTCTAAATATGCATATATATCCCTGCTAAATACCCCTTTCCTTTCTTGCCTCGCCTTTCTATCTGTTATCTCTTTCCCACCACTACCCCCTTTACACACACACACACACACACAACACAACAACGCAACACACACACACACTTACACACACACACACACACACACAACACAACACACCAACACACACCACAAACACACACACACACACACACACACACACACACACACACACACACACACAACACACACACACACAACACACACAACAACACACACACACACACACACACACACACACACACACACACACAACACACACACACACACACACACACACACACTACAACACAACACACACACACACCATTGTGCTAAAAAAACAAGAACACTAATGTTTCATGAAATAACTTTCAGCCTTTTTCATTCAACTTAATTGATGAAACTTGATACTGCAATGCAGTCATGAATGGTATACGACTGGCAAATCACAGATTTGTTTACAATATGGGGAGCCTTTTATATAGTTCCCAATAACTGGAGATTTTTTTTCTTATTTGAAAACAAAAATCACAATGCTTCAGGGAGTTGTACAAGCATTAACAAATTATCACAAAAGCACTATCTTAATCACTTGATCAAATTTACTAGGAAAAAAACCCTTTCAACTCCCACAAGGCATAGTAGGACAAGAATAAAATACGTTTGCAACCGACAAATCAGATTAACTGAAAAAAGAAACTTAAAAAAGTCTGTCTCATATCATTTACACTAATCATTGAATTTTTCCTTAGGGCAGCTAATAGCAGGCAGTATTGAGGGTGCCCACCATTCTGTTTATTTCATAAGTGAAGAAAAATGGAAAAGTACAAACAAATAAAAAAGCTGCATCAATCTGCAAGCTTTTCCCACATTTCTGCATATATATCTGAACATGTTTCTGCCCTTTCATTGACTACTTTACCTCATTTTCATACCGAGTGTAAAGCACCATCTTTTCTATTTTAATTTTTCTATCCATTTTTTTTCGTTTACTTTTTTTCTTCAAAATATCAGTAAAAGTTTTTCCTTCATTTGTGCCTAACACCCAGAGCAATGACTGCCCTAGTGTGAGATGCATGCCCTCTGAGAATTAGGACAACTCTATACTTGTGTCTGGGTTCGTTGCTGCTCTAGTGTGCACCAATGCATGCTGTCCACAGTGTGACTGGTGATTACATTTGTCTGGGTCTATCATTGCTTCAGTGTTACATGCCATTATACTAATCCATTTCTGCAGAATGATATACATCTCTAGTTTTCACAGAAATGACGACTGGGACATACATCTCTAGTTTTCACAGAAAATGTACGACGTGGAGGAGGCGCTGTGCAGAAGCCAACTCAGTGCTGGCACCATCCTCCTCACAGGCTGGGGCTGTCCTTTTCCTCCTTGACTTGCTGCGTTCTTGATGCGCTGGTGTTCCACACTGATGACATCTGAAGTCAAACACAAAATGTAAGGACCTTTTATATTTATTCCTGTTTTAGGTCAGTATTTCAACTTACAAAATATAAGGGCGTTGATTTGCGTTCTTTTCAAATTTGTTTTTAATTATTTTTTTTTCTATTTAAAAAAAAAAGTCGATTTGCATCCTCTTTTTTGGTAATCATTTTAACACACAAAATGTAAGGAAGTTGATATGTATTATACTTTTTGGTAATTATTTAACACACAAAATAGTAAGGATGTTGATATGTATTCTAGATCTGGCCAAATTTTAACACACAAATCTAAGGGCGTTGATTTGTTTCGTATTTTTTTCCATAATTTTAACCAAAAAATTCCAGGGCGTTGTTTGTATTCCAGTTTTGGTCAATATTGAAACAAAGAAAATTTCTGGTTGTTGATATGCATTCTACTTTCAAAACTTATCTTAATAAGCAAAATTTAAGGGCATTGACAGGCAATCTATTTTCAAAACATCTTTAACGAATAAAATTCAAGTTTATATGTATTCTATTTTTTTGCACATCTTTAACAAAAAAATTTTAAGGGCGTTATTTTTTAAATATTTTTTTATTTTTTAAACTTACAAAACCAAATTCTAAGGACACATATGTATTCTATTTGTTGTAATTATTTTAACTGTCACCCACACATCTCAGCATTTCATTTTGATGTCACAACACCGAGTTGGCTTCTCAGAGGGCATGCAGAGGGAAGTTGCAGACATTACCTGAATCAACATCTGCCATTAGAAATCTGGAAAGACACAAATCCTGAAGAGCAGGACGCCAATTCCTTAACCATTGCCTGGAACTAGGGGTTAAGAGCAGTCATATACAGGGTTGTTATGTCTCAAACAAACTTTTATTTCTATGTATTCATTCTTTTATTGTAAGGATTATGGATTTAAATTCTGATGTGCTTTTTTTCACATCCTGTCCCCATATAATGCGTTTTCGTAAATTTTGTCATCTGTTCCCACTGACAGAAAATTAATGGCTTACTCTTCTGAAAGGTGGAGTATGTTTTAAAGTGTGTGCAAGATATTCTGCATGTGTTCTCACATGGGACCTTGGTTATCGTCTCATCCATAAGAAAAGGAATGGAGACAGCACTGTTAACTCCAGGGGAAAAAAATCTCTTTGAAGAGGTGCCAAGCCACAGTGGCTTGAACCTCAGTTTAAACTCAGGTCATCAGATTGTAAGTGAGATGCTCTAACCACCGGGTTATCCTGCACCCCCCCTTAAAGTCGGTTTCAGACGGCAGTTTATCAGAGTGGGTTCTCCCGTTTCCATGTATAGGCATATTTTCTTTTAAAGCTGTTGAAATCAAGTTAGCTAATTAATGTTGGTGAAATGTTTGTTGTTGTTGTTTTATTTGTTTGTTTGTTTTTTCCCCTTTTCTTTCTTTTGTTGGTTTCATTGTTTGCTAGGGATTTTCTGCTTTGTTTTTTGTTGGGTTTTTTGTTTTGTTTTGATTTTTTCTTTTCTTTAGATAGATGGCTTGATGGAAAAAAGCAAATCGATGCTTATTCAATGTACCATCTGGAAAAAAAAAATTGATTGATTGATGTACAGACTGTAAATAGTGGTAGTTCAAAACACTCCCACACAGATTCTGCACTCTTCTAAAGGAAAAAAAATCCTCTGAAGATGCGAGTATGGCTGCCAATGAGGCAAGGTATTTGGAAAGCGACAGGCAAACTTCTAACCGGTGTATTTTGAATTTTGCAGTGATTTCTTGGACAAGTCAAAGTGGGATGAATGAGTCAGAGTGCATGTTCTGGGTGATCCCCAGGGTGTTCAGCTGGGGAACGCCCAACAGAAAATCTTACCCCATTGCGTACTGGCAGGGACGAAAAGCTGAAAACTGCGAGGATGTGGAGGATGCTGGTTGCAAAATCTTCAGGGGTCCCCCAATGGTGTACTTGACTATGGGGCAGGTGAAGGTGAAGGTGAAGCTGGCACGACGTGGTTCTGAATGGCGTGTCGTTTTCCTGGCACTTGACTCCAATCCAGTAACTCCTGAAAACAGTTCAAAGTCTTCAGTGACAAGGAAAATGTTGACAGCTCTGTCAGTTTAGGTATGACAAAGATTTGATCTGATCACTAGGGAACAGGATAAATTCCCAGACTTCTTTTAAATTTCATTGGAAAATAATAAATTTGCAAACTTTTGAAAAAGAAGTAGTCAGCTTTCACCTCTTGCTATGTTACCTCACTCTTTGATCTTATTTCAAAGAAAAATAAACATATGTCATTAGCAAAAGTATTTGTCTATATTTAAAATGTTATACCTATTGTGAAGAGTCGCAGATGTGTGAAAGATTCTAATGCAAGTAATCTGATTTGCATTACAAGATTCAGCGCGATAAAAATTCCAAATATTAACATTTTTCTTACAAATTCTACCCCCCCCCCTCCCCCCAAAAATGTAAGCACGGTCATAAATAGCTTCCTTTGTCAGCTGAAGTATAAGAAAGATTTGCTTTTATTTCAAAACAAAATAAACTCAGTTACTCTTTAAAGAGACATTCACTGTTTATCTTGTGCTTTGTAAGCTGAAAAATTCAAAAGGCTGGATATCACTTTGAAGAAATATTTGAAAAACTAAGACATTTTGATGTTAATATTTACCATTTGCTTTATTTGTATGATTTATTAAATAATTTTTCAATAATATCATAACCATACCACTTTTCCAAAGCAAACCTCCCAGTTCATGTTGGCTGTCATTTCACACGCGAGTAACATCCGGTTCCAGCTCCTGTACCTAAAGGCAAAGGAATCCTCATGTAATGTCTGAAGCTCACATCAGGGGTGGGGGTAGGTGGGGATTGAACATTTTATTCATCAAATCATCTTACATTGAAAAAAAACAACTTATGAAAATATCTGAAAGCAGTTTGCAATAATCCATTTCAAATTTTTTTTTTTATAACAAGCTGAAGTATTACAGTTATTCCATTTCCAGATTTTAAACAAAAATGAAAGAATCTTTAAACAGAAAGGTATAATTTTATCACCAGTTCTTTAATTGTGTAGTCAAATGTTACAGATAAACTAGTCTCTGAAGGTTTGCAAAATATAAAACTTACAGAAAAGTTGTTTTGCGGTCAGAACATTAAATTTGACACTTTTGCTAGCACTGAAGGACACAGTATCTAAAGGTAAAATGGTTCGACATACAAAATTTTCTCACCTGGGTTTTTTCCTGAATCGTTTGATGACTTGATCCTGTTTCATGGAGGCAGGTGTACACTGACTTTTGCAGTAAAGACGTTTCCCGAAGACTTGACTGGAGCTGTTCTGGTCATCTTGGCAGTGGTGATGCTTTCCTCCATTCACTGACTGATGGCACTACACTTGACTGGAGCTGTTCTGGTCATCTGTACTTGGCACCAGTGATGCTTTCCTCCATTCACTGACTGATGGCACTACACTTGACTGGAGCTGTTCTGGTCATCTGTACTTGGCACCAGTGATGCTTTCCTCCATTCACTGACTGATGGCACTACACTTGACTGGAGCTGTTCTGGTCATCTGTACTTGACACCAGTGACTGGAGCTGTTCTGTCATCTGTACTTGGCACCAGTGACTGCAGCTGTTCTGGTCATCTGTACTTGGCACCAGTGACTGCAGCTGTTCTGGTCATCTGTACTTGGCACCAGTGACTGCAGCTGTTCTGGTCATCTGTACTTGGCACCAGTGACTGCAGCTGTTCTGGTCATCTGTACTTGGCACCAGTGACTGCAGCTGTTCTGGTCATCTGTACTTGGCACCAGTGACTGCAGCTGTTCTGGTCATCTGTACTTGGCACCAGTGACTGCAGCTGTTCTGGTCATCTGTACTTGGCACCAGTGACTGCAGCTGTCTGGTCATCTGTACTTGGCACCAGTGACTTGCAGCTTCTGGTCATCTGTACTTGGCACCAGTGACTGCAGCTGTTCTGGTCATCTGTACTTGGCACCAGTGACTGCAGCTGTTCTGGTCATCTGTACTTGGCACCAGTGACTGCAGCTGTTCTGGTCATCTGTACTTGGCACCAGTGACTGCAGCTGTTCTGGTCATCTGTACTTGGCACCAGTGACTGCAGCTGTTCTGGTCATCTGTACTTGGCACCAGTGACTGGAGCTGTTCTGGTCATCTGTACTTGGCAGTGGTGATGCTTTCCTCCATTCAATGACTGATGGCACTACACTTGACTGGAACTGCACTGGTCCACTGGGGTACCTGGTCACATAGATGTAAATTGTAATCTTTACAATACAAAAACCAACTACCATTACAACTACATGATAAATTTTAATTCCCCAGTTAAATCTATGAATGCATAATACAGGCCTGTAGAACAGGGCTGTAGTACAAAGTCCAGCAAATGCAAACGATGAAATATAGGCCTTCAGAAAAAAAAGAACAGGCAGAAATGAGTAAAGAGAATTTATGCAAACACAGACACAAAAGCTAGGTCAAACACACCAAATAGAAAAAGACAGGCACAGAAGACAACAGACAGAAGACGACAGACAGAAACACACCATACAAACAAAACCAAATACAGACGCTCTGTCATACAGACAAAATTAACCATACCCAACTCTTCTTTGATGCGAAACAAAATGCAGGTAACGATGGCTGCCATCACATGTCCGACCATTGGAGACGACTCCCAAGACGATCCATGTGACCAAATAGCCCCAGTCTTGAGACCACTCTCCTATGATCCACATGATGACTTACCAGGCCAGGACCCATACTGAATAAGCTATGGGAAGGGGGTAAATACTGCAAAAGTGTGAGGAGGTGAAAGTCAATCCCTCATGACCACCATCTCAAAGCCGTTGTAGGTGGTGGTGTTTTTGAACACTGAAACCACCGTCTCAAAGCTGTTGTAGGTGGTGGTGTTTTTGAACACTGAAACCACGTCTCAAAGCTGTTGCAGGTGGTGGTGTTTTCGGACACCAAGATCACTGTCTCAAAGGTGTTGCAGGTGGTGGTGTTTTCAGACACCAAGACCACTGTCTCGAAGCCACTGCAGGTGGTGGTGTTTTCGGACACCAAGACCATCGTCTCAAAGCCATCGCAGGTGGTGTTTTCGGACACCAAGCCCATTGTCTCGAAGCCATCGCAGGCGGTGGTGTTTTCGGACACCAAGACCATTGTCTCGAAGCCATTGTAGGTGATGGTGTTTTCGGACACCAAGACCATCGTCTCAAAGCCATCGCAGGTGGTGTTTTCGGACACCAAGCCCATTGTCTCGAAGCCATCGCAGGCGGTGGTGTTTTCGGACACCAAGACCATTGTCTCGAAGCCATTGTAGGTGGTGTTTTTGGTCACCAGAATCACAAAGCTGTTGTAGGTGGTGTTTTCGGACACCAGGACCGCTGTCTCAAAGCCGTTGTAGGTGATGGTGTTTTCAGACACCAAGATCACTGTCACCCAGATTGCAGACTCCTTTGATCTCTTAACGTTTATTTCCCATTTCAGATTTTTTTGTTTTAATTTACATTAAATATATCATTTTTGCTTTATTTCTATTTTTTTTTTATTCTAAAATTTTTTAATTGATTTTTTTGGTTTTAGTTCTATTTTTTTTTGTTTATTGAATTTAATCTATGCCATTTCATTTTAGCTATTTTTTTTCTGTTTTATTTTGTTTTATTTTTATATTCTAATATTATTTCATCTAGTTTTTTTTTTACAAAGGAGTGCTAACGCAATCAGGAACTTGGTGCCCAGTGATCGTGTAAAGGCAATTGACAGGGTCGTTCAATCGCAAAGACGGCTGGCCGGACGCAAAAAATTCAAGGGGTAAAATTCGTAAGAGCAGGGACGAAAGAACGAGTAAGAATTGTGTCCCTGTTGTGAGCAGGGTAAACCTGTTCCACAGCCGGTGTTGTCCTTGTTGGGTCATGCCTGTGAAGCAGCTGTGCAGAGGAAGACAGCAGTGGCATGACCGGTGACTGTGCACACTGACCTCTTTATACCTTCCCCTGTTGAACACTGGAGTCCTGCAATGGCTCACACCTCTCAGTGTCAACTCTTCTGTCATGTTTCAGGTCTGAGAGAAGAGGTCATGTAGACCTACTCTCAAACAAATGTGTAGAACACGGATACCAGCGCTCTGGCTCAAGTTCTGTTAGATACTGAAGAATGCAAGTCTTCATGAAGTGGAAAAGAACGGCAAGAATGTCATACTGCACTTTGAAGACACATCGGATAGTTCCATGCCCCAGAACGCAAGAAAAAATCCCCAAGGTCTTTACTGCAGTGTCCCCAGTTCCCTACTCCTTAACAACACAGGCCTATGAATGTAAATCATATGTGTCTCATAGAATCATGGTCTCTGTGCTGAGGTCAAAGGCTGCACTTGGTACCTGAAAAAAAAAGCATTAAAGCTTGCTGAACAAAAGATAGCACTAATTAAACTAAAGGTTTGTGTATGTGTATATGCATGAGGGCACTAAAGCATGCATAAAAATGTGCAATGTCCGTGCTTGAGTGTGTATGCATGTGCGTTTAGAGCATGTGCGTGTGCATGTGAAAGCTTTTTCTCCAGTCCACTGCTATTGCTGGGGAGAATGACATTGCCGCAAGAACAGTGCCAACTGTTCCAGTTTTCTTCCATGCAAATAGAAGGCAGGGTTCTCAATTATTTGTTTCCTCGTGATGTAATCAACAGAGATAATCCTACCCTCATGCACTTCAAAGCTTTTAATCGCAAAAAAATTTTTTTGTTAAAAAATAAAAACAAAAAAACATTAGAACATAAAGTGTCACAGGAACACAAAAACGTGGTGGGCTACCTTAATACTGGATTTATAATATGAACATACTGAAAACTTCATCATTGGTGAACGTCAAAGAGCTCTAGCTGCATAGCAAAAAAAAAAAAAAGATTATGGTATGCATGTGCATGGTGTGTCTGTCTGCTGCCAGCATGCATGTCTACCTAAACTAGACATAAATACCAAGTATTAGTGAGTGTGTTTTGGGCGCACAATGCGCGTGCGTGCACGCGCGTCGCGTGCGTGCGTGTGTGTGTACATGTGTGTAAAGTATGCAAATTGAATTCATACATGTTATAAAATCATACTCACAATCAGATTGTGGTTGTAGCTGGATGTCCACACCACAGAGGCAATAATACCCACAGCTGCAAGAAGCTTGTCGGTTTGAGTTTTCAATGG
>CM060324.1:41899691-41914691 GCA_030674155.1 Stramonita haemastoma
TCTTCTGATCGAGTGCATTTTTATTACCTTATCATATATAGTGTCCTGATCCTTGTGTGTTGTTTGGAACTGCGTAAAGTTTTATTGTTTAGTATCTTTTCAACTTGATGTATCCCTAAAAAGGGCGGGGACTGGATGTAAAAAAGCACACGAGTGCTTATCTATTATCCTCGAATAAAAGACTTTGCCTTGCCTTGCCTTGCTCTTATTCATGGGAGGGCGGTATGCATGCGCGCGTGCGTGCGTTCGCTGGTATTTGTGTGTGCAGTTTTTTGCGTTTGTGCGTGTGGAGGAGACCCTACAGATTACTGTGGTGCATGATATTGTATGAAATTCTTATTGGATGGTGTTGTAGGGGTGATTTTTGCGTACACTGTACCCTGTTTCGATGTGACAAACTTGGTTCTGTACAAGCGGGGTTGCCATCTTCCGGGCCGTGGTGTTGCCACAATTCCAGTGCCACACACATCCAAAATGGTTGTCCAGTTTGTCTGCATAGTGTAGAATAGGGTCCTGGTGCCCTGGGCTCTGGTACTACGGAAAAGTGCGGGCGGCCAGGTCCCGAAAACGGCGTTTGAGTCCCAATGCTTCTAGTTCTTTAGCTCCTATTCATGGGAGGGTGGGTATGCATGCGCGCGTGCGTGCGTTCACTGGTGTTGTGTGTGCGGTTTTTTGTGTTTGTGCGTGTGGAGGAGACCCTACAGATTACTGTGGTGCATGATATTGTATGAAATTCTTATTGGATGGTGTTGTAGGGGTTATTTTTGGGTACACTGTACAATGTTTCTATGCGACACACTTGGCTCTGTACATGCGGGGTTGCCATCTTGCGGGCCGTGGTGTCGCCAAATTCCAGTGCCACAAACATCAAAAATGGTTTTTCAGTTTGTCTGCACAGTGTAGAATAGGGTCGTGGTAACTTGGGCTCAGGAACTGCGGAAAAGTGCGGGCGGCAAGGTCCCGAAAACGGCGTTTGCGTCCCAATGCTTCTAGTTCTTTAGCTCTTATTCATGGGAGGGTGGGTATGCATGCGCGTGTGCGTGCGTTCGCTGGTGTTTTGTGTGTGCGTTTGTTTGTGTTTGTGCGTGTGGGGGGGACCCTACAGATTTACTGTGGTGAATGATACTGTATAAAATTCTTATTGGATGGTGTTCTGGGCGTGATTTTTGCGTACACAGTACCCTGTTTCTATGCGACAAACTTGGCTCTGTACAAGCGGGGTTGCCATCCTCCGGGCCGTGGTGTCGCCACAATTCCAGTGCCACACACATCAAAAAGGGTTGTCCAGTTGGTCGGCATAGCGTAGAATACCGTCCTGGTGACCTGGGCTCTGGAACTGAGGAAAAGTGCGGGCGGCAAGGTCCCGAAACGGCGTTTGCGTCCAATGCTTCTAGTTCTTTAGCTCTTATTCATGGGAGGGTGGGTATGCATGCGCGCGTGCGTGCGTTCGCTGGTGTTTGTGTGTGTGCGGTTTTTTTGTGTTTGTGCGTGTGGAGATGACCCTACATATTACTGTGGTGCATGATATTGTATGAAATTTTTTTGGATGGTGTTGTAGGGGTGATTTTTGCGTACACTGTACCCTGTTTCTATGTTACACACTTGGCTCTGTACAAGCGGGGTTGGCATCTTCCGGGCCGTGGTGTCGCCACAATTCCAGTGCCACACACATCCACTTTGGTTGTCCAGTTTGTCTGCATAGAGTAGAATACGGTCGTGGTGCCCTGGGCTCTGGAACTGCGGAAAGTGCGGGCGGCAAGGTCCCAAAAAAGGCGTTTACGTCACAATGCTTCCAGTTCTTTAGCTCTTATTCCTGGGAGGGTGGGTATGCATGCGTGCGTGCGTGCGTTCGCTGGTGTCTGTGTGTGTCCTTTTTTTTTGTGTTTGTGCGTGTGGAGGGGACCCACAGATTACTGTGGTGCATGATATTGTATGAAATTCTTATTGGATGGTGTTGTAGGGGTGATTTTTGCGTACACTGTACACTGTTTCTATGGGACAAACTTGGCTGTGTACAAGGGGGTTGCCATCTTCCGGGCCGTGGTGTCGCCACAATTCCAGTGCCACACACATCCAAAATTGTTCGCCTGTTTGTCTGCATAGAGTAGAATACGGTCCTAGTGCCCTGGGCTCTGGAACTGCGGAAAAGTGCGGGCGGCAAGGTCCCGAAAATGGCGTTTCCGTCACAATGCTTCTAGTTCTTCAGCTCTTATTCCTGGGATGGTGGGTATGCATGAACGCGTGCGTGCGTTCGCTGGTGTTTGTGTGTTTTCGGTTTTTTGTGTTTATGCGTGTGGAGGGGACCCTACAGATTACTGCAGTGCATGATATTGTATGAAATTCTTATTGGATGGTGTTGTAGGGGTGATTTTTGCGTACACTGTACCCTGTTTCTATGCGACAAACTTGGCTCTGTACATGCGGGGTTGCCATTTTCGGGCCGTGGTGTCGCCACAATTCTAGTGCCACACACATCGACATTGGTTGTCCAGTTTGTCTACATACAGTAGAATATTGGTCGTGGTGCCCTGGGCTCTGGAACTGCGGAAAAGTGCGGGCGGCAAGGTCCCGAAAACGGCGTTTGCGTCACAATGCTTCTAGTTCTTTAGCTCTTATTCATGGGAGGGTGGGTATGCATGCGCGCGTGCGTGCGTTCGCTGGTGTTTGTGTGTGGGTGTTTTTGTGTTTGTCGTGTGGAGGGACCCTACAGATTACTGTGGTGCATGATATTGTATGAAATTCTTATTGGATGGTGTTGTAGGGGTGATTTTTGCGTACACTCTACCCTGTTTCTATGGGACAAATTGGCTGTGTACATACGGGTTGCCATTTTCGGGCCGTGGTGTGCCACAATTCCAGTGCCACACACATCCACATTGGTTGTCCAGTTTGTCTGCATAGAGTAGAATACGGTCGTGGTGCCCTGGCTCTGGAACTGCGGAAAAGTGCGGGCGCAATGTCCCAAAAAGGCGTTTGCGTCCAATGCTTCTAGTTCTTTAGCTCTTATTCATGGGAGGGTGGGTATGCATGCGCGCGTGCGTGCGTTCGCTAGTGTTTGTGTGTGCGGTTTTTTTTGTGTTTGTGCGTGTGGAGGGGACCCAGCAGATTACTGTGTGCATGATATTGTATGAAATTATTATTGGATGGTGTTGTAGGGGTGATTTTTGCGTACACTGTACCCTGTTTCTAGCGACAAACTTGGCTCTGTACAATGCGGGGTTGCCATCTTTCGGCCGTGGTGTCGCCACAATTCCAGTGCCACAACATCCAAAATGGTTGTTCTAGTTTGTCTGCATAGAGTAGAAATACGGTCGTGTTGCCCTGGCTCTGGAACTGCGGAAAAGTTGCGGGCGGCAAGGTCCGAAAACGGCATTTGCGTCACAATGCTTCTAGTTCTTTAGCTCTTATTCATGGGAGGGTGGGTATGCATGCGCGCGTGCATGCGTTCGCTGGTGTGTCTGTGTGTGCGTTTGTTTGTGTTTGTGCGTGTGGAGGGGACCCTACAGATTACTGTGGTGCATGATATTGTATGAAAATTATTATTGGATGGTGTTGTAGGGGTGATTTTTGCGTACACTGTACAATGTTTCTATTCGACACACTTGGCTCTGTACATGCGGGGTTGCCATCTTTCCGGGCCGTGGTGTCGCCACAATTCCAGTGCCACACACCATCCAAATGGTTGTCCAGTTTGTCTGCATAAGTAGAATACGGTCGTGTGCCCTGGGCTCTGGAACTGCGGAAAAGTGCGGGCGGCAAGGTCCCGAAAAGGCGTTTGCGTCACAATGCTTCTAGTTCTTTAGCTCTTATTCATGGGAGGGTGGGTATGCATGCGCGCGTGCGTGCGTTCGCTGGTGTTTGTGTGTGCGGTTTTTTGTGTTTGTGCGTGTGAGGGGACCCACAGATTACTGTGGTGCATGATATTGTATGAAATTATTATTGGATGGTGTTGTAGGGGTGATTTTTGCGTACACTGTACCCTGTTTCTATGCGACAAACTTGGCTCTGTACAAGCGGGGTTGCCATACTTCGGGCCGTGGTGTCGCCAAAATTTCCCAGTGCCACACACATCAGAAATGGTTGTCCAGTTTGTCTGCATAGAGTAGAATACGGTCGTGGTGCCCTGGGCTCTGGAACTGCGGAAAAGTGCGGGCGGCAAGGTCCAAAAACGGCGTTTGCGTCACAATGCTTCTAGTTCTTTAGCTCTTATTCATGGGAGGGTGGGTATGCATGCGCGCGTGCGTGCGTTCGCTGGTGTTTGTGTGTGCGGTTTTTTGTGTTTGTGCGTGTGGAGGGGACCCACAGATACTGTGGTGCATGATATTGTATGAAATTCTTATTGGATGGTGTTGTAGGGGTGATTTTTGCGTACACTGTACCCTGTTTCTATGGCGACAAACTTGGCTGTGTACAAGCGGGGTTGCCATCTTCGGGCCGTGGTGTCGCCACAATTCCAGTGCCACACACATCAAAATGGTTGTCCAGTTTGTCTGCATAGAGTAGAATAAGGTCGTGTGCCCTGGGCTCTGGAACTGCGGAAAAGTGCGGGCTGGCAAGGTCCCGAAAACGCGTTTCGTCACAATGCTTCTAGTTCTTTAGCTCTTATTCATGGGAGGGTGGGTATGCATGCGCGCGTGCGTGCGTTCGCTGGTGTTTGTGTGTGCGGTTTTTTGTGTTTGTGCGTGTGGAGGGGACCCTACAGATTACTGTGGTGCATGATATTGTATGAAATTCTTATTGGATGGTGTTGTAGGGGTGATTTTTGCGTACACTGTACCCTGTTCTATGGACAAACTTGGCCTGTACAAGGGGTTCCATCTTCCGGGCGTGGTGTCGCCACAATTCCAGTGCCACACACATCCAAAATGGTTGTCCAGTTTGTCTGCATAGAGTAGAATACGGTCGTGGTCCTGGGCTCTGGAACTGCGGAAAATTGCGGGCGGCAAGGTCCCGAAAAAACGGCGTTTGCGTCACAATGCTTCTAGTTCTTTAGCTCTTATTCATGGGAGGGTGGGTATGCATGTGCGCGTGCGTGCGTTCGCTGGTGTCTGTGTGTGCGGTTTTTTTGTGTTTGTGCGTGTGGGGGACCCTACAGATTACTGTGTGCATGATATTGTATGAAATTATTATTGGATGGTGTTGTAGGGGTGATTTTTGCGTACACTGTACACTGTTTCTATGCGACACACTTGGCTCTGTACATGCGGGGTTGCCATCTTGCGGGCCGTGGTGTCGCCACAATTCCAGTGCCACACACATCAAAATGTTGTCTGTTTGTCTGCATAGTGTAGAATACGGTCGTGTTGCCCTGGGCTCTGGAACTGCGGAAAAGTGCGGGCGGCAAGGTCCCAAAAAAGGCGTTTGCGTCACAATGCTTCTAGTTCTTTAGCTCTTATTCTGGGATGGGTGGGTATGCATGCCGCGTGCGTGCGTTCGCTGGTGTTTGTGTTGTGTGCGTTTGTTTGTGTTTTGCGTGTGGAGGGGACCCTGCAGATTACTGGGTGCATGATATTGTATGAAATTATTATTGGATGGTGTTGTAGGGGTGTGATTTTGCGTACACTGTACCCTGTTTCTATCGACAAACTTGGCTCTGTACATGCGGGGTTGCCATTTTCCGGCCGTGGTGTCGCCACAATTCCAGTGCCACACACATCACATTGGTTGTCCAGTTTGTCTACATACAGTAGAATACGGTCTGGTGCCCTGGGCTCTGGAACTGCGGAAAGTGCGGGCGGCAAGGTCCCGAAAACGGCGTTTGCGTCCAATGCTTCAGTTCTTTAGCTCTTATTCATGGGAGGGTGGGTATGCATGCGCGCGTGCGTGCGTTCGCTTCTGTTTGTGTGTGCGGTTTTTTGTGTTTGTGCGTGTGGAGGGGACCCGGCAGATTACTGTGGTGCATGATATTGAATGAAATTATTATTGGATGGTGTTGTAGGGGTGATTTTTGCGTACACTGTACAATGTTTCTATGCGACAAACTTGGCTCTGAACAAGCGGGGTTGCCATCTTGCGGGCCGTGGTGTCGCCACAATTCCAGTGCCACACACATCGAAAAGGGTTGTCCAGCTTCTCTGCATAGTGTAGAATAGGGTCCTGGTGCCCTGGGCTCTGGAAGTGCGGAAAAGCGCGGGCGGCAAGGTCCCGAAAACGGCGTTTGCGTCACAATGCTTCTAGTTCTTTAGCTCTTATTCATGGGAGGGTGGGTATGCATGCGCGCGTGCGTGCGTTCGCTTCTGTTTGTGTGTGCGGTTTTTTGTGTTTGTGCGTGTGGAGGGGACCCGGCAGATTACTGTGATGCATGATATTGTATGAAATTATTATTGGATGGTGTTGTAGGGGTGATTTTTGCGTACACTGTACAATGTTTCTATGCGACAAACTTGGCTCTGTACAAACGGGGTTGCCATCTTGCGGGCCGTGGTGTCGCAACAATTCCAGTGCCACACCTCAAAAATGGTTGTCCAGCTTGTCTGCATAGTGTAGAATAGGGTCCTGGTGCCCTGGGCTCTGGAACTGCGGAAAAGCGCGGGCGGCAAGGTCCCGAAAACGGCGTTTGCGTCAGAATGCTTCTCGTTCTTTAGCTCTTATTCATGGGAGGGTGGGTATGCATGCGCGCGTGCGTGCGTTCGCTTCTGTTTGAGTGTGCGGTTTTTTGTGTTTGTGCGTGTGGAGGGGACCCGGCAGATTACTGTGGTGCATGATATTGTATGAAATTATTATTGGATGGTGTTGTAGGGGTGATTTTTGCCTACACTGTACCCTATTTCTATGCGACAAAGTTGGCTGTGTACAAGCGTGGTTGCCATCTTGCGGGCCGTGGTGTCGCCACAATTCCAGTGCCACACACATCCAAAATGGTTGCCCAGCTTGTCTGCATAGTGTAGAATAGGGTCCTGTTGCCCTGGGGTCTGGAACTGCGGAAAAGCGCGGGCGGCAAAGTCCCGAAAACGGCGTTTGCGTCACAATGCTTCTAGTTCTTGAGCTCTTATTCATGGGAGGGTGGGTATGCATGCGCGCGTGCGTGCGTTCGCTGGTGTTTGTGTGTGCGGTTTTTTTGTGTTTGTGCGTGTGTAGGGGACCCGGCAGATTACTGTGGTGCATGATATTATTATGAAATTATTATTGGGTGGTGTTGTAGGGTTGATTTTTGCGTACACTGTACCCTCTTTCTAGGGGAGAATCTTGGCTCTGTACAAGCGTGGTTGCCATCTTGCGGGCCGTGGTGTCGCCACAATTCCAGTGCCACACACATCCAAAATGGTTGCCCAGCTTGTCTGCATAGTGTAGAATAGGGTCCTGTTGCCCTGGGGTCTGGAAGTGCGGAAAAGCGCGGGCGGCAAAGTCCCGAAAACTGCGTTTGCGTCACAATGCTTCTAGTTCTTGAGCTCTTATTCATGGGAGGGTGGGTATGCATGCGCGCGTGCGTGCGTTCGCTGGTGTTTGTGTGTGCGGTTTTTTGTGTTTGTGCGTGTGTAGGGGACCCGGCAGATTACTGTGGTGCATGATATTATTATGAAATTATTATTGGGTGGTGTTGTAGGGGTGATTTTTGCGTACACTGTACCCTGTTTCTAGGGGAGAATCTTGGCTCTGTACGAGCGGGGTTGCCATCTTGCGGGCCGTGGTGTCGTCACATGTCCAGTGCCACACACATTCAAAATGGTTGTCCAATTTGTCTGTATAGTGTAGAATAGGGTTCTGTTGCCCTGGGGTCTGGAACTGCGGAAAAGCGCGGGTGGCAAGGTCCCGAAAACGGCGTTTCCGTCACAATGCTTCTAGTTCTTTAGCTCTTATTCATGGGAGGGTGGGTATGCATGCGCACGTGCGTTCGTTGGCTGGTGTTTGTGTGTGCGGTTTTTTGTGTTTGTGCGTTTGTAGGGGACCTGGCAGATTACTGTGGTGCATGATATTATTATGAAGTTATTATTGGGTGGTGTTGTAGGGGTGATTTTTGGCTACACTGTACCCTGTTTCTAGGGGAGAATCTTGGCTCTGTACGAGCGGGGTTGCCATCTTGCGGGCCGTGGTGTCGCCACAATTCCAGTGCCACACACATCCAAAATGGTTGTCCAGTTTGTCTGCATAGTGTAGAATAGGGTCCTGTTGCCCTGGGGTCTGGAACTGCGGAAAAGCGCGGGCGGCAAGGTCACGAAAACGGCGTTTGCGTCACAATGCTTCTAGTTCTTTAGCCCTTATTCATGGGAGGGTGGGTATGCATGCGCGCGTACGTGGGTTAGCTGGTGTTTGTGTATGCGGTTTTTTGTGTTTGTGCGTGTGGAGGGGACCCGGCAGATTACTGTGGTGCATGATATTCTTATGAAATTATTATTGGGTGGTGTTGTAGGGGTGATTTTTGCGTATACTGTACCCTGTTTCTAGGCGAGAATCTTGGCTCTGTACGAGCGGGGTTGCCATCTTGCAGGCCGTGGTGTCGCCACAATTCCAGTGCCACACACATCCAAAATGGTTGTCCAGTTTGTCTGCATAGTGTAGAATAGGGTCGTGGTGCCCTGGGCTCTGGAACTGCGGAAAAGCGCGGGCGGCAAGGTCCCGAAAACGGCGTTTGCGTCACAATGCTTCTAGTTCTTTAGCTCTTATTCATGGGAGGGTGGGTATGCATGCGCGCGTGCGTGCGTTCGCTGGTGTTTGTGTGTGCGGTTTTTTGTGTTTGTGCGTGTGTAGGGGACCAGGCAGATTACTGTGGTGCATGATATTATTATAAAATTATTATTGGGTGGTGTTGTAGGGGTGATTTTTGCCTACACTGTACCCTGTTTCTAGGGGAGAATCTTGGCTCTGTACGAACGGGGTTGCCATCTTGCGGGCCGTGGTGTCGCCACAATTCCAGTGCCACACACATCCAAAATGGTTGTCCAGTTTGTCTGTATAGTGTAGAATAGGGTCCTGTTTTCGTGGGTCTGGAACTGCGGAAAAGCGCGGGCGGCAAGGTCACGAAAACGGCGTTTGCGTCACAATCCTTCTAGTTCTTTAGCACTTATTCATGGGAGGGTGGGTATGCATGTGCGCGTGCATGCGTTCGCTTCTGTTTGTGTGTGCGGTTTTTTGTGTTTGTGCGTATGGAGGGGACCCGGCAGATTACTGTGGTGCATGATATTGTATGAAATTATTATTGGATGGTGTTGTAGGGGTGATTTTTGCGTACACTGTACAATGTTTCTATGCAACAACTTGGCTCTGTACAAGGGGGTTGCCATCTTGTGGCCGTGGTGTCGCCACAATTCCAGTGCCACACACCTCAAAAATGGTTGTCCAGCTTGTCTGCATAGTGTAGAATAGGGTCCTGGTTCCTTGGGTCTGGAAGTGCGGAAAAGCGCGGGCGGCAAGGTCCGAAAACGGCGTTTGCGTCACAATGCTTCTAGTTCTTTACCTCTTATTCATGGAGGGTGGGTATCATGTGTGCGTGCGTGCGTTCGCTTCGTTGTGTGTGCGATTTTTTGTGTTTGTCGTGTGAGGGACCCGGCAGATTACTGTGGTGCATGATATTGTATGAAATTTTATTGGTGCTGTTGTAGGGGTGATTTTTGCTACACTGTACATGTTTCTAGCGACAAACTTGGTCTGTACAGAGGGTTGCCATCTTGCGGGCCGTGGTTCGCCACAATTCCAGTACCACACACTCAAAATGGTTGTCCAGTTGTCTGCATAGTGTAGAATAGGGTCCTGTTGCCTTGGGCTCGAGAACTGCGGAAAAGCGCGGGCGGCAAGGTCCGAAAACGGCGTTTGCGTCACAATGCTTCTAGTTCTTTAGCTCTTATTCATGGGAGGGTGGGTATGCATGCGCGCGTGCGTGCGTTCGCTTGTTTGTGTGTGCGGTTTTTTGTGTTTGTGCGTGTGGAGGGGACCCGGCAGATTACTGTGGTGCATGATATTGTATGAAATTATTTTTGGTGTGTTGTAGGGGTGATTTTTGCGACACTGTACATGTTTCTATGCGAAAACTTGGCTTGTACAGCGGGGTTGCCATCTTGCGGCCGTGGTGTCGCCACAATTCCAGTGCCACACACCTCAAAATGGTTGTCCAGTTGTCTGCATAGTGTAGAATAGGGTCTGGTGCCCTGGGTCTGGAATGCGGAAAAGCGCGGGCGGCAAGGTCCCGAAAACGGCGTTTCGTCACAATGCTTCTAGTTCTTTAGCTCTTATTCATGGGAGGGTGGGTATGCATGCGCGCGTGTGTGCGTTCGCTGGTGTTTGTGTGTGCAGTTTTTTGTGTTTGTGCGTGTGGAGGGGACCCGCAGATTACTGTGGTGCATGATATTATTATGAAATTATTATTGGGTGGTGTTGAGGGGTGATTTTTGCGTACACTGTACCCTGTTTCTAGGGAGAATTTGGCTCTGTACGAGCGGGATTGCCATCTTGCGGGCCGTGGTGTCGCCCAATTCCAGTGCCACACACATCCAAAATGGATGTCCAGCTTGTCTGCATAGTGTAGATTAGGGTCCTGTTGCCCTGGGTCTGGAACTGCGGAAAAGCGCGGGCGGCAAGGTCCCGAAAACGGCGTTTGCGTCACAATGCTTCTAGTTCTTTAGCTCTTATTCATGGGAGGGTGGGTATGCATGCGCGCGTGCGTGCGTTCGCTGGTGTTTGTGTGTGCGGTTTTTTGTGTTTGTGCGTGTGTAGGGGACCCGGCAGATTACTGTGGTGCATGATATTATTATGAAATTATTATTGGTGGTGTTGTAGGGGTGATTTTTGCTACACTGTACCCTGTTTCTAGGGAGAATCTTGGCTCTGTACGAGCGGGGTTGCCATCTTGCGGGCCGTGGTGTCGCCACAATTCCAGTGCCACACACATCCAAAATGGTTGTCCAGTTTGTCTGCATAGTGTAGAATAGGGTCCTGTTGCCCTGGGTCTGGAACTGCGGAAAAGCGCGGGCGGCAAGGTCCGAAAACGGCGTTTGCGTCACAATGCTTCTAGTTCTTTAGCTCTTATTCATGGGAGGGTGGGTATGCATGCGCGCGTGCGTGCGTTCGCTGGTGTTTGTGTGTGCGGTTTTTTGTGTTTGTGCGTGTGAGGGACCCGGCAGATTACTGTGGTGCATGATATTATTATGAAATTATTATTGGTGGTGTTGAAGGGGTGATTTTTGCGTACACTGTACCCTGTTTCTAGGGAGAATCTTGGCTCTGTACGAGCGGGTTGCCATCTTGCGGGCCGTGGTGTCGCCACAATTCCAGTGCCACACACATCCAAAATGGTTGTCCAGTTGTCTGCATAGTGTAGAATAGGGTCCTGTTGCCCTGGGTCTGGAACTGCGGAAAAGCGCGGGCGGCAAGGTCCCGAAAACGGCGTTTGCGTCACAATGCTTCTAGTTCTTTAGCTCTTATTCATGGGAGGGTGGGTATGCATGCGCGCGTGCGTGCGTTCGCTGGTGTTTGTGTGTGCGTTTTTTGTGTTTGTGCGTGTGAGGGGACCCGGCAGATTACTGTGGTGCATGATATTATTATGAAATTATTATTGGGTGGTGTTGTAGGGGTGATTTTTGCGTACACTGTACCCTGTTTCTAGGGAGAATCTTGGCTCTGTACGAGCGGGGTTCATCTTGCGGGCCGTGGTGTCGCCACAATTCCAGTGCCACACACATCCAAAATGTTGTCCATTTGTCTGCATAGTGTAGAATAGGGTCCTGTTGCCCTGGGGTCTGGAACTGCGGAAAAGCGCGGGCGGCAAGGTCCCGAAAACGGCGTTTGCGTCACAATCTTCTAGTTCTTTAGCTCTTATTCATGGGAGGGTGGGTATGCATGCGCGCGTGGTGCGTTCGCTGGTGTTTGTGTGTGCGTTTTTTGTGTTTGTGCGTGTGAGGGACCCGGCAGATTACTGTGGTCATGATATTATTATGAAATTATTATTGGGTGGTGTTGAGGGGTGATTTTTGCGTACACTGTACCCTGTTTCTAGGAGAATCTTGGCTCTGTACGAGCGGGTTGCATCTTCGGCCGTGGTGTCGCCACAATTCAGTGCCACACACATCCAAAATGGTTGTCCAGTTTGTCTGCATAGTGTAGAATAGGGTCCTGTTGCCCTGGGTCTGGAACTGCGGAAAACGCGGGCGGCAAGGTCCCGAAAACGGCGTTTGCGTCACAATGCTTCTAGTTCTTTAGCTCTTATTCATGGGAGGTGGGTATGCATGCGCGCGTGCGTGCGTTGCTGGTGTTTGTGTGTGCGTTTTTTGTGTTTGTGCGTGTGGGGACCCGGCAGATTACTGTGGTGCATGATATTATTATGAAATTATTATTGGGTGGTGTTGTAGGGGTGATTTTTGCTACACTGTACCCTGTTTCTAGGGAGAATCTTGGTTTACGAGGGTTGCCATCTTGCGGCCGTGGTGTCGCCACAATTCCAGTGCCACACACATCCAAAATGGTTGTCCAGTTGTCTGCATAGTGTAGAATAGGGTCCTGTTGCCTGGGGTCTGAACTGCGGAAAGCGCGGCGCAAGGTCCCGAAAACGGCGTTTCGTCACAATGCTTCTAGTTCTTTAGCTCTTATTCATGGGAGGGTGGGTATGCATGCGCGCGTGCGTGCGTTGGCTGGTGTTTGTGTGTCGGTTTTTTGTGTTTGTGCGTGTGTAGGGGACCCGGCAGATTACTGTGGTGCATGATATTTATTATGAAATTATTATTGGGTGGTGTTGTAGGGGAATTTTTGCGTACAATGTACCCTGTTTCTAGGGAGAATCTGGGCTTGTACGAGCGGGGGTTGCCATCTTGCGGGCCGTGGTGTCGCCACAATTCCAGTGCACACACATTCCAAAATGGTTGTCCAGTTTGTCTGCATAGTGTAGAATAGGGTCTGTTGCCCTGGGGTCTGGAACTGCGGAAAAGCGCGGGCGGCAAGGTCCCGAAAACGGCGTTTGCGTCACAATGCTTCTAGTTCTTTTGCTCTTATTCATGGGAGGGTGGGTATGCATGCGCGCGTCGTGCGTTCGCTGGTGTTTGTGTGTGCGTTTTTTGTGTTTGTGCGTGTGTAGGGGACCGGCAGATTACTGTGGTGATGATATTATTATGAAATTATTATTGGTGTGTTGTAGGGTGATTTTTGCGTACACTGTACCCTGTTTCTAGGGGAGAATCTTGGCTCTGTACGAGCGGGGTTGCCATCTTGCGGGCCGTGGTGTCGCCACAATTCCAGTGCCACACACATCCAAAATGGTTGTCCATTTGTCTGCATAGTGTAGAATAGGGTCTGTTGCCCTGGGGTCTGGAACTGCGGAAAAGCGCGGGCGGCAAGGTCCCGAAAACGGCGTTTGCGTCACAATGCTTCTAGTTCTTTAGCTCTTATTCATGGGAGGGTGGGTATGCATGCGCGCGTTCGTGCGTTGGCTGGTGTTTGTGTGTGGGGTTTTTTGTGTTTGTGCGTGTGTAGGGGACCCGGCAGATTACTGTGGTGCATGATATTATATGAATTATTATTGGGTGGTGTTGTAGGGGTGATTTTTGCGTACACTGTACCCTGTTTCTAGGGGAGAATCTTGGCTCTTTTACGAGCGGGTTGCATCTTGCGGGCCGTGGTGTCGCCCAATTCCAGTGCCACACACATCCAAAATGGTTGTCCAGTTGTCTGCATAGTGTAGAATAGGGTCCTGTTGCCCTGGGGTCTGGAACTGCGGAAAAGCGCGGCGGCAAGGTCCCGAAAACGGCGTTTGCGTCACAATGCTTCTAGTTCTTTAGCTCTTATTCATGGGAGGGTGGGTATGCATGCGCGCGTGCGTGCGTTGCTGGTGTTTGTGTGTGCGGTTTTTTGTGTTTGTGCGTGTGTAGGGGACCCGGCAGATTACTGTGGTGCATGATATTATTATGAAATTATTATTGGTGGTGTTGAGGGTGATTTTTGCGTAACTGTACCCTGTTTCTAGGGGAGAATCTTGGCTCTGTACGAGCGGGTTGCCATCTTGCGGGCCGTGGTGTCGCAAATTCCAGTGCCACACACATCCAAAATGGTTGTCCAGTTTGTCTGCATAGTGTAGAATAGGGTCCTGTTGCCCTGGGGTCTGGAACTGCGGAAAAGCGCGGGCGGCAAGGTCCCGAAAACGGCGTTTGCGTCACAATGCTTCTAGTTCTTTAGCTCTTATTCATGGGAGGGTGGGTATGCATGCGCGCGTGCGTGCGTTGCTGGTGTTTGTGTGTGCGGTTTTTTGTGTTTGTGCGTGTGTAGGGGACCCGGCAGATTACTGTGGTGCATGATATTATATGAAATTATTATTGGTGGTGTTTGTAGGGGTGATTTTTGCTACTGTACCCTGTTTCTAGGGAGAATCTTGGCTCTGTACGAGCGGGTTGCCATCTTCGGCCGTGGTGTCGCCACAATTCCAGTGCCACACACATCCAAAATGGTTGTCCAGTTTGTCTGCATAGTGTAGAATAGGGTCCTGTTGCCCTGGGGTCTGAACTGCGGAAAAGCGCGGGCGCAAGGTCCCGAAAACGGCGTTTGCGTCACAATGCTTCTAGTTCTTTAGCTCTTATTCATGGGAGGTGGGTATGCATGCGCGCGTGCGTGCGTTGCTGGTGTTTGTGTGTGCGGTTTTTTGTGTTTGTGCGTGTGTAGGGGACCCGGCAGATTACTGTGGTGCATGATATTATTATGAAATTATTATTGGGTGGTGTTGTAGGGTGATTTTTGCGTACACTGTACCCTGTTTCTAGGGAGAATCTTGGCTCTGTACGAGCGGGTTGCCATCTTGCGGGCCGTGGTGTCGCCACAATTCCAGTGCCACACACATCCAAAATTGTTGTCCAGTTTGTCTGCATAGTGTAGAATAGGGTCCTGTTGCCCTGGGGTCTGGAACTGCGGAAAAGCGCGGGCGGCAAGGTCCCGAAAACGGCGTTTGCGTCACAATGCTTCTAGTTCTTTAGCTCTTATTCATGGAGGGTGGGTATGCATGCGCGCGTGCGTGCGTTCGCTGTGTTTGTGTGTGCGGTTTTTTGTGTTTGTGCGTGTGTAGGGACCCGGCAGATTACTGTGGTGCATGATATTATT
>CM060324.1:41919691-41969691 GCA_030674155.1 Stramonita haemastoma
ACTCCTACTCCTCTCCACTCTGTGTATAAGGTTTCTTGGGTAGCCTAGTTAAGTTAAATGAATACCACTGACTTTAGTTTCCATGCCTATGACCCAGGCCCTTTGAGTGTGTGTGTGGGGTTGTGTGTGTGTGTGTGGTAATTGGAAAAAAAAGTCACAGAAAAAAAGTCGTCACAGAAAAAAAGTCACAAAATGTCAAGAAAAAAAGTCACATAGCCTGCTGCTATGCGTGGTGCGTGCATGCGTGTGTGTGTGGTTTATTGCATTGTACTGCATCACATTTTTCTTGATGATATTGCTCTTACTTTACTTTTATTCTCTGACCTGCATGCATGCGTGGGTGTGTGTATGCATTGTACTGCACGCACATTTTTCTTGATTGATATTGCTCTTATTTTACTTTTATTCTCTGGCCTGCGTGCCGGTGCGGTGCGTTGCATGCGTTGTGTTGTATGCATTGTAAGGCGGTAATGTGGAGATAAAGTCACATGAAAACAAGTCACAAGCGGCGCGTGCGCGCGTGCTGTGTATGCATTGTACTGCACTGCACATTTTTCTTGATGATATTGCTCTTATTTTACTTTTATTCTCTGGCCTGCGTGGTGCGTGCGTGCCCCGCGCATTGTGTGCGAGTGTGTATGCATTGTACTGCACTGCACACTTTTCTTGATGATATTGCTCTTATTTACTTTCATTCTCTGGCCGAGTCGTGCGTGCTGCGTGTGTGTGTATGCATAGTACTGCACTGCACATTTTTCTTGATGATATTGCTCTTATGATATTGCTCTTATTTACATTTATTCTCTGGCCTGCCTGCCTGTGCGTGCGTGTGTGTGTGTTTGTAAACCGGATTTTACTTAGCTTTGTTTGACCCGATTGTTATTTTTTTTCCTGTGACTTTTTTTCCTACCCAATTTTGTGACTTTTTTTGTCTAAAGTGACTTTTTTTCCTACAACCTGTAAGGCACTGCACATTTTTCTTGATGAAAATTGCTCTTATTTTACTTTTATTCTCTGGCCATGTGCTGGTGTGTATGCATTGTACTGCACTGCACATTTTTCTTGATGATATTGCTCTTATTTTACTTTTATTCTCTGGCCTGCATGCGTGCGTGCGTGTGTGTGTGTGCGCGTGTGTGTGTGGTTTTGTAAACTGGATTTTACTTGGCTTTGTTTGACATGATTGCGACTTTTTTTCCTGTGACTTTTCTTCCTACCCAATTTTGTAACTTTTTTCTGTGACTTTTTTTCCTACAACCGCAGAGTGAAGGTGTAGATGTATTCCTAATACACCTTGCAAGCATTTCCTATGTCTATATATCTACTGCCTGAATTCCAGTGTCCTGCTCATGCAGTGAGCAGACATTTCTACATTTGAAAATGCCTTTCAAATATATATATTTATACTGTGCAAAACTTATGTAAAGTTATCTGGGGCATCTTGGTGATCAGTTTGGAATCTAGGTATGCCAATTTATTGTTATCTGGATGGTAATTTTTTTATATAGTTTTATCCTTTACTCATACCTGTAGTAGTGTATTTCTTATGGCTGCATACTAAATGTACTTGAAGGCTGTATTCAAATGTTGATAGTCAACTGTACTTTTCCTGTTAGTTTTCGTGGTTTTTTTTAAGTCTCAAATAGAATATTGTAAATGTCCAAATGCAGACACTTATTATTGTATTAACAGTGTGATGTTTTATTCCTGATTTTGTTTCATGTTCTCAGTATTTAGTGGTCTCAATCTTCGTATAGAAAATTGTATTCAAAAGGTTTTGTTATCCAATGCATGTTTATGTGTCATTATTGGGATATCTGTGATATCATAGGTATGTAAGTATTTTGTGTAGGGATAGGCGTACCTGCATTTTCAATTTCTGCATTTACATGTATTTTAAATGATTTAACAGATTTTAAACGATCAACCAAGATTTTTTTTATGATTGAATACATTTTAAATGATCAACCAAGATTTTTATTATATATTTGCACACACTGCTTTATGTTTACTCAAGCTTTTTATTCATTTTCATGGCTGTATTTTAGAAGCCTGGATTTCAATTTCATTTGCACTCTGCTTTATGTTCACTCAAGCTTTTTATCCATTTTGGACAACTGTATTTTAGAGGCCTGTATTGTTATAATTGCACACACTGCTTTATGTTCACTCAAGCTATTTATCTATTTTGGACAACTGTATTTTAGAGGCCTGTATTTTTATAATTGCACACACTGCTTTATGTTCACTCAAGCTATTTATTTGCACACACTGCTTTGTGTTCTCTCAAGCTTTTTATTCATTTTGGATGGCTGTAGTTTGGAGGCCTGTATTTTTATTTACACACACTGCTTGAGTTCACTCAAGCTTTTATTCATTTGGATGACTGTAGTTTCAAGCCTGTTTTCATTTGTATGCGTACTTCATTTCATACTTGATTTGAAAAAATATATTCAAATATTTATTTTAAAAGCCTGCATTCAGATGGCTGTATTTCAGAAGCCTGTATTCAGATGTCTGATAATGAATATCTGTATTCAGATGTCTCTATTTTTGAAGCCTATATTTCATTCTTTAATCTTTCATTTCATGGATATCGTAATTAGCACTGGTGTGCTTTTATATCCAGTTCCCGCTGTACATTTTGTCCTCTGTTCCCAGGGGAACAGCCCAAATTTCCTGCAAAGAAATCTGCTGTGGCTACATACAGATGGTTGGCAATAATATCACATTACTGATTTTTTAAAAATACACTGCCCCACCGCTCTTAAGCAGGGCAGGGCAGGGCAGCCTAGAGTGAATAACTGAAGAGAGTTCAGATTGTGTGTGATCTGACTTTTATTTTATTTATACCACTTTATGTCACAGCAGATTGGGCTGCTCTCCCCGGGGAGAGCGCGTCGCCACAGTCGCCACATGTGCAGCGCCTACACATTTTTTCCCCCCTCAGGGATGGTGTTTAAACACGACACCTGTGTGCAAGCTGGTTCTTTTTTTTTACAATTTTGTCATCCGCTTCCTACCGGCACACGATGGCCTGCTCTTCCTAAAGGCGAAAACAGGGTTTAAACGTGTGCGCATGATGTTCTGCATGCGTTCACACAGGGCCTCAGTTTATAATCTCATCCGAATGACTTTGACATTCAGTTTGATTTTTTTGTCACTGGGAAGAAAGGGCAAGGCTGGGTATGAACCCAGAACCTCATGTTTTACTTGTTGGCAGGCGAATGTCTTAACCATCCTGCCACCATCCTTCCTTCAGGTTACAGCCACCACTGAGAGAAGACAGATGCCACTTCCTGGGGTTTTCCCTCTGAAGTCAACTTCAGTGCTGACTCCAATCCCCAAAAATCTTTCGGATGAGACTATACACCAAAGTTACGTGTACAAACACATGCAGAACATTTTGCGCCGTGAAAACCTGTTCTATCTTTTGGAAAAGTAGGCCATTGTGTGCAAGTATGAACCCCCCTTTTCCGATTCCCCTCTTTTGAAATAGACATCTGGATACAGGCAGCTGAAGAACAGCAGTAGAATGCGGGTGGTTGTGATGGATTGGTAACCATTTTTTTCATTCTGATGTGGAAAATCTACATGTAGGACTTCCTGATTCTTAACACACACACACACACACACACACACACATGCACTGCGCACCACACACACACGCATTCACACTCACACATCACTCAGGAACACGAATGCAAGTCAACACAATAACACATGTGAAATGTGTGTGCATGAACCCCCTGTACAGAAACTGAAAAAACAAAGTTGTCGAGTACATGACATCAAGTGAAGGGAGAGGGGGGTGTATGTGGTTGTGGTCATGATGAAGAGCTTTTATTTAAGCAGTAGAGAGAGAGCGGATGGGGGGTGGGGGTGGTTGTGGTCATGATGAAGAGCTTTTATTTCAGCAGTAGAGAGGAGAGCAGGATGGTCATGGTTGATAGACTTAATCACAAAACACTGTGCCGCAAACTCCACTAAACTCAACTGCATCAGTTCATTTCACTGCAGGGAGGAGGGTATAGACAACACTGCACTGTGGCGCAAACTACACAGCACTGCATCAGTTCATTTCACTGTGGGGTTATCGGGGCACAATGTGAACATCCATTCTTGTGGCTGGTGGCTGCCAATGCCTGGGTCTCTTTCAACATGGACACCACCTGCACACAGAATCATAAGAAACACACGTCAATCACTGAACTATCACAACACTGAACAATCACAACACTGCTGTCACATTGAACTGTAATCTCTCTCTCTTCATCCTGTTGGAAATATATATATATATATATATATATATATATATATATATATATATATATATATATATATATATATATATATATATATATATACTCTTACTGAATACTACATACTCGTCTTTCTCTCTCTCTTTTTCTAAAATATCTTACCTTGATGAAATAATCAAAGTGTACAATAAAGTTATAAATTACATTCCAGAGTCACTTGTATTTATCATTGTTCACTTATGCATGTTCTAATTTATCACTGTTTGGTAATATTCACATTACAGCGGAGTAAGACAATATTCTAAGTTGAGGTGTACAAATAAGTTTGAAAAGAGAGTAGGTGGGTTATTCATTAACACCTTTGACTGCCCATATAAAGAACCAGAACCTGAATCTGCTCTGCCAAAGGATTTTTGCCCAAATGGGGTAATAATTCACCAAAAAATCTAGCATCTAAACTACCAACAATTTGATATTAACATGTGTACAACTTTTGCACAGAATTGAATTCTGCATTAAACCAAACTAATTTGAAGGCCAAGTTGGAATTTATAAACATGCCTGAATCATCCAATAATAAACAAATAAAAAATAAAAAACTGCTCCAGTCAGCCAACGAAACTGAAGAAAAAACAGACTTTCCGTCCACGCAACGGGATTTCCCAACCATATATGGGTAGAGGGAATCCCACACAAGCTTAAAATATCAATTGTTTTGGAATGGACCTTAAAACGAAGTTAGGAAAAATCGGGAAAATTGGTGCACGTCATATGACATGGTAAGGCACTGGGAGTACGCTATCAGTAGCACGTCATATGACGTGCTAAGGCAGTCAACGGGTTGGTGGAATTTGTATTATTATGTTCTTGGTTTGATAAACTATTCTAGTTTATTGTTTTAGATACTATGCTATGGATTGAGCATATTTTAACTTTGTTATTGGCAATAACTGGAACATTTATCAGCAAAAATCGTTCTAGCTGGGAAGTTAACATTTGTAATTTTGTGTTTATTATTGTTCTAAAATGATGCTATCCTGATTTTTACACCAGGTACACACATTACACTATTTGAAAATGTGCTAGATTATGTTTAATTCTTTGACAAGTTTTCTTTGATATAAATGATTCTATGCACACTATGTTGTTTTGCTGGGGTTTTTTTTCTTTCCTTGTTTATTTGGTTTTTTTTTCTCTTATTCAAATTATTGGTAGCAGTATCTGATGATTAGATAGATTTCTATGAGGGTGTTATAATAGATATTATTTCTTCTGATAATCCAAACTGGAAGTGTACTCTCTTGTTTTTTTGTGTGTTTTTTTAAACACCCAGAATTGTACTGGACTTGGGGGAAGTTTGGTGGTTTTATTTGTTTTTCAGGTGTATTTTATGTAGCGCTTTCATTTAAAAATTGTAGGTGATTTTTTTGTGATCTGTTTATTATTTTTCTTTGGTTTTCATTCACAGCTGTGGTAAAGAAAGAAAGGGTTTGTGTAAATATTCCAATATATATCAATATATATACGCGCATGCGTGCGTGTGTGTGTGCGTGCATATGTGTGTGTGTGTGCGCACGCGTGCGTGCGTGTGTGTACATTCGAATTTGCTAAAACTATAAATTGTTATTGATTGCTTGTGTGTTGTATAGGTCGAATGCAAGCGCTTTGATTTGTTTTTACAAGATATAGCCCTGTATAAATTCCATGTATTATTATTATTCTTGTTTTTCTTTTTGTTGGGCTTCTTGAACACGATTTGAAAAATATTATATTTGGACATTACATCATAATGTTACTCATAAGTACACGATGCCTCCATTAATGTACCCAGTTAGATTAATTGCTGGTTTGCATAACTTTTAATTGTTGGTTTGTTGCTGATTAGCTAGGGTTTTAAATTTCACTATTACCATTACTATTATTAGGCTCTTTGCCACTTTGTGACTTGATAAGTTTAATTACTAATGATATTATTTTGAAGAAGTCCTTTGTGTTGGTGTTTTGTAATATTCATCTTTTTTTTCTTATAATAACATTACCTAAAAATGCCCCCCTAAAAATGTTTTTCGCCAGTATTTCTTAGTCAAACTGAATTTTTAACTTATCATGGCCACTGAATTAGGGTGTTGTCTTTTTTTCTTTTTTTTTAATGTAAAAAGACAACTAACAGAACGATTTCAATTTTTCACTAAAAATGTATGTATCATTGAAAATTATTTTCTTGGGGTTTTAAAAAAAAATTTTTTTTTTTTTTTTTTTTGCATACATGATCTACTGTATTTGTTTGGAATTTTATAAACCTTAATTTACCTGAAAACACATCTGCATTATTTAAAAAGGTAATAGGCAGAGGTTTCAACACCCTTTCCAATTCAGGTCTACAATACAGTGAGTTATTACTTCCCTTGGTCTGTCCAAACCTGGTATTTTGGGAACCAAAGCCACTTTTCCACACCTCTCCTTTTTCCTGTACTTAATCTTCTTTCTTTCTTTTTACTTTCCACTGTTTTAATTCTGATGATCATAGTGTCACGGCCTTTCCTTCATAGGGATGGCAGATGCTCTGTCATTGGCAATGGAAGACATCAACTGAAGATACTTTCATTTTGGGGGTAAAATTTTTGTGGTCAGGCCTACCTGTCCCCTGTAGTAGTTGAATAGGCCAAAGTGAGTGAGTGACAGCCTGAGTACTGCTGACACACCTGTCTCTCCATTCTGCACTGGCTGTCAGCCTGTTTCTCCTTACTTCTTATTTTCGTTTCTGAACGAGTGCCTTTTTATCATTACCGTATTATTGTTATCTCTTGTGTCTAATTTCTTGCCTGTTGTTTGATATTTGGTATGTTTCTTGCTCTTGGCATTTGGATCTTTATTATTGTTGTTATTTAGTTAGATGTTATCTTTTATCTTGATGTTATCCCTGAAAAGGGCGGGGACTGGATGTAAAAAAAGCATACGAGTGCTTATCTATTATCCTCCAATAAAAGAATTTGCCTTGTCTTGCCTTGCCTTTCTCCTCAGTCTCTCTCCTGGGCTTCAGGCTGCCTCCCTCCCCCCAGTCCTGTTGCTGCACTGTCCCTGTCCCTCTTGAGTCTTCACATGGGCTGCACCACACCTGGCAACACACACAGCATACACTTCTGAGAAACAGTTCACTTTTCTACAAATACATACACTGTCTAAAATCATGTATACACCTACTTCCTTTTTGAGAGAGAGAGGAGAGAGAGAGAGAGAGAGAGAGAGAGAGAAGAGAGAGAGAGAGAGAGAGAAAGAAGACAGACAGACAGACAGACAGACAGACAGACAGACAGACAGACAGAGATTTTTATTTATTTATTTTATTTTATTCTCTTTATTTCGAGGACAATGGATCAAACAATCATGCACTTCTTTACATCCACTCCCTGTGTGTGTGCAATTTTGTAAATTTTGTCATCCGTTCCCACCGGCACACAATGGGATACTCTTTCGGAAAGCGGAATGGGTTTTAACCTGTGCGCAAGATTTACTATATGTATTTGCACATGAGACCTCGGTTTAAAGTCTCATCCGAAAGACTTTTGATGGGAGTAGAGTCAGTACTGATGTTAACTCCAGAGGAAAACTCCTCTGTGAGTGTGTGTGTGTGTGCGTGTGCGTGTGCAAGAGTGAGTGAGTGAGTGAGTGAGTGAGTGAGTGAGTGTGAGTCTTAGACTGTGTCTGTCTGGGTCTCTGTGTGAGTGTGTATGTGCGTCTGTGTGTGTACGAGTTCTGCAATGCATTTTTTGTTGTTGTTGGGGTCTATTATAATTGTTTTTGTTTTTTTTTAATTTATTGAGACTATCTGATTGTTATGTCTACAGTAATAATGTAGATAGCAAGTTGTTTTAGTTCCTAGATGGATGGCTCATTCTTAAAAAAAAGCCAATGCATTGCATGTTCGTTGTACCATGTGGAAATCAAACTGAGACTTGACACAACCTCTCCTTCCTTCCTTCCTGACACCTGCAGCTGACCCAGTGCTGACAGAGAGAGAGGCAGGCGGCTGTTTCTGATGCAGGCAGCCTGGCTGTTCTGACCACCAAAGCAGCAGACAACAAGAGGAACAGTCTTCACAACAAAAACCACCACTTCCAAAAACAATTGTGGCAATGATGGTGATGGTAATGATGATGATGATGATGATGATGATGATGATGATGATGATGATGATGATGATGATGATAGGATGATGATGATGATAGTGATGATGATGATGATGATGATAACGATGATGATGATGATGATGATGATGATGATGATGATGCTGGTGGTGGTGGTGGTGAAAACTGGAGAAGGAAAAATTTAAAGTGGGGGAGAAGGGAACGAAGAAGGCAACAGACGACGAAAAAGAGGAAGCAGAAAGCAAAATTTAAAAAAAAAAAAACAATAAGAAAGTCAGAAAAAGACATAACAGAAGAAGAAGAAGAAGAAAGCGGAAGAAAAGAAAGAAGAAAAGTTCAGTTCATTCTAGACAATGCCGGTTGTGTCATGTCATGTCATGTCATGTTCCTCACCCTCTTGTTCACTGTGGGGGACAGACAGGTGTGGCAGGCACAGGGCAGCAGGCAGTCAGTGTCTGTAGAGGGGCAAAGCCCCCCCCCAAGCGGTGTAGCAATGCTCCCCCACTCTGCACATACAGAAACTGACATCAGAAACACACTTATACACAGGAACCAGTGTTATATCACAAGCACACAAATATCACACAAAGAGAATTAAGTGTATATCACTAAAATATCATACACACAGAATTAACTATACATCACAAGCACAGAAATATCACACACATAAAATCAAGTGTATATCATAAACACAGATATATCACACACAGAGAATTAAGTGTACATCACTACCACACAAATATCAAACATACAGAAACCAGTGTACATCAGAAACAGGCACACAGCAATCCCATGGAAACAAGGAGAGATCAGACACACCTTCACTTCACTTATCTAGCTGCAGCTAAACATCATAAAAAAAATAATAAGATGAACAATTACAAAAGGTCAGATAACTGTGTGCAAGTATTTTCAACTTGTTAAAATATTAGAAAAAACAAACAAACAATGAAGAAACAACAATGAACAATGGATGGGTGATGTATCATGCCAATACATCAACAACAAGGCAACAAAGAAAACAACAGTCAACAATGGGGTGGGTGGATGTATCATGCCAATACATCAACAACAGTCAACAATGGGGTGGGTGGATGTATCATGCCAATACATCAACAACAGTGAACAATGGGGTGGGTGGATGTATCATGCCAATACATCAACAACAGTGAACAATGGGGTGGGTGGATGTATCATGCCAATACATCAACAACAGTGAACAATGGGGTGGGTGGATGTATCATGCCAATACATCAACAACAGTGAACAATGGTGGTGGATGTATCATGCCAATACATCAACAACATCAACAATGGGTGTGGTGGATGTATCATGCCAATAACATCAACAACAGTCAACAATGGGTGGTGGATGTATCATGCCAATACATCAACAACAGTCAACAATGGGGTGGGTGATGTATCATGCCAATACATCAACAACAGTGAACAATGGGGTGGGTGGATGTATCATGCCAATACATCAACAACAGTGAACAATGGGGTGGGTGGATGTATCATGCCAATACATCAACAACAGTGAACAATGGGGTGGGATGGATGTATCATGCCAATACATCAACAACAAGGCAACACTGGCAAGACAGCAGGCTGTGACCATTCTCTATCATCAATGAGGAAAAAAATTAACATATCTAAAGTAATGCCCCCCCCCCGCCCCCCAACACACACACACACACACACACAAGAACACACACACACACTAAAGAACACACACACACACACACACACACACACACACACACACACACACACACACACACACACACCACACAAGCACACAACACACACAAAAAAAGCACTTAACTCTTATACAGTGCTGCTGAAACCATCTCCAGATGTTGGGTACACGAGCCCTGTGAACACAGACACTGAAAACACATTAACAAAGTCTGTAATCATGTATGCAATCCATCAACCCCAATATCCCCACCCCCTTCCCCCAATACACACTCTCACCCATACCCCTCTCTCTAACATTTGTGCAAAAATGAGCTGCAGCTGAATATCATGCTGAACAGATGTTAAAATAAAAAACATAACTGGGTGTAACCGTTTAAAAGTTGTAAAAAAAATATATTAAAAAAAACAACAAAGAAAGAAGCAATTCTCCCCCACTCTGCACATACAGAAACTAACATCAGAAACACACTTATACACAGGAACCAGTATACACCATAAGCACAGAAATATCGAACACACAAAATCAATTGTACAATACACAGTCTCACCCATACACGCATGTCAATCCCTCTCTCTAACATTTGTGCAAAAATGAGCTGCAGCTGAACATTATGCTGAACAGATGTTAAAATAAAAAACATAACTGGGTGTATCTGTTTAAAAGTTGTAAATTTTTTTTTTTTAAACAAAAACAAAGAAACAACAACGGGTCAGTGTGTTATAGCAATACAAGGCAACATTAAGGCAAAACTGCTTGTGACAACATCTACATCATCCAATGAAGAAAACAAACTACCCTTTGAGAGGAAACAATTCACACTTATACTCACACACACACACACAGAGCAAAAACAGAAAAGGAAGCACTTAACTTTTAGTGCTGCAAAAATCATCTCCAGATGATCAGTACACGAGGCCTGCAAACTGTACACAGATATCGGGCGTGCGTGCATTCGTGTGTGTGTTGTGTGTGTGTGTGTGTCCTATCTATCTATCTATCTATCTATCTATCTATCTATCTATCTATCTATCTATCTATCTATATATATATATATATATATATATATATATATATATATATATATAATGAAGAAAAAGGGTGAAAAAAACCTAACAGCAACCAAACATTTTAAAAAATCAACACAATCTGATATAATACCCAAACATAACATTTTTCAAGTCGTGTTCAAGAACAAGAATTAACAAAGTCCAAAAAAGTGTAACATATACGTGAGATGGGGGGGCAGGGAGGGGAGGAGGGGGAACCAAATGAAGAAACAAACAAAACCAACCAAGCAAACACAGCCTGTCCTTATTTAGATGACAAGAATACAATTTCAATTCGACATAAGAATAAAAACATTTCTATCTACTGATAAGTTTAGAATCATATAATATGTAAAAGCGCAAAATACAAAAGAAGGAGAAGAGAGAGAGAGAGAGAGAGAGAGAGAGAGAGAGAGAGAGAGAGAGAGAGAGAGAGAGAGAGAGAGAGAGAGAGAGAGAGAGAGAGAGAGAGAGAATCTTCAGATTACATCATCATCAAAATAGACCAGTCAAAAAAGTCTAAAAAAAAAAACACCTACACAAAACCCTTCTTTACAACTATATTTTCAATAACACATGTAGTCAATATCTATCAAAAGATTTAATTTTAGGTGAAACACCATCTCATACATTCCAACTTACAGAGTATACATAAGACAAAAAAATAAGAAGAAGGATAAGGAGGGAGACAGAGACAGACAGACAGATGGAGAAACAGGAGAATGAATGAATGAATGAATAATCTTTATTTTTCAAGGTGAGAGAGAGAGAGAGAGAGAGAGAGAGAGAGAGAGAGAGAGAGAGAGAGAGAGAGAGAGAGAGAGAGAGAGAGAGAGAGAGAGAAGAGAAACAGAGAGAGAGAGAGAGAGAGAGAGAGAGAGAGAGAGAGAGAGAGAGAGAGAGAGAGAGAGAGAGAGAGAGAGAGGGGTGGCATTTTCAGGTTACATCATTATATAAAAAAAAGTATTACAAAACACCCACACCAAACACTTCTTTAAAATAACATCATTATTAAATTAAGTCTATCAAGTCACAATGTGGCCAAAAGCCTAAAACAAAAAAAATTTAAACCTCATCAAATCAGCGACAAAACTATTCAAAGTTTGTGTTAAAAGTGTAAAAAAAAAAAAAAAAAAAAAAAAACAACATAAATGCGAGAGGAAAAAACCAAAGAAAGAAGACAAAGAAACATATTTAGTCAGTGTCTATAAATGGAATCAATTTCAGGCAAAACACAATCTCAATATCAAACTATATCAAACAAGCCCAACCAAAAAAATGATAAGTATCAAAATATTAACACAAACCTTTTCTTTGTTTTCCATAGTACTATGAATGAAAACCAAACAAATATAAATACACCAACCTTCATAATAAATAACCAAATCAATAATCCTTACCTTTTCAAGGGTAACAGAGTTAGTATTCACATACCTTTTTTCATCCGGTCCTCGTCCTGATCAGGAAATAGTAAAAAAATAAAATAAAATAAAAAAATAAAAACCACACCACACACACACACACACACAAAACAACCCCCCCCCAAAAAAAAGAACCAACAGAAAATAACCTCACCATCACCAACAATAAAGGTTCAACCTAGGTTTTTTTACAAACAATATAGGTATACATTCAACAAATGCATAATCCCTACTGGATGCATTGATAATAATTTGAACAAAAGAGGCAGATATGTATTCAACAAACACATAATGCCTAAATGACCCAAACAATAATGTCAAGACAGATACACTGACTATAATGAAATAAATCAAATAGATTAGAACTGATAGGAGACAGCAGAGAAGAAATCAACCCATATATATACATATATGTATCAAAACATTTTCACAAATCTTTTTTACTGTTAAACAATATTATGAAGAAAAGAAAAAACTAAAGGCAAACAAACATTTAAGACATCAACATTATGATGTAACATCCCAAACATAACATTTTTCAAGTCGTGTTCAAGAACATAAATTTAAAAAGACATAACTATTTGTGAGGGAAAATAACAAAAAAAACAAACAAACAAAACTATCAAAATAACTAACCAAACAAACACAGCCAATCCCTTTCTTCAACAACAAGAATACAATTTCAAATTCAACTTTAAGAACCAGAATATTTCTATCTAATGATAACTTTAGGATATAATAAGTGAATGTGAATGTAATGTGAAAGTGAAGAGGAGGAAGAGAGAGAGAGAGAGAGAGAGAGAGAGAGAGAGAGAGAGAGAGAGAGAGAGAGAGAGAGAGAGAGAGGAAGAGAGAAGAGAGGAGGAGAGAAAGAAAGAGAGAGAGAGAGAGAGAAGTGTCTTATGTGTGTAAGCAAAAATAGAAGAAAAAAAAAAAAGAGTCTATTTCATCATGTCAAACAAAACACATCACAAAACCCCAAAACCCTTCTTTAAAATATTATCAATGGAACATGTATATCAAGTCAATGTTTGTCAAAAGAACTAATTTTTAGCAAAACACCATCTCAGAATTCCAACTTACAGGTAACATAAGACAAAAAAATAATAAGAGAGAGGGACGGAGAAGGAGACAGAGAGACAGACATATAGAGACAGACACAAAGACAGACACAGAGAGGGGCATTTTCAGAATATATCATTATTAACCCCCCGCCCCAAAGTATTACAAAACACCCACAAGAAACATTTCTTTAAAATAACATAGTGTACTAATAAGCATAGTGTACTAATAAGGAATATTATGATGCAACGCCTAAACATTATATTTTGCAAATCATGTTAAAAGTGAAAAAAGCGTAACATATATACTAGGGGGAAAAAACCCAAAGAAACAAGGCAAAGAAAATATCAAGTCAATGTCAGACAAAATAATTGATTTTAGGCAAAACAAAATCTCAATATTAAACTATATCAAACAAGCCCAACAAAAAAATGACAAATATCAAAATATTTACACAAACCCTTTCTTTGTTTACCATAATACTATGAATGAAAACCAAAGAAAAATAAATACACAGAACACAAAAAATCCCCAAAAATTATCCCAAAAATTATTTAAGGAAAACACTCCATTAAATCCAAACACAACACCTAATAAATGAATAAAACCACACCCCCCCCCCCCCCCCAAATCCAGTACAATTCTGAATTTGTACCCCCCTCCCCCCCCCCCCCCCCCAAAAAAAAAAAAAAAAACCAACAAAACCCAACCCCCCCTTCCCTATCCTATCCAATACAATTCTGGAAAATGTAGCATACATGTCATGAAGAGAACAACTCTCTCCTTATTTTGACGGAAGATAGGAAGAAAAAAAGAGGAGAGGAGAGAAGAGAAGAGTGAGAGAGAGCGAGGAGACAGAAACAGAGAGAGAGAGACAACAAGCCCCAAACCACCCATACACACTAGCTGATGCACAGACAAAATACTTAACTCATCATCCCCACTGGCTTCAGCTTACACTAGGCCTGCAAACACAGAAAGGCACATCCTGTTTTCAGAATTGCAGCCCTAAAGTTTCAAAAGACTTTCCAATTTTATACAGAAATATTTTAAGCTAGTACTGGTAAAACCAAGCTTTCAACCCCCATTCTCATAGTTACATTTCTTCAACATTATGTTGAACAGATGAAAAATTTTAATGAATTAAAAAGAAAAGATATACATTTCTTTAACATTATGTTGAACAGATGAATAATTTTGATAAATTAAAAAGAAAAAGATATCTGGGTGCAACCTTAGAAAGTTGTGAAAATATTTTTTTTTAAAAGAAACGACAAAGAGACAAAATGGGTCAGTGTATTATGGTAATACAAGGCAATGTTACGGCAAAACAGCTTGTGACAATGAATACATTATCATGCCCAAACAAGTCGTGTTCAAGAACAAGAACTTTAAAAGTCCAAAAAGGCGTAACATATATGTGAGGGGAAATAAACAAAAAAAACAACAAAAAACAAAGCAATCAAACACAGCCCGTCCTCATGTAATGACACATAATACAGTTTCAATTCAACATAAGAACCAAAACATTTCTACCTAATGATCATTTACTAATATAATAAGGATAATGTAATACATGAAAGTGACAGTCTGACAAAAAACCCACAGGGAAAGTCTTGATTTAATTAGAAAAATTATCACAGAAACATATCAAGTAAATGTCTGTCAAAGAGTAATTTTAGGTAAACCACCATCTCATACATTCCAACTTATAGAGTATACATAAGACAAAAAAATAAGACAGAGGGATAGGAGAGAGACAGACAGACACACAGACATACAGAGAGACAGACAGAGAAGAGACAGGGAGAAGAGGAGGGGGGGGGGGGGGCATTTCAGGCTCATCATTATAAACCTCATCAAATCAACAACAAAACAACGAATTCAATGTTATACAAACCAGCTATAAATCAACTCAAAACTTTTAAACAGTATAGTATACTAATAAGAACATTATGATAAAAAGCCTAAACATAATATTTTTCAAATCCTGTTTAAGAACATGAATTTTAAAAGTCAAAAAGGCATAACATATATGTGAGGGGGGTAAAAATCCAAAGAAACAAGGCAAAGAAAATATCAAGGCAATGTCTATCAAAAGAATTAATTTTAGGCAAAATACTATTCATATCAAACTATATCAAACAAGCCCAACAAAAAAATGACAAATATCAAAATATTTACACAAACCCTTTCTTGTTTACCATAATACTATGAATGAAAACCAAAGAAAAATAAATACACAGAACACAAATAATCCCAATAAAAATATTTAAGGAAAGCACTCCATTAAATCCATACACACCTAATAAATGAATAAAACCAAATTTCCCCCCAAATCCAGTACAATTCTGAATTTGTAACCCCCCCCCCAAAAAAAAAAAACCCTAACCCCCCCCACCCCCCTTCCCTATCCCATCCAATACAATTCCTGGAAAAATGTTGCATACATGTGATGAAAGAGAACAACGCTGTCCTTATTTGACGGAACATAGGAAGAAAAAGGAGAGGAGAGAAGAAAGCGAGAAGAGCAAGGAGACAGAGACAAGAGAGAGACAACAAGCCCCAACCACCATACACACTAGTGATGCACAGACAAAATACTGATAAGTATGGTAAAACCTAACTTTACCCCCATTCTCATACATTTCTTCAACATTAGGTTGAGTAGATGAAAATCTAAATAAATAAAGAAAAGATAACGGGTGCACCTGTTTAAAAGTTGTGAAAATACTAGAAAAAAGAAACGACAAAGAAACAACAATGGGTCAGTGTATTCTGGTAATACAAGGCAACCTTATGGCAAAACAGCTTGTGACAATGTGTGCATGATCAATGAAGAGAAGAACAAAGTGCGCATGACAGGAAACAAATCACACGCACACACACAACACACACACACACAGAGGAAACAAATCACACACACACACACACACTCACGCACATGCACATGCACACACAAAAGAAATACATACACACCCACCTTAGTTACCAAACCCAAACCTACATGCACAGTTGCACGCATTACGCACACACAACACACACACACACACACACACACACAAACACACACACACACAAAATGAGTTCGCACACGCACGATCACACATACTTGCTCATATCCACATGTAGGCACGTACACTGACATACATACTCACACACTCACACATACACACTCACGCACAACAAGTGACACAATCAATTTTATTCTACTTTTGTTTCTCGTCTAATATCACTATGAGTGAAGAGACGTTAAATTGAAGAAAGCACACACAAAGAGAAGGAAGCACTTAACTTTTGGTGCAAAAAATCATCTCCAGCTGATCGGTACATGCGGCCCGTGACCTCAGGTACTGAACACAGATATTCAACACATATAAATCAAGTTTGAAATAATGTATGCCATATGTCGACTCCATTCTCCCCCCCCCCCCTCCCCCCACATAAATGTAGCAATCTTGCTTCCTGCATTGATGTGTACCTATACATAGTGATGTACACCATCATTCATAATAAATGACTGAATGAATAATGTTTATATTTCAAGGGTAACAGAGTTATTCACATCCTTTTTTTCATCTGGCCTTTCCCCTGATTAGGAAATAGCAACCCCCCCTCCCCCCCCCCCCAAAAAAAAAAAAGCCAAAAATACCCCAAACCAAAATAACCACACAAAAACAAAAGAAAAACAAAACCACTATCACCAACAATAAAAGTTCAACTTATGATTTAAAAAAAAGACATAGGTGTATATTCAACAAACACATAGTCCCCACTAGATACATTAATAATTATTCAAACAAAAGTGATATACATGTATTCTACTAACACATAAACCCAACTGACCTGAACATTAACAGATACACTGATTATAATCAAGTAAATGAAATAGATTAAAATACAGAGGAGACAGCAGAGAAGACAGCAACCCAACTAAAAACAAATATATATAACATTTTCACAAATCTTTCTTACTTTAAAACAATATTACAAAGAAAACAAGAGAAAAAAACCCTACAGCAAACAAACATTTTAAAAAATCGACACTTTCAGATATAATGCCTAAACATAACATTTTTCAAGTTGTGTTCAAGAACAAGAATTCCAGTGCAAAAAGGTGTAACATACATGTGAGGGGGAAAAAGCTAAAAAAACAACAACAACAAAACCACCAAACACAGCCCGTCCTTATTTTGACGACAAGACTACAATTTTAATTCAACATAAGAACCAAAACATTTCTACCTAATGATAAGTTAGGATAATGAAGTATGTGAAAGGGAAAGAGGAGAGAGAGGAGAGGAGGGAGGAGGGAGAGAGAGAGAGAGAGAGAGAGAGAGAGAGAGAGAGAGAGAGAGAGAGAGAGAGAGAGAGAGAGAGAGAGAGAGAGAGAGAGAGAGAGAGAGAGAACACTGAAATCATTTATTGTACTTCGGCCTTTGGCCACAATACAATTCAAAGGGAAGAAAAAAGTGAAGAAAATGAAATATAACTACACGTAACCGTTGATAAGAATTTGCCATAATTATACCTTGGCATTTACCCAGAACTATGCACCTGAAAATGCATATTCCAAATCATACAAAAAGTGCTAATTTAGACCAACAATTCAAACAAATCTCAGTCAAAGTTACAGAACAAAACACAACTCAAAATCCTACTGGGACCAAACTTGGTAATAAAGTTATACCTGACAATGTCAACACAAGCAGTCAACACCAAGTGAGAGAGAGAGAGAGAGAGAGAGAAGAGAGAGAGAGAGAGAGAGAGAGAGAGAGAGAGAGAGAGAGAGAGAGAGAGAGAGAGAGATTCTTAAACATTATATCATCATCAAAATTGACCGATTAACCAAGCTGACAAAATACCCACAGGAAAGCCTTCTTTAATTTAATAAAAACAATATCAAAGAAACATATCAAATGAATGACTGTCAAAAGAGTTAAAATTAATTAATTTTAGGTAAAAAGATCAACAATTTCATACATTCCAACTTACAGAGTATACATAAGACAAAAAAATAACAGAGGGGATAGGAGAGAGACAGACACACAGACAAACCAGAGCAACAGACAGACAGGAACAGACAGACAGACAGAGAGAGAGAGAGAGAGAGAGAGAGAGAGAGAGAGAGAGAGAGGAGAGAGAGAGAGAGAGAGAGAGAGAGAGAGAGAGAGAGAGAGAGTGAACGCACGCAGAACATCTTGCCACACGTTAAATCCTGTTCTGCTTTTCGTAAGAGTAGGCCATCATGTGCCAGCGGGTACAGATGACATTTACAAAGCTGCATACACACATGTACTGGATGTAAAAAAAAAAGCACACTAGTGCTTATCCCATTATCCTCCATATAAAAGAAAAAAATAAAAATAAAACACACCTATGACACAACAGCCTCCTACTCCTTATCTGACATTCCCTGAGGGCTGGGGCTGTGTTCTGTCTGTCTCCCTGACACACACACATCTCCAGTCCTGGCAGTGAAGAAAGCAGGATGCTGACTCCCCCCCCCCCCCCCCCCCTCCTCACAAGTCTTTCACAGGAGACCACAGACCACAGACCAAGTTTGTCTTCAACCAGGGATTGAACCTGCAACACAACACCTGGCTTTCTGTACAGCTGGGTCAGTTACCCGAGGACCACTGATCCACCTTGTAATGTGGTGGTGGTGGTGACTGGTGGTGGTGGTGACTGTTCTTCAGTGGAGGGGATTTCTCCCCTGGAGTCCACACTGCTGCACATCCATTTCCCCCCCCACCCAAACATACTTCAGATCACACTCAAGATGTGTACACGTTCAAGAGTCTTTAATGCCTGCTCAAGATGTGTACATGTGTGTTTTTTGCACAGGAGAGTTTGGCACTGACCAGCCACACTCTCCTGTGCAAACAACACACGTGTACACATCTTGAGCAGGCATTTAAGAGTCTTGAACGTGTACACATCGTGAGCAGGCATTAAAGACTTTGCACTTTTTCATGCTAACACTTGGCCAGAAAAGGCCGGATGGAGGTGTGAATGAATGAAACGACATACCCAGCATGCACTTGCAACCTGGAGAGGGATGGGCTCCGCCAGGCCCTACTTGCTCACCACACACACACTGCCTGAAGACGTCAGGCAGCGCCCCAACTACTGCCCCAGGATTTGAGGTGACAACAACTCCTTGGTCAGTCTTTGGGCTGTGGTGGGCAAGTTGAACCTGGCGGAGCCCATCCCTCTCCTGGCGGCAGGGTGCATGCTAGGTATGCAGTGTCATCCACACACAAAGTACCTCCCATAAAGTAACATAAGTAAAAAAAAAAAAAAAAAAACAAAACCCGTATAAACTCTCCCCCCCCTACAAACACTACAATCCTTGTATGTGGAATTCTCTCCCTCCTCTCACTCTCTCAGATGAGCTTGAAATAAACTGATTTTAAAGCGAGTCAAGCCTCCTAGTCAGAAGTCATAGTTGATCACTAAAGACTAAGCTGTAAAGTGGAATTCCTTGAGTGGGGAAAGCCACTGATCATACAGCTTCTCACTTTGCTGTTGCCTCCAGTGTTAATGGCTTTATCAAAAACTGTGATAAAGCCTAGGCACTGAAGGCACATTCAAATTCAAATTCAAAAATACTTTATTATCTCATAGAGAAATCCATGCGGGTTACATGCCACACATAAAAGGCAAACATGTAAAAAGTAACATCACGGAAAAAAAAAAAAAAAAAGCTTGCACATATTATGATATAAAAATCACCCACAACTCAACAATACCTCACCCAGTCATAAACTCACCAAAACAAAACCTCAACCATTCCTACACACACCAGTTTGCTCACGCATTCACACACACACACACACACACACACACACAACACACACACACACACACACACACACACACACATCACATCAAGGAGGACATAACTCACCATAATTCTACCTACACGCACCTAATCAGTAAAAGACAACACTCCACTACCTGAATTTATAATTTCTACCTGATCGCTGTCACGACAGCATCAGTAAGAGAGGACACTCCACTCACCTGAATTTATAATTTCTACCTGATCACTGTCATCCTAGCATCAGTAAGAGAGCCACTGCACTCACCTAATTATATTCTACGTCACTGTCACCACTACATCAGTAAGAGAGTCACTCCATCTCACCTGAATTTATTTCTACCTGATCGCTGTCACGACTAGCATCAGTAAGAAGGACACATCCACTCACCTGAATTTATAATTTCTACCTGATCACTGTCACCACTAGCATCAGTAAGAGAGGACACTACACTCACCTGAATTATAATTTCTACCTGATCACTGTCACCACTACACAGTAAGAGAGGACACAACTCACCTGATTATAATTCTACTGATCGCGTCACACTAGCATCATAGAGAGACACACACTCACCTGGATTTATAATTTCTACCTGATCACTGTCACCACTAGCATCAGTAAGAGAGATGCTGCACTCCTCTGAAAGGTAAAGGCCCTCCCTCCTCCTTGCCTGGCCTGACTGCCCATCCCAGTGGCTGTGGTGTGGGGGCAACCCTCCCTGTACCACACAGCAGGGAACCTGGCATGAAGAACATTCCCTGTGACAGTTCAACCTGACCCACACCCACTAGGCCCCTGACCATTCCTGACGGGATAGCCTAGTGGTCAGATCATTGCGCTATATTTGACGACCCGGGTTCGATTCCCGTTCAAATTTTCCCCTTGGAATTCACATCAGTGCTGACTCCACTCTCCTCAAAAGTCCTTCGGATGAGACTATAAACCGACACCCTGTGTGCGAATGCGCACAGAACATCTTGCGCACCGGTCAAATCCTGTTCCGCTTTTTGTAAGTGTAGGTCATTGTGTGCCGGTGGGAACAGATGACAAGATTTACAAAATTGCATACACACGGGGACAGGATGTAAAAAAGCACATGACTGCTTATTCTATTATCCTTGATAGAAAAGAATAGAATAAAAATAAAATTTTAAAAAATGAATCACATCATACGAACATCTTTTATTTTGAGGATTCTCCAAAAGCACTGACATGATCTTTTACAGCCAGTTCCTTCCCTTATAAGAGATTATGATAATAATATCCCACCCCAAAACAAACGAACAAACAAAAATAAAACAAACACACACACACAAGTAAAACCAACCCCAACCCCACCCCCCCAAAAAAACAACAAAAAACCAATCATACAGTTTAATATATCCCTCCCCCCCCCAAAAAAAAAACAACAACAAAAAACAAATGAAAACAAAACAAATAAGACACTTACATACACAAATAAAACCAACACCACCACCATCACCCAAAAAAATTACATACAATCATAGGGTTTTGGCAAAGGACAGTATGTCCTGACAAATTTTTATTGTGTATCATTATGACTTTTTTAACAGGGGAAAAAAAGTAAAGCAATAACCCAAACAAATCTCAGATTTAAAAGAAAAAAAAACACAAAAGTGTATATTTAAAATGATAATAGTATAGCCAATCACACACACACACCACATTGCACCTATTCCGCACCAGTCAGCCACAGCTAAAATAAGCGCGCCCTGTCTTTGTACCCCCCCCCCCCCCCACTACTGTGTCTCAAACCATCTCACGCTCACGCAGAAGGCTTTAGAGGTGGATGACTAGAAAGACGGCAAAGCTTACATTGAGTAAGACAAGCGCACTGCGTGTGGCAGGCTTGTTGACTCAACACACATACAAGCCGTGCTTTTGAGTAGATCAAGAGCAAAATTGACAAGATTTTCCCCAGATCTGAACCCCTCAAAAGTGATGAACACGTTGACAAGACACAAAAATATTGAAGGAAGTTTAAAAATGAAACATTAAGATTACAATCCTGGTCTGACAAAGTCAAATTTATCTGAATTCAGAAGGAAAATTGCGATCAATTTACGTCACTGGCGCCTATGTTTATAGTCTCAACCAAAGGACTTTTGGGAGAGTGGAGTCAGCACTGATGTTAACTCCAGGAGAAATCCCATCGAGCGGGAATTGAACCTGGGTTGTGAAATTATGAGTTGTGAGTGAGTGAGTAAGTTCTACAGTGCATTAAAATCATTATATTTTATTTAATTTATTTTTCTCTTTTTTTTTTAAAGTTCTATTTCAAGTCTATTTTAGTGTTATTGGTAGACATAATAATTTTGTAGTTATATATTTTGGGGGTGTTTTTATGTTGTTGTTGTCTTTTTTTGTGTGCATGTTTGCTTGCAGTTTTTTGTTTGTGGGAGCATTTTTTTTTCTTCTTTGTTTGGTTTTTGTTTGTTTGTGCTTTTTCCCCCTAGATAGATGGCTTGAGGGGGAAAAAAGCAAATCTATCGCTTATTCAATGTACCATCTAAATAACATTTTGACTTGATAAATTTCTGACACAGACAGTTACAAACACAACTCTCACCTGTGGTCATCAGATGTGGTATGTGGCCCTGTGGCAGGGAGGGAGGAGGAGGGGTGCTGTTGCCCTGACTGTGTCACTGCCCTGTGTCCCCCTCCCTCTGCTGTGGGGCTGACTTGGCAGACAGTTCATTGCTTGTTGTCTGTGCTGCTTTTGCGCTACAGCACTGCTCACTGGCCTGTTTCTTCTTGACTGCACTGCAGGCAGACTGCTGGAACTTGAGGACTGGCTCATCCTTCCCCTGGAAATTAAACACACCTCTTTAGGGTCTGGTTATGATCGGCTCCTTTTTTTATATCAAGGATTTGATTTGATTTGATTTATTCTTTTATATCGAGGATAATGGAATAAGCACTCATGTGCTTTTTTTACATACAGTCCCTGTGTGTATGCAGTTTTTCAAATCTTATCTGCTCCCACTGGCACACAATGGCCTACTCTTATGAAAAGCGGAACAGGATTTAACATGTGTGCAAGATGCTCTACCTGTATTCGCACACAGGGCCTCGGTTTATAGTCACATCCGAAGGACTTTTGGGGAAGAGTGGAGTCCGCACTGATGTTAACTCAGGGGAAAAAATCCCCTTGAACAAGAATCGAACCTGGGTCATCAAATTGCAAGCGCAATGTTCTGACCACCCGGCTATCGCATCCCCCGTCGTCTCTTGTGTGTGTGTGTGTCACTGACCAGTGTACCAGTATCTTTTCTACTTCTGGAAGAAACTGCAGTCAGCAGAGAAAGCTGGACAGCAGAGGGGCCACAGAGAAGAAGCCAGCCCCCTTCTGGAGAGAGTTTCCATCCACAACAAACACCGCTCACTTTTAGCTGTCTCTCCTTACCAACACAATGCTGAACCAAAGATGGCATGCATGCACGCAAGCAAGCAAGCAAGCACGCACGCACGCACGACACAAAACACCACACACACACACACACACACACACACACACACACACACATAGTTTTTCTTTAAAAAAAACAACAAAAAAACAACAAACAAACAAAAAGCAACAACCCCCAAAAAAGCCAAACCACTTACATGACGTGCACAATTTTGGGATGGTACACTTGTTACCCTCAGAGCCCTGACATGGGACAGAATCACTGCCGGCTGGCCTTGCCTTTCTGCACAGCCTGAAGATGGTGCTGGCCACATTCTCTCTGCTCCCTCAAACAGGGCCCTGGACTCCCAGGCTAAGCTGCTTTTCCTGCCCCTCTGTGGAACAAAGCAGCAGAAGACAGCTCTCTATCAGAATGTTCACACATGACACAGCTGACATGGTATATATGACACCTGGACTCTTCACTCTGTTGACCAACAAGCAGTAGTTTACTTTGGAGGCTTTGATATCTGAAATGGTGCATGTGTGGAAAACTGGTCAGCCACTGCTTCGTGTGCGTGTGTGCGTGTGTGTGAGAGCGAGTGTGAGTGTCAAAGTTAAACTGTTATTTTTAGTCAAAGTCAAACTGTTATTTTAGTCAAAACTTTTATTCTTAGATGGTACATTGAATAAGCAGTGCAATTGCTTTTTTTCATCAAGCCATCCATCTAAGAAAATAAATCATATAAATATGAGAATGAAAACCCAAAGAAAATAAGTCATACAAATGAAAAAAAAAAAAAAAATTAATACACACACCAAAGGAGGAAACCACAAGTATGCATGTGCACACAGGAAACTAATGTACAGTTTCCTTTAAAATCATTGAAGACACACACATACATACCTATACCCATTTTCCTCCTACAATAGAAGTACAGTGCATACAAAGGAAAAACATGTGTGAATGTGTGAGTGTGTGTGTGTGAGTGTGTGAGCGTATGTGCGGGTGCGGGTGCGGGTGCGGCGTGCGTATGTATGTGAGTGTAGGTGTGAATGAGTGCATATATGTGCTGAATTTTTCATCCAAAAATTGTACTGGTAAAGGTATGGTAAAGGTGTCCCATAACCTGTGTGGTCGTAGTGGAGTGAGGCATCAGAGACCTCACCTTCTCTAGGGGCCAGCATGTTGAGGGTGGTGCCCATCTCCTCTCCCTTGCTGCTTTACCTTCCTGACCCTTAAGAGGGCAGGTACCTATTTACAGCTGGGTGAACTGGGGAAATGTACTGTAGCCAAGGCGTGCAAACGGTCACCCATCCACTTGGCAACCACGCTTGACACTGCTTAACCTTGACAACAGAACAAATATTCATTGCTGATGTCAATGGTATCATTATTCTTATCATCGTTAATATCATCATAATTTTAAAAGTTCAGCAACATAACAATTATCCATTGATGTTATAAATGTTATCCTTATAATTATCATATTTCCAACAATTGCACAATATAACAATTACTCAATGTTGTTGATGTTATCATCATTATTATTATTAATATCATTTTTTATCATCGATATTCAGCAGTAGGCACTCATCAGTCTCGGAAGACTATGGAGTTGCGCTCCAGTGTTTAGAGCGCAAAGCCTGGGCAAGCATGTATGGAGGGCAAGCTGTTACCCATGCAGCAGACCCCCCCTCTCCATGGCACTGGAAAGATCCATTGGAAGGGCATTGACCGATACGAATGGTTCCAGTACCGTCGCAGGAGCCACCAGAACGTTGCCATATACCTACAGCCCCGAGCCGCTCTGGGACTCCAACTCCCCGATTTTTCCTCAGGGATGATATTATTAATATATTTCCAACAATAACACTATATCAATTTACTTTGTCGTTGTTAATGTTATAATTACTATCATGAATCTAACAATTGTGCATTAGATATATCAATATTATTTTCATTAAAATAAGTCTTTTTGGGGTTTGTTTGTTTTTGGTTTTTTTCCATTTGATTTAAGCTGAGCTTATCCTGCTGAAAACAGCTTCAATGCCTTCAATTCAAATACTTTTATTATCTCACAAACAGAGAAATTAATGTGGGTTACAAACCCTTCATAAAAAAGTAAATAGGAAAACATGTCATGGCGCACGCACACACACACACACACACACACACACACACACACACACACACACACACACACACACACACACACACACCACACACACACTCACGTACAGTTTGTCTTCATCTGTCTTTGGTACACCAGCCCTGTAACAAACACACTGAACATGCATGAACAAATTGATGATAGCAATGCATTCCATCTTCCCTACACATTCAACACACATACATGACACGGCACGACACACTCACATAGACACACACAGACACAGGATTCATGCAATTTATACAACACACACACAAACACACAAAACATGCACAACACACAACAGGAACACACACACACACAACAGGAACACACACACACACGCACGCATGCACTTACTCTCACACTCACACACAACACACACACACACACACACACACACACACACACACACACACACACACTCACATGCAGTTTGTCTTCAGCTGTCTTCGGTACATGAGCCCTGTAACATACACACTGAACATGTGTGAACAAAATGTTGATAGCAATGCAATCCATCTTCCCTACACATTCATAACACACACACAACACAACACATATACACACACAACCACACACATGCACGCACGCAACCACACACACGCACCACAGACACACACACACACACGGAATGCTGCACCTTCATGGTGGGCAAAAACAGTCACATACACAAATCTGACTATTGGCCAACCTCTAAGCTCTAGCTGTGGATTGATAACAAAAAACTTGACTCAGAACATTGTGCTGGCAATTTCATGACCCAAGTTAGATTCCCGTTCAAGGGGATTTTTCCCCAGGAGACTGTACACCGAGACCCTGTATGCAAACGCCATGCACAACATCTTGCATACAAGTTAAATCCTGTTCCACTTTTTGTAAGAGTAGGCCATTGTGTGCCGGTGGAAATAGATGACAAGATTTACAAAACTGCATTCACACGGGGACTGGATGTAAAAAAGCAAATGAGTGCTTATTCCATTATCCTCAATATAAAAGATTACATAAATAAATAAACACAAACACATGCAGAGGATTCATGCAAACACACACACAAACACAACACACAAAAGCAAAAAATCCAAACTTCATACACACATATGATTCACACACACACACACACACACACACACACACACACACACACACACACACACACACAACACACACACACACACGTGTGTACATATACACAAAACTGATCTGAGTTGGTTGTGTCAGCTTGATGTTCCACTTCAGCATCTTCAGCTGCTTTGGTCACCACTCAGACCTGACTGACAAAAACAGACAATGGATTAACAACACATCACAATGCCTTCACTACTCCCCTACCCCACCATTCTCTCCCCCCCAACCCCACCGACTGTGGGTGTGCATGCATATATGTGTGTGTGTGTGTGTGTGTGTGTGTGGTGTGTGTGTGTGTGTGTGTGTGTTGTGTGTGTGTGTGTGTGTGTTGTTGTTGTGTGTCTTGTTCTGGTAGCAAAACGTGCTCGTACTGTGGTTGCTGCTTGTTGCGCTCTTGGTCGAGCGTTCGTCTTGCATGTGTGCACAGAATTGTGCAAGTCAATGCATTTGTGTGTGTGTGTGATTCTGAAATCGTGTGTGTGTGTGTGTGGGGTGTGTGTGTGTGGTGGTGTGTGTGTGTGTGTGTGTGAGTGTGTGTGTGTGTGTGTGTGTGTGTGTGTGTGTGTGTGTGTTGTGGTGTGTGTGTGTGTGTGTGTGTGTGTGTGTGTGGTGTTGTGTGTGTTAAGAGTGTGTGTGTGATGTGTGTGTGGTGTGTGTGAGTGTGTGTGTGTGCGCATGCGTGCATGCATGTGTGTATGTGTGTGCATCTTCACCTCCACATCACAACCCCCCCCTCCCCCCCCCCCTTCCCCTGCATTCAGTGCACGTAAAAGAACGTCAAACCCACAGCAACAACAGAGTTGTCCCAGGAAAAAGTCCGTAGAAAATGAAACTTAGCTTACCTCAGAAAAACTCCACTTGCCCACAGGACAATTCAAAAAAAAAAAAAAAAAAAGGTGGGGCTGCTGTAGTGACTGACCAGCCTTGGCCCTGGGAGGAGCAGCCACACTTCAGGCCACAGAGAAATGGATCCGCTGCTGTCACTGAAAGGAACTGGCAATGTACTACATGCCACACCAATGCCATGCCATGCCATGCCATGCCATGCCATGCCATGCCATGCACTGCACTGCACTGCACTGCACTGCACAACACCACCTCACATAACACAACACTACACAATATGACACTACACACTGTTCCTACATAAATGGTTTTGATGAAAAAAAAAAAAAAAAGCAAAAGCTTTGCTTTGTCAATGTACCATCCTGAGATAAAAATTTTAACTCTTTATGTCCTGAACCACTACACTACACTACACTTCACTTCACTCACACCACACCACACTACACTACACTACACTACACTACACAACACCTACACTCACACCTACACTACACTACACTACACTACACTACACTACACTACACTACACTACACTACCCACCTACGCTGTCTGCACTGCACTGCACTGCACTGCACTGCACAAACAACACAATAACAACAACAACAACAACAACGACAATGACGATGATGATGATGATGATAGATGGTATGGTAATTCTATGGCGCTGAATCCTGTAAAGCAAACATACCAAAGCGCTCGCATTCAAATCATTTGTCCGCATGCAACTGTCCACAAAACATGAACACAAACCCTCCACTTTACAAATCTACTGGAAAGAAACTAAGGCTATTTATTTAGCAAGTAACAGCATACACAAATATGTTGCACTATTCAGCAACTGACAGCATACACAAACATGTTACACTATTCAGCAACTAACAGCATACACAAACATGTTACACTGTTCAGCAACTAACAGCATACACAAACATGTTACACTATTCAGTAACTGACAACATACACAAACATGTTACACTGACTAACAGATACAGATAGGGCATTTGCATACACACACTTCTTTCATATACCCCCCCCCCCCCCCCCACTTGATTCATGCAAGCAAACACACACACACACTTGCACACATGCACGCACACGCACACACACACACACACACACTGCACTATCCAACTCCACTCTCCCCAAAAGTCCGGATGAGACTATAAACCGAGGCCCTGTGGGCAAATGCATGCAGAACATCTTGCGCACACATTAAATCCTCTTCCGCTCTTTGTGAGAGTAGGCCATTATGTGTCGGTGGGAACATATGACAAGATTTACAAATTTCATACACACAGGGACTGGATGTAAAAAAAAAAAGCACATGAGAGCTTATTCCATTATCCTCGATATAAAAGAATAAATAAATAAATAAAAATACATAAATAAAATAAAAACACTCTCTCTATCATTCATACACACACTCACACACATATATTACTGACAAGACAGAAAAACACAGACGAACGGACAGACAGACAGACACAACACACATCCCCAGGATGAGACTATAAACTGAGGTCCAGTGTGCGACTGCAAACGCTCACAGAACATCTTGCGCACATGTTAAAACACATTCCGCTATAAGGAAGAGTAGCCCATTGTGTGCCAGTAAGAACAGATGAAAAAATTGACAAAACTGCATACACATGGGGACTGGATGTAAAAAAAAAGAAAAAAAACACACGAGTGCTTTTTCCATTATCCTTAAAAGAAGTAATACAAGAATAAAATAAAATAGAATTTTCAAAAAATAGATCACACACACACAGACACACACACACACAGAGGACATTCTTCACAGTTAAATCGACAAAATTGACAAAACTGCATACACATGGGATTGGATGTAAAACAGCACACAATGCTTATTCCATTATCCTTGACATAAAAGAATAAAATGAAATAAAATGAAAATACACACACACACACACACACACACCACACACACACACACACAACACACACACACACACACACACAAACCACACAACAAACACACACACACACACACACTACTTATCTGTCAGCCCAATGTTCCCCTTCAAGGTCTTCGGCTGCCTTGCACACTGGGCAGTGTAGTTAGTGTAGTGTTGTGGTAGTGAGTGTAGTGTAGTGTAGTGTAGTGGTGCAGTGCAGTGCGTGCATGCAGTGTGAGTGTAGTGTAGTGTAGTGTAGTGCAGTGCAGTGCAGTGAGACTAGTGTCAGTGCTAGTAGTGTAGCGTAGTGTAGTGTAGGTGTGTGTGTGAGAGAGAGAGAGCACAGAGACAGAGACAGAGAAAAGAGACAGAGACAGAGAGAGAGACAGAGACAGACAGACAGAGACAGACAGAGAACAGACAGAGACAGACAGACAGACAGCAGAGAAAGAGAGAGATAGAGAAGAGAGAGAAGAGAGAGAGAGAGAGAGAGAGAGAGGGTGTGAGTGGTGTGTGTGTGTGTGTGTGTGTGTGTTGTGTGTGTGTGTGTGTGTGTGTGTGTAGGTGAGGGAGAGGAGAGAGAGAGAGAGAGAGAGGACAGACAGAAAAGACAGGACAGAACGACAGACAGACAGACAGACAGACAGACAGACAGAAGAGACAGACAGACAGACAGATAGAGACAGACAGACAGACAGACAGACAGAGACATGCGGAAATGCAATAAATTAACAATGGATTAACTACCGCCCACCCTGCCCCAACCCTATCCCCTGCCCTCCCCCCCCCCCCCCCCCCCCCCTGGTAAGGGGTAGTTAAGGCATTGTTGTGTTCTTAATCCATGTTCTTTTGTATATCTGGTTATTCATGGTGTGTTGTTTTAATGTGTGTAGTGTGTGTGTTGTGTGGGTTGTGTGTGTGTGTGTGTGTGTGTGTGTGTGTGTGTGTTATGTGTGTGTGTGTGTGTGTTGTGTGTGTGCGTGCACATGTGTGTGTGTGTTGTGTGTGTGTGTGTGTGTGTGTGTGTGTGTGTGTTGTGTGTGTGTGTGTTTTCAAAGTCAAATATTTCCAGATGGTACATTGAATAAGCATTGATTTGCTTTTTGTCATCATGTTTGTATAGTTGTGTGCATGCATGTGTGTGTGTGTGTGTGTGTGTGTGTGTGTGTGTGTGTGTGTGTTGTGCTGTGTGTGGTGTGTATGCTGTTGTATGCATGTGTGTGTGTGTATGCGTGTGTATGCATGTGGTGTGTGTGTGATGTTGTGTGTCCATGTTGTGTGGATGTGTGTTTCATGCATGCATATGTGTGGTGTATGCATGCATGCATGTGTGTGTGTATGTGTGTGTGTATGATGCATGCATGTGGTGTGTGTTGTGTGTTGATGTGTGTGTGTGTGTGTGTGTGTGTGTGTGTGTGTGTGTGTGTGTGTGTGTGTGTGTGTGTGTGTGACCATGTGGAATTTACAGAAATCAACAATGGATTTACAACACAAAATGCCGTAACTACCCCCACCCCCACCATCCCCACCCCCAAACCCTCCACACCCATCCACCTCCCAACCCCCCCACCCTCCCCCCACCCCCATCCCACCCCCATCCCCCACCCAACCCCCCCCCCCTTCCCAACCCCCCCCCCCTTCCCAACCCCCCTCCCCACCCCCCCATCCCCCCCACCCCCCCTCCCCTCCCAACCCCCCCCCTCCCCCCACCCCCCCTTCCCAACCCCCCCCCTTCCCAACCCCCCCACCCTCCCCCTTCCCCCCCCCCCCCTCCCCCCAACCCCCCCACCCTCCCCTTCCCCAACCCCCCCCCCTCCCCCCCCCTCCCCTTCCCAACCCCTCCCCCTTCCTCACCCCTCTCCCTCCCCCTTTACTTCCCCCACTATCAAGTCAATAACATTTCAAATCCTCTCACCATCATCTTGCAAAAGAACACTTTCTTTCAGTCATCTGTCCATTATGACCCTTATGGTCAACCAGACGTCGATACAAGCAAGGACAGTCCAGTTGGTTTTAAACTGTACATAGTCGCACACTTTTGATAAGTGTTTTAAAATGTGATGAGGTGACAGCCCCGATATGGCCTGTGCGGTCGCGGGGCTCTAAGCAACATCATTGGATTGTATTGGTTGGACTGTCCATTCATCTATTCATTTTCATCCATTCATTCATTCAATCATTCAAATGTTCATTTTCTTTTTCACCCTTTGTCTTATCTTCCTCATGTTTTACAACTACCTGAGTGACAAACCAAACTTTCATGAAATTTAAACACAGTGTACACATGCTGATTACATGGCACTCCCTTGCTTCATCTAAAAATGTATATTTACAAAACAAAACAAAAAAGGGAAAAAAACCTTTACTGCTGAAACCGAGACCATGTTGTGAAGCACATACTGTGTGTGACACTAATGTGTGACATTCTGTGTGACAATACTTTGTGCCAATACTTTGTGACAATATGTGTGACAACACTTGTGTGTGTGTGTGTTGTGTGTGTGTGTGTGTGTGTGTGTGTGTGTGTGTGTGTGTGTGTGTGTGTGTGTGTGTGTGTGTGGTGTGTGTTGTGTTTGGTGTGTGTGTGTGTGTGTGTGTGTGTGAATGCGCCACACACAGCGTGCATGTATGCGTGCGTGTTGACATGCATAAAATTAATAATAGTTTAAACATCTTTTCTAGCCAATGGTCTTAATCACATTGTATTCATACATATATGTGTGTGTGTGTGTGTGTGTGTGTGTGTGTGTGGTGTGTGTGTGTGTGTGTTGGTGTGTGTGTGTGTTGGTGTGAGTGTTTGCGAAATTTAATTTGAAGTTAGAATGTTTTAATAATATGAAATGTACTATCTTGTGTCTTTCATTATGATTCGTATCAATATGCCTGTCAGTATTGTAATTGCCCTTCAGCGGATGATTAAAGTGTTTTTGACTCGACTACTTTGTGACAAAACTGTGTGACAAGTGTGAACAAGCTACACGGGGAAAATAGAAGACCCTGACACACTGAAGAGAGAAAGCGAGCATGAGAGCATCAACACATCTTTAAAGACTCTCTAATCCGGTAATTATTTTTTCTTGTTTGTAAGTTGAGTTTTTTGTTGTTGGTTTTGTTGTTGTTTTTGTTTGTTTGTTTTTTATGGGTTTTTTTTTTTTTTTTTTTGGGGGGGGGGGGTGGGTTGGGGGTGCAGTATTTTTTCTGTTCTCATTATTTCTATTCTTATTGTTTCATTTTGCTTGTTTTTTCTTGTGTTGTGTTGTTGTTGTTTTGTTGTTGTTGTTTTGTTTTTTTTTGGGGGAGGGGGCAGGGCCAGGAGATGTTGTGATTGTAGCTGATTTTTCGCAGTTGTTGTTGGGTGTTCCCGCTCTTGTTTTGGGTGGATTTTTTGGTGGGGGGGGGTTGTTTTGTTTTTCTTTTCTCTTCGGGGGGAGGGGGGATGACTTACATTATGATAGAGATTCGGGGTTTTTTTCTTGTGTGAAATTCAGTAACTGATATTAATTTACATTTTTCATTGGAAAAATTACTGATTTTGTTAAGATTGTTAGAAATGCAGTTTCCGTTTTGTTTATTGTAGTTCAATAGGTAAGTAACAAATAGGTTGTTTCTTCTTTTTTTTCTTTTTTTTAAATCACTTAGCAAGTATTGACCCCCTGAAATTCTGTATCCCATACATTGCCAACTACCCTCCGTTCCCCTATCACCCCCCATCACAACTTGTAAAAAGATGTTAAATGAATTTGAACATCTTCCCTGACAGCTGTATATATATACATGACAGCATCGACACATCTTCCTTGACAAATAAGCATGGTACAGCATATTGCAAAAACTGTGGCTCAACAGTCTACAGGAGAAAGACCAGACACCTGACCACATTGACAGTGGATAGACAGACAGTGTACAGGAGAAAGACCAGACACCTGACCACTAGACAGTGGATAGACAGACAGTCTACAGGAGAAAGACCAGATTCTCAAACTGATGACTTGAAAAAAAAAAAAGGGAGGGGCACTGGAGATCACAGAAGGAAGAGCAGCCCTGAATACTGAGCCAGAATTCCAGCACACCACACAACACACGCACACATACGCACACATGCACACACACATGCGCACACACACATGCGCATGCACACACACACCCCACACACACACACAAACACACACACATGCCACACACTCACACCCACCCACCCATCACACACACACACACATGCATGCACATGCACTCAATAATCCAGTTGCCACACACATATAACATTATACATGACACAAGGCTATCCACACATGTCAAACACAGCATGAACACAGAAAGGCCAGGGTGACATACAGACAAGTTACAGGGAAAGTGGGGAGGATTGGGAGATGAAAATAATGAGTGACAAAAAAGATGATGAACCTTTGTTCTAAGCAGTATCAATCTTTTTCCTCTGTGTGTGTGTTGTGTGTTGTGTGTGTGTGTGTGTGTGTGTGTGTGTGTGTGTGTGTGTGTGTGTGTGTGTGTTGCTGTTGAAAGGTTGTGGTTTGTAAGCTTTGTGGAAATTAGAAAAGGCAAATGAAAAGCGGATTTCCTGAATAAATTAGTTCCAAACAGAGGGCCCACAGAAAGAAAAGAAGCATTGGCCTAAAGTTTGATAATTAACATGTACAACAGGGTGGATGATTTTCAGACAATGAGCTAAAGTTCCTTGCTGGTGAGTATATATCTGAATACAGTTACAAGAAAATGCAGTCAGTCAATGTTTTTTTCATTTCCAGATAGTCCATTGAATTGAGGAAGCAATATGTTGCTACTTTAGGCCCAGATAGGCTAACAGCACCATAGCACAGGCACATGACTTTGTACTTGATTCTTACCTCCATTTGAAGCTAGTGCAAAGAACAAGGGTGTAAAGTGATATGTTTGGTACAGACCATTCTGAGAATGAAATGAATCACCTTGTTATAGAGGTTTTGGCCTTTTCTTAAAAAAAAAAAAAAAAGAAAGAAAAAAGGAGATTTTGTGGGCAGATGACAGGAAATGTGTTGCTGTAATCAGCACAGCACAGCACAGATGCTGAAGTCAGAGTCAGAGTGGCTTGATGTGGAGAGAAGGACAAACAGAACTGATATCATACAGCCAAGTTCAAAGCTAGTCCGTACATTCATGCCAGACTGATGACATAATCTTTCATAGTCTAGTCAAGCCAGAATCAAGTACAACTCACAAGAATTTCAGCTGATTCAGAAAAAAAATGGACCCTGCCAGTGCCGACAAAACGTGACTCAGACATAGAGCTGAGCAGATGTAGACATCTTTGATGGAGGTCATTAAAACCTAGCTCTATTTTATCATCATTCAGTTTTCACTGGTTAAAAGTCATCCAAGATCTAACGTTAAAACTACTTTTTAGTGTGTGCATAGACTGAATCAGATCATCAAATCAGGTGCTGCAGATGTGTGTAACTGTGTATCAAAATAATAAATAATAATAATAATAATAATAATAATAATAATAATAATAATAAAAATAATAATAAATAATGATAATAATACATGGAATTTATATAACGCTATATCTTGTAAAAACAAATCAAAGTGCTTGCATTCGACCTATACAACACGCAAGCAATCAATAACACTTTATAGTTTTAGCAAATTCAAATGTACACACACACACGCATACCACACACACGCACACACATGCACGCACACACATCAATTATCATCAATTTAGTCAGGTGCTGCAGATGTGTGTAGCTGTGTCTCCTTTGTATAGGAGAGGTGGAGGAGTGAATCAGATGAGCTATTTCTGCTGTCACTGTTATCTCAGGCTACACTACACACTGTCCTCCCTGTGTTCTCATCATATTTATTTATCTTAACACAGTAGTGTTTAATAATAATAATAATAATAATAATAATAATAATAATAATAATAATAAATAATAATAATAATAATAATAATAATACATGGAATTTATATAGTGCTAAATCTTGTAATGCAAACAAATCAAAGCGCTTAGTAGTGTTTCAGAGGTGGTGAGTCATTAAGTACCTCCATAGACCACATCAATAGCAAAAATAGATCTTCTTCTTCTTGTTCATTGAACCCTCAGAGAGCAACTATTGTTGTCTGTCATACGAGCAAAAATGTGTTGCACTGGCGTTAAGCGCCTGACATGTCAGGCCCAGTGCATCCAACTGGGGAGAGAATTGTTAAAACTTTATGGAAAAAAGGCAGGAGAATGGACCAAGAAAGCAGGAGATAGACAAGAAGAAGGTGACAGGGAGAAATGGATAAGGCAGACACAAAGAGTGGGCTAGAAAAGAGGAAATTCTGAATACATAATTTCCAGAAGGTGAGGGAGGATGCTATAGCATTCATACTGAGAGACACCCAGCATCACCATGGGGGGAAACAGACATTACAATAGACAGAGGTCACAAAGACAGCAGCTCCCCCCCCCCCCCCCCCAAAAAAAAACAAAAACACAAACAAACAAAAAACAAAAACACCACATATTACAAAGTCCCCACCCCTGTCACATAAATAACAAAAGTAGTAATACTATCCAAAAAAAAAAACAGAAGTAAAAACACCACACACAACAAAAATAACAAGAGAGATATGACAAAGTTACCATCAACCCCCCCCCCCCCCCCCCCCCCCCTCCCTTCTCTCTCTCTCTCTACATATTAAACAAAAATTAAGTATACATCCCCCCCCACCTACCACATAATGATTAATTTCAGTTATACTCAACCCCCCCCCTCCACCCACATCAATGATTAATTTAAGTCATAATCACCCCCCCCCCCCAACCCTTCAGTAACATCAATGATTAATTTAAGTCATAATCACCCCCCCCCCCCCCCTCCAGTTACATCAATGATTAAATTTAAGTCATACATCAACCCCCCCCCCCCCCCCCCCCCCATCCATCTACATCAATGATTAATTTAAGTCATTACCACCCCCCACCCCCCTCCAGTTACATCAATGAATAAATCTAAATCATAATCCCCCCCCCCCCCACCAACATCAATGATTAATTTAAGTCATAATCACCCCCCCCCCCCCTCCACCCACATCAATGATTAATTTAAGTCATACTCACCCCACCCCCCTTCCTCCCCTCAAAGCCACATCAATAATTGAAGTCATAAAAATTATTATCCCCCGTCCTCCCTTCATTATTGTTGACTACTACAGAGAAAAGTGGTGCAGATCCTGCCTGCTGACTTCATTCACTGAACTGCTGGTGCTGTGCATCTCTGTGTGACACGTCAGTCAGATAGGAATGATGACACATCTCTACATCACTGCATGGTCAGATAGGAATGATGACACATCTCCAGGTCACATAGGAATGATGACACAACTCCACATATCAACGCATGGTCAGATAGGAATGATGACACAACTCCACATATCAACGCATGGTCAGATAGAATAATGACACAACTCCATGTCACTGTATGGTCAGATATTACTTTGAGCTTTTCTCACTGATATTTACACAACTGCATACACATGGGGACTGGATGAAAAAAAGCAAGCGAGTGCTATATCCCATTATCCTCAATATAAAATTAAAAGAATAAAATTTAAAATAAAATCATGATCATGATTGCACCTGCACTGCATACAAAATCTTCCCCCAGCAAGTGCAAGCTGACAGCCAAGTGGTGAAGGCCACAGACAAACGAACACCCAATGATCCTGACATCACAGCTTCCAACATCAGCAACTTTGGGGGAACAGGGAGGGGGAGTTGGATGATCCCTTGGGTCAACTCATGACCAGACCTGCCAGTGCCTTTCTCTCCTTCATGTAGACATACAGTCAGAGGATCACATAATTATACATGTTAATGATCCCATAGTGCAGCTGATATTAGCATTTCACGAGTGTGTTTGTTGTGTTGTGTTTGTTTTTTCCTTCTCTAAATAGAGCATTTATGGTGTATGGAAGTTTCACAGGTAGAGATATACCCCCTTACAAAAGTCCACACTGAAAAACTGCACTGTACTGACATCTTTGACTCCGGCACACACACTGCTGACTGACACAGCATGCATTCCTACACAGGCAAATGCAACACCCCACCCCACAACATCCACATACAAACTCAACCCCCCTCACAATCTACACATATGCAACCCCCCCCCCCCCCTCTCTCTCTCTCTCTCTCTCTCTCACACTCTCCTCTCTCCTCTCCTCTCTCTCTCAAAACCCCCCACACACACACACACACACAGCACACACACACAAGGAAGTGAGGGAAAGCCTTTGCTTGGCATACCTGCAGCAATGTTGATGAAGAGTGGCCTGATCTCTCTCTCTCTCTCTCTCTCTCTCTCTCTCTCCTCATCTCTCCTCTCACTCTCTCTCATCTCTCTCTCTCTCTCTCCTACTCTCATCTCTCTCTCTCTCTCTCTCTCCATGTCTGATATCAATGCACAGGAAATACCCACCAGTCCTTTTTCTATAGACCATAAAATATTACCTGGAATGACCTACACCTGATTCTTTATGAATGTCAACTGTTGAACACTATGCAACCTGTAGCCTGAAGAACATCACAGCCTGACATACAAACCTTGGTACTCACTTGACAGCTGGAGGGAGTTTTTCTCTGCAAATCCTTTCTCCCAACTATTCGGACTTACTTCACTTTTTAAGAAAGTCCCCCCCACCCCCCTTCCATAAAATTAAATCTTAAGTTCCCCTCCACTGCTTTTATATTTCCTTTCCACTACTTTCATAATAACTTCTTTTCCACTACTCTTAGTACAAGCTTCTTTCCCCTAATCTTAACTTACAAGCTTCTTTTCTGCTACTGTACTGTGTTAGTACAAACGTCTTCTCCTGCACTTAGTACAAACTAAATTTCCTCTCCTCTTTGTACAAACAATTTCCCCCTACTTTTCATCATTTCAGAAATGATATCACCACTGCATCAGCTGATTCTGACTTTCTTTTTTTTTTTTCTTTTTTTTTAAGAACTGCTTTAAACTAAGTTGTTTTCTGGGGGGGGGGGGTTGTTGTTGTTGCTAAGAATTGCTCTAACAATTTTCAGAAGAATCAAAATCTGTTCACATGGTTACTGTAATTTATGTCCTCTTCATTACAAACAGAAGTCGTGAAAGCAAATCTACAGTGGTAGGCTGAGGATTGTATGGACATTCAGACAAAGGGGCTGGGAAAAACAAACAGACAGACAGACAGACAGACAGACAGACAGACAGACAGACAGACAGAAAGCACTGCGGTGATGCACTTTCCCTGAGGGAGCAACTTGAATTTCACTGGAGAAATCTGTTGTGTGAAGATGGAGTAAAGTTCTGTAATAACTCGAACAATAATGTCTGTTGTATGGAGATGATACATTATAATACAGTTCCTAATAACTCTTAACAATACTGTCTGTTGTATGCAGATGATACATTACAGTACAGTTCTCTTATAACTCTAACAATACTGTCTGTTGTATGGAGATGATACAGTATAGTACAGTTCTCTTATAACTCTAACAATACTGTCTGTTGTATGGAGATGATACATCAAGGTAGGCCTAGTACACTTCTCTAAGAACTGTAACAATACTGTCTGTTGTATGGAGATGACACATTATAGTACAGCTCTCTAATAACATCACTGTCTGAAGATGACACATGATAGTACAGTTCTGTAATATCTCTAACAACATTGTGCACAAAATAAGAACACCATAATTTTTTTTCAATAATAAAGAAATTCACAAGGAAATCCTACAAGAAACTATGTCAAAGCTTTCAGTCAGGCTGTTAGAATACCAGACATTGATTTGAGCACTTTTCCTCTCACACAGTTAGCACAGTGCTTTACATTCATAGGAATCACAGACATACAATGTACACAGAATGTACTATCAATGTGACAACAAAACATCAACAGTGGAATCCAAAACCCTTGGATTGTCTAAAGTCAGGATCACTTTCAAATGTCAAACAGGCTTGTGTACACACACACACACACACACACACACACACACACACACACACACACACACACACACTCACACTCACATCACTCACTCACTCACTCACTCACACACTCACTCACTCACTCCACTCACACACAAATATATATATACAAATTTGTATATCAAATTGAAACACACACTTACACACACATACACACACACTCACATCACTAACACACACACACTCACAACACCACACACACACGCACGCACGCACAGCAAATACGTACACTCACAAGTGCATGTCCGCATACATACTCACACACACGCTCACATATGCATGCATCACACACACACACACACACACACACACACCACACACACACACCACACACACACACACACACACACCACACACACACACACACACACACACACTCACACACCCCACACACACACACACACACACACACACACACACACACACACACACACTGGTTCAAATACATCCTTGACTGTACAACGCTTTCATACATGCTTCCACACATAAATATGCACACTTTTAGATCGGATCCACGGCCATAGTTTTTTGTTTTGTTTTTTGGGTTTTTTGTGTGTCTAATATCCCTTTCATGTGAACAGACATAAAATTGAAGACCAACACACACACACACACACACACACACACACACACACACACACACACAACACACACACACACACACACACACTATATTCTGATACAAGGTATCAGACAGTCAAAGATCTGCTTCACACAACACAAGGCATTTCTCCCTAGAAGGATCAACAATACAAACACACACAACACACACACACACACACACACACACACCACACACACACACACAACACACACACACACACACACACACATATCTGATACAAGGTATCAGCTGTCAAAGATCTGCTTCACACAAACACAAGGCAGTTTCTCCCTAGGAAGGATCAATGACTGGGACAGGCCAACTTTCTGTGCTGCTCTGATGTTACAGCAGTGATGTCATCCTCTTATTTCAAGCAACAACAACACACAAACCAGCCCCTGCTGGTAAGGCTCACATACAGATGGAGATTGAGATTCAGATGAAAAAAGTCGACAGGATGATCATAATCATGTTTAACCAGGTCATAATCACAGAGTTTTTCCTCTTATTGGGTTGCACAGGAAACTATGACTGTTACCTGTCTAATTTATGAGGGAGAAATTTTGTTAACGGATTACTTCAAAAAATGAACTGAATGGTTTGCTAACTGAACAGCTCTTCATCAAGTGTTTGACTGAAAGACAGTTGAAAATTGACATCTAAACAGATCTGTACACTTTGGTCTGTAGCAATTACAGTCAATCACTCCAAACAATTGAAACTGATGATTCTTCTCCAGGAATTGTCTATTTACCTGGAGGGGTCTGTGTCTGTGTCACTGTCTGTGTCTGTTTTCATGTCTGTGTCTGTGTCACTGTCTTCTCCTTTCACTGCCAGTAACATGTTGTGTGTTGCTTGCTTGTCTTATGTTCTGTCTGTTTTACTTGTATGACTGATTACATACTTGCTTTGGTTGGGATTTATGATGAATCCTAGAAGACTTGAGAAAGTCCCCGGGAAATCTGACAGTCTACACAAGACTAAGGGATCTTTTTTTACTTCAAAGACACCGTCTTTGATTTCAGGGAATTCTTGTCAGATTTTATAAAATTGTCCTTGATATTTTTAAGTCCCAATACTGCATGCACAGGGGCTACCTCCCCCCCCCCCCCCCTCTCTCTCTCTCCCCTCCTCACTCTTTCTCTCTCTCTCTCTCTCCTCTCTCTCTTCTCTCTCTCTCTCTACTCGAGACGTGCCAGAGCAAGACGTGCCAGGAGGAGCTCTCCAGAGATGTGTTTTTTTTCTAATAGTTAGAGGAAAGTTGTTCAGTTGAAAATTATATACACCAGTGTGTCTTCATCCCGGGACAAAAAGTGTGAACATAATTGGCTATAAAAACTTGTGAATATTGAGTTATTTACGATTCCTTTACGATTTCTTTCCACTGATCTAGTTTCAACAAAGCCTATGTGCCATGGTGAAGTGGTAAGGTGGTGGTGACCTGTTCCTGGCCTTTGTGGCGTAACAGGCTACTCAATGTGACGGCCCAGCTTCACGAATCTGTGTCAAGTGTTTTCATGGTTGTTGGGCAACAACTGAGGTAGGCTAATATGTAGTCTCTTCTCCCTACCCAAAGTTTACAGGCCATAACAACGTGTTGCTGATCATGTAGCCTAGTTTGGCCATGTTGTTTTTTATTATAGGCCTAGTGGTAAACTGCCTCATGAACAATGTCGTTCCCTGTGCCAACCCGTAGGCCTAGCACTATTGAAATGGTCAACAGGCAGAAGGCACCGATTAACATCCCCCCCCTTCACGTCCCCCCCCCCCCCCCCCCCCCCAACGATTAACGTCCCCCCCCCCCCCTTCTCTCTCTCTCTCTCTGAAGAAAGAGAAATGTGTGTGTGTGTAGGCGTGTGGGCCTTCATAGCCGTCATGTTTAGTACGGCATCTCCTCACCATGGAGACACTAGGCCTAGCTTGTGTGAAGGCTAGACTATTGACAGCTTCGAACCTGCCTTCCCCCCCCCCCTCCCTCCACCTCGCTGCAACACCTGAGACCAGACGGAGTGAAGCGCCCTTCTGTGTCCAGCCTCAAGTGGTGTTGTGCTGTGACGCTCCAGTGGGTCTGCATTCTCTAAACATCTGTACTGCTGTAGCAGACGACATTCAAACCGCCCCCCTGAGGTTTGCTTCTCAACAGGTGGTTTCGTCCAACTCTGCCGTTTGAGTTGCTATTCGCTCGGCTTCGCTCTTCTAACGGCAATTGACTTCGCTGGAGTTCGTATTCGGAAATTGTTTTTCTTCTGTTTAATTTTTGGTGCACTTGGCAGGGGCCAATTTTAGACAGCCTTATTAGATTATGCTATTGCTGACAGTGTTGGAATGAATGTTCATACCCTGTACTGTCTCCCTGCCATGTAACATCTCTTAGTGTCCACTCAACCTCGTACTGAGCCATTGATTACCTTGGCCCTTACCCCCTCCCTTTCCCTCCACCCCTCTTCCTCCCTTTTTTGTTTTTTTTGTTTTTGTTTTGTTTTGTTTTGTTTTGTTTTGTCTGGGTGTTTGAAACTGCCGCATGGTCCTGCATACAGTGAAGAATGCCATTGTACTTAATAATGTGAACTGTAGGACTAAGGACCATGGGTTAAAAAAAAAAAAAGCAGCACAAGAATCACTAGTTCCCCATAACTCACCCCACTCCATCCCACATCTCCAATCTCCTTGTCACACCCCCCTCCCCCCCCCCCAAAATGTCTGCTGTCACCAATGACACCCAAAGTACCCTGGGTCCCCCAAATAGATATAAAGATAGACACAAAACAATTAACTTTTCAAGTCCCATTCCCACTGCTTCCAGTAGCAAGATCGTCTTCTATAAACGTTACATGTACAGTGTCAGTAATCAACCAGGCTTTGACACATATTGGAATGATTACTCAAAGCCTAACAAACCCCTTTCCTTCAGTGACATTGGCGACCTCTCTACTATCCCCACCACCCTACCCAGTGACGAACTTTACAAGACTAAAATTCAAGTCAATTGTGCTGACAGAAAACTAATCACCATCACCACCTATTACACAACAGGAACTGTACTGGTACAAAGGGAACTTGTGCAGAAGATGGCTCAGAAATGAGTTCCAATCACTCATTCAGGTAATTCGAGCCATCTTCAGTCTGACAAGAAGCAGAGAGACCCAACCAAACCTGGACGAGGCTGTGCGTGACCTGTCGGAACTACCTCTACCCCAACCCAAAACCTCCAGATCTGGTAGAATAATTCCCCGGGATATCCCCTCCCATCCAAGAGTCCCTGCCTCTCCAGATTGCCCTCATTGATCAATCCCACCACCAGCCCACCACCCAGCACTGATGATCAGCTGCCTGATCTATCACCACCCTCACTCCCACCAGTCCAGCAGTCAGGCCGGATAAACACACCTGTAGGAACACAAAACAAACCCTTCCACAAAACAGAGTACAAACACCACACCCACACCCTGTGCAGATGCATGGTCTCCCTACACCAGCTGAAAACAGGAAAGAGATCAAAACATGCTGTCAATCCAACAATCAAGCCAAAAAACAACTCACAAAATACACAGACTAATACTGTGCGACATGTTTCTGCATCAGCCCACTCATCCTCACAAAAAAACACGTCACCATCCTCGTTTCCTCTGCAAATATACACCACCCTAACACCACAACCACAGAAACAAAAAATACACTCACTATCCACTTCAATCAAAAAAACCACAAAAGCCTTAGGTTCTCTTACCAAGATTGTTCTCAAACTGCAAAAAGAAAACCAAGACTTAAAGACAGAACTGAAACAGCTGAAACACACATTATCAAAAGAACACACACAAAAGCACTCAACTGTACAGTCAGATGAAGAACAAGACACCCTCCTATCATCCTTCCCAACCACCAACAGATTCTCTCTTCTCTCCCACAATGAGGAAAACAAAAAACAATGCATTCATGACAACACTGACCAGAAGCCAGCCCCAGCTGATCGAACTCCACCTTCACCACAAGACACAGTCAACACTGTCAAAATCAACAACCAAACAGACTCTGTCAAACAAACTTCCAACACCACCAAAGAAATCAACAACCAAACAACAGTCAACACTGTCACACCACCACCATCAAAAACAACAACCAAACAGACTCTGACCAACAAACTTCCAACATCCCTGAGGACAATGACTTAAACCCAAATGTATGGACAAAAGTATCTCTCAAAAAAAGAAAAAAAGACACAAAACTCCAAACACACACTTCTGAAGCACAAAAACTACTACCAACAGCACTCTCACACCACGCCAACAACTAGCAGAACATAGAGTACATTCCAGCACAACTAACCTCATCTTAGGTGACTCAGTAACACGACACATCAAATCTGATATTCTATTCTACAAAGGCAACACTCAAAACATTTTAAAATCTCAGGTCTCACTGTCGATGACCTTATTCATTGGCTCCATCACATTCCCAACAACAAAGAAGTACAGCACATCATTTTTCACACAGGAATCAACACATGCAACACACACAGCTATCACAGAAAGCAAATGGACACAACTCATCAGAAACATCAAACACGTGTTTCCTAGAGCCAGGCTGCTGGCATCGTCCATCATTCCCCCAATGGGACAGCACCCCCCTAAAGAAAACAGTTAACATTTCCAACATATCCCTAGCCAAAGTGTGGCTGCAGAAAACATCCCACTTGCAGACCACTCTACCATATTTATAACCTCCAGTGGGGCCCCACGCAAAGATCTGTATTCTGACCCTCTTCACCCCAGCCCCAAAGGTGCAGACAGGTTAGCATACAGCCTCAAATATGCCGACCCCAGACATAAAAGACAGCCACTCCTGACAACACCCACTACACGACCTACTGACGAACATATGACCCATCCACCATCGCTATATACAAAGGTATCCTCCACACCCCAGTGTTTCCTGGTTACCCTTTCTCAAAGCAAATGTCTGGATGCCACCCCACCCCCCAACCCCAGAAGGACAATGTCTGGGCCAACAGACAATCCTCAGGCAACTACATCCAGTGAGGACCCTGCATTCTCCCTACCACATGCCCCCACCCTACCCAGCAATGCCCTCTACCAGACCTCACCCAGCTCCCAGCTTCCCTCGTAAATCTTCCTTACCACCAGCCCAACATAGCATACACCATAGAAACTCTGGTGTGATAAAGTCACAATCTACCAACACTGCAATAATGAATAAGAATGTACATGTATGTTTGAGTATATGTGTATGCATGTGTGGACATACATACGTGTGATATGTTTATGCATATTATGTACAATCATATGTAAGTGTTTGGATGTGTGGTTTATATACATATATATGCACACACACACACACACACACACACACACACACAACACACACACACACACACACACACACACACACACACACACACCACACACACACACACGTGTGTATGTGAGCTGTGAGCAAGATGGTAGTGTATTTGTGCACAAGTGTGTAAGTGCGTGAGCACAACTTGACCTTCAAATATAAGTTGATAAAAGTAATGAAACAAGATTGTGAAGACCATACTCATGCTCTGCAAACCCATGGTATTGAATTATCAACTTGTGACAGAGTGGAACTATAGATATACATACCAGTTTTATTCTGTGCTCCAGACACACAGCACCCAACCCAGTGCTCCCATTGTGTAGCAAATTGTGTACTGGTCATTGCCAGACCATACTATGCTAAAAAGGACTGTGACATGAATATTACTTGTTTATATATATATATATATATATATATATATTTATAAATATATATATATATATATATATATATATATATGTATACACATAATGTACACACATACACACATGTGTGTGAGGTGTGAGCAAGATGATAGCATATTGTGCCCATATGTATAATCGTGTGAACACAACTTGATCCTTCAACTATAAGTTGTATAAAAATAATGAAACAATGGTATGTGAAGACTGATATTTGTGCTCTATTTGTGCTCTACAACCCATGGTCTTGAATTGTCAACTTGTGACAAAGTGGAACTATATATTATACCAGTTCTTTCTGTGCTCCAGGCACCCCCACCCAAACCAGTGCTCCCATTGTGAAGCAAACTGTGACTGGTCATTGCCTGACCTTACTTAAACTGAAAAGACTGTGAGTGAATCCACTGATCGTTGCTGATTGTGCGTGGACATCTTGTATCCCAGGAATTGTGTGCATCAAGAGATACTTTTATATTCTCTCTTTCTGTTGCATTGTTGTTGTTTACAGGACTTGCTTGGCATAGTATTGCCTTGATTGTTCTTGACTTTTATTTTATTTTTTATCTTTTTTTTGTTGTTTTAAACCTTGCTCTGCCTTATCTTTTTTTTATGGTTTTGATGGTCTGTTGATTTGTTTGATTTGTTTTCTGATTTTTTGATCTGATCTTGTTTTGATTTGTTTGTTTTGATTTGTTTGATTTGATTTGTTTTTTGATTTTTTTTTTATTTGTTTCTCTCGAAGAACCTGACAGTTATTTTAACTGAATTACTACATTATTGTGTGTTAAATGTAAAGTTATTTGATTTTACTCCTTAACCCATTTCATTTGTTCTTCTGAAGAAGGCTAACAGTTATCTTGACTGAGTTATTATTATTGTGTGTTATACGCAAAGTGATTTTGATTTTACTCTTTAATTCATTTCATCCCCTACCCCCAATCAAGTACTTATATCTCCCCCCCCTTATTAAGTAAACTTTCAACATATTTTCATTTTCCCCATTCACCAAAAAAGGCAAATTTACAACACATTACTACTTCTCACCAAAGTACCTATAGCAGATGCATCCAAGACATAATATCCTGGCCCTCCAAGGATGGCTTACGAATTTGCCACCTAAACATAAACCATGCAATTAACAAAATTGAAGATATATCAACACTCATCACAAATCAAGGTAAACCATTTCACATACTAGGGCTTTCTGAGTCAAGGCTCCTCAGAACATATAATGGACACATGACATACACATACCAGGTTATAAAAATCTTGCGAAAAGATCCACATAAGCCAAAAGAAACAGGTTTGTTAGTATATATTTATTAGTGAATCTGTAACATTCAAACGTCTCCCTGACCTAGAAACGTCATGAAGTAGAATCTATCTGGATTGAAGTTTCAGTGAAAGGTACACGGCCTGTTGTAATAGGGTTTCTGTTACAGGAATCCAACAGAAAGAACAAATTGGATAGACAAATTTGACTCCATGATGAGAATGAAGTCCTACTTGAATGTCAGGAACTAATCTTACTGGGTGGACTTCAATATTGACCTTACTAAAGTACATAATCAATGGACCCAAGTTACGAATTCCTTACAATCTTCACCAATTAGTTAAATCTCCCACGAGAGTCACATCAAATTCAACGCACACTAATTGACCATAATCTATGTATCAAACCCCGAAAACATCATAGAAACATGTGTCCCTGTCTATAACTGCAGCGACCACTACCCAGTCTGTGCCACTTGGTCAAAAAAAGGAACAAAAATTTCCCAAACCTGGCCATAAAACTATAACCTATCGTTCTTTTGCAAAGTTTAATGAACAACATTTTCTCCTAGAACTATGTAACTCCACGCTGTCGGAAACATTCAACATTGCTGATCCAGACTTAGCTATTGAGTTCTGGTTAAAGACATTCACTGAAATCTATAACCAAACATGCCCCACTAAAAACCAATAGGATCAAAACCGTCCCCAAACCACCTTGGCTCACAAAGGAACTAGAGGAAGCATGTTATCTAAGAGATTTTCTAAAAGAACACAAATATTATGAGGAGTCCAAAAAAATAAGAAACGCCATAATCTCACAAAAAACGGCGTGAAAAAAAGAAATATTTTCAAGACTTACTATCTTCCAAACAAAATTCAAAGACTGTATGGCGAGCAATAAATCAAATAACAAACAATCAATCATCTTCCAAATCAAATATAATCAAAGACATCTCTGCTGAAAAACTTAACAACCACTTCATCAAATGTTTCTTCTAACGTAAATTAGCAATGATAACTCAGAATCCAATGACCTCAATAAATTAAAACAATACTGCCAAGAAAAGCATATACCTTCAAAACTTCACTTACCATTCATGTCTGTTTCAGAGGTCTATAACTATCTGACTCACCTCAAACAATCCAGAACGCGTGGTCTTGATGGAATAGACAGCAAAAATATTAAAATTATCAGCTCCAGTTATCACAGACACCCTAACATATATATATACAACCTATGCCTTGATAAGAACTATTTCCCCAACGCCTTCAAATGTGCTAAAGTGATCCCCATCTACAAGTCAGGTAATACTTCAGATCCTTCAAACTATAGACCAATCTCTATTATACCTATCCTTTCAAAACCCCTGGAAAAACATATGAATAAACACTTAGTCCAGCATATAGAAACCAATAACTTACTCCATCCTAATCAGTCTGGATTTAGACAAAAGCACTCGTGCCATACAGCACTAACCAGTCTTGTTGACAACTGGCTATCAAACATTAATGATAATAAATTTTGTGGAGTATTATTTGTTGATTTCAAAAAAGCATTTGATACAATTGACCACAAACTTCTCCTTAAAAAGCTAGAACTGTATAACATTTCAACAAAAACCATACGGCTACTAGATTCCTATCTTACAAACAGGCAACAGTGTGTCTCAATAGCTACATCAACATCCAAACTAAAAACCATTCATTATGGAATACCACAGGGATCCATATTGGGACCAATTCTCTTTTCATTATACATAAATGACCTCCCTTTACATATCCATTCCAAATGTGAACTATTTGCTGACGACACAACCATACATACGAGCCATAACAACATTGACTATCTTGCAACCATATTACAAAAAAGCACTGACGAACTGTCAAATGGACAGAACAAAACCACATGTCAATTCATCCCCAAAAAACAAAATGCATGCTTATCACCACCAGACAAAAGCGACAGAATTTATCACATAAACTGTTTAAAATCTACATAAAAAATGAAGCAATTGAACAAACCTCTCACCACAAAGTACTAGGAGTAACAATTGATGAAAATCTCAGCTGGTTCTACCACATATCTCATCTATGCAAATACTTGTCCCAAAAAGTTTACCAGTTGACTAAAATTAAACACTTTCTTGACTTCAACTCAAGGAAACTGTTCTTTCAAGCTTATATACAATCCTCAATAGACTATGCAGCAACCCTGTGGGATTCTGCCAGTGCAAATACCATGAAACCGTTACTTAGCCTGTAATAAACGTGGTCTTAAACTGGTCCTTTTGAAGAAAACAACCTTGCAAGAAGTGGACTATAATCAGTTGAATATTCTTCCCCTACACCAACGACTAAAATATAACAAAGGCATTATGATGTTTAAGATAATGACAGGAAATGTCCCCACACCCTTAAAAGA
>CM060324.1:41974691-41984691 GCA_030674155.1 Stramonita haemastoma
ACAGTAGGCCTACACCACCAACTCAACTTACAAAAGGAAACAGTAAGACTAAAGTTAACAGTAAACAAGGACAAATCTAAAATTATTGGTTTAGAAAAGGTGGCTACCTTGATACCAGAGAAAAGTGGTTTCTGAATGGAAAGCTGCTAGAAGTTGTGAATTCGTTTAAGTATTTAGGCTTTACTTTTTCTACTAAAAATAGTTTCACAGCTGCTATGGAAGAAGTAAAACTTAAAGGTAAAAAAATGTGTGAATGATATTATGTGTACATTGAGAAAAATTGGAAGTAATTATCCAGATGTTTTCTTCAAACTTTTTGACACTCAGGTTGTCCCACTGGTTCTGTATGTTTCTGAAGTATGAGGACATAAGGCCTATCACCAAGTCGAACAAGTTCATCTTTATGCTTGTAAAAGATTCATGTATGTGCGAAATAAAACAGCTAATGATGTTGTATATTGCGAACTAGGTCATTTCCCACTATGGATTACAGCTGTTACTAGATGTAGTAAGTACTGGCTACCACTGTTAAAACAGCCTGAAGAAAGGTATTCAAAAAAGGCTTATAGAATGTTATTAGCTATGCATGAGAAAGGCCAAGTGACTTGGGTAACCCATATTAAGAATATTCTTTATGAAAATGGTTTTGAACAAGTTTGGGTGTGGCTTTGATAACACTTTTATGACAGAGCTTAAAGAGAGACTTCACAGCAACTTCTGTCACAACTGGCATAACAACATGGATTCTAACCCACGATTCTCATTATATGGTAAACTTAAGCACACGTTTGAAATAGAAAACTATGTTACAATTTTGTACGTCGAAGGTTATAGAAATATTTTGGCACAATTCAGGATGGGTGTATCGCAGTTAAATGTACACAAATATCGCTTTTCACCACCAGATGATAATACTGCATGCCCTGTATGTATACACATGAAAGAAGATGAAGTGCACTTTGTATTTAAATGTCCCTTATATGAGGACATTAGACAGACATTCATGTTCCAAGTTGATGTTGACGTTAACCTGGACAATGCGTCTGTCAGTGTGCTAGCTTGCAATTCACAAGCATCACTAGTAAATCTTGCAAAATACCTTTTGGCTGCTTTCAGGATCAGACAGAATTTCATTGATGATATGGACAAATAAAGTAAATAGTCTTCAGGATTACAATTATTTTCATCTATACCAGTGTTGTGTGTCTTGATCATGTTATAATTGTATCATGACAGAATAATGTATTGATGTTTATGTTTCTCCCCATGAAAGGGGATGTTGGCCTATATTCATTTAAGTTCAGAGTTTTCTCTCTCTCTCTCTCTCTCTCTCTCTCTCTCTCTCTCTCTCTCTCTCTCTCTCTCTCTCTCTCTCTCTCTCAAGGGCCGGATGAAAAAAAGTATGTAATGCTTACTTACTCTGTTACCCTTGAAAAATAAAGATTATTCATTCATTCATTCCTCTCTCTCTCCTCTCTCTCTCTCTCTCTCTCTTGCTCGCTTGCTCGCTCGCTCTCGCTCTCGCTCTCTCTCTCTCTCTCACTCACACGCACGCACGCACTCTCTCTCTCTCTCTCTCTCTCTCTCTCTCTCTCTCCTCTCTCTCTCTCTCTCTCTCTCTCTCACACACACACACACACACACACACACACACACACACACACACACACACACACACCACACACACACACACACACACACACACACACACACACACACACATAGTCCAATCCAATCCAATCCAATGATGTTGCTTAGAGCCCCGCCGACCGCACGGGCCATTATCGGGGCTGTCACCTCGTCACATTTTAAAACTCGTATTAAAAGTGTGCGACTATATATACAGTTTAAAACGGCCTGGTCAACCATAAGGGTTGGCCCAGGATGGCCACCGCATTGTGGCAAGACCCACATCAATCACACTTAAAACGAGATAAAACCAAAACCAGATTCCTTATAAGAACCTTGTCCTTAGAGAGCAACTATACCACTTTCACTCATATCTCACACACACACACACACACACACACACACACACACACACACACACACACACACACACACACACACACATACACACACACACACACACCATGAATGTGTACTCTCGCACACATACACACGCATGCACGCATCTATGCACACACACACATACACACAAAACATGAATGTGTACTCTCACACATATACACACGCATGCACGCATCTATGCACACACACACACACACACACACACACACACACACACACACACACACACACACACCTTGACATCAGTACTGTCAGTCCTCATAACATCCTTTCAACAACAAAAAAAGGGGGGGGGGGTATAATGACATTTCTTTTATGTCAGCATCACCAGCATGAGGGAGAAGCTATAAGACAGACAGACTGTTCCTGCATTGTGTTGGCATCCAGCCAGCCACAGGGGCTATACCAGGGCTCTACAGTCACCAAGTTCTGGCAACATAGCACCATCACAAAAGACACAAGGCAGAAGAAGGAAACTGGAGCAATCTCATCTTTCATGCAGAGAATGCACAATGACGCCACTAACGACCTCCTGGCTTTAGCACAAAACCAGCATCAATGAAGGAATTTGGTCACCACCTCTTCAATGCAGCATCTTAGGGACTCTGGGAGCTAAGGGGACAAGTAGATATGCTCATGAACTAAATGACAGATTAATCAGTAGTCTGGCAAATCATAATCATTTCTTATCATATATCATTATCATTTTCGTTATCAATATCATCATTTTTACTTTCACCATTACTGTGAGAAGTCAGAAGCCATTCTGATTGCCCTACTACAATCCCATATCACGAAAAACTCTCTCTCTCTCTCTCTCTCTCTCTCTCTCTCTCTCTCTCTCTCTCTCTCTCTCTCTCCCTCCTCTCCTCTCCCTCCCTCCCTCCCTCTCCTCCCTCACACACACACACACACACACACACACACACACACACACACACACACACACACACACACACACACACACACACACACACACACACACCACGGATGTGTATTCTCACACACATACCCACACATGCACACATCTATGCACACACACACACACACACACACACACACACACACACACACACACACACACACACACACACACACAAAACTGAATGTGTACTCTCACACACATACACACACATGCACGCATCTATGCACACACACACGCGCGTGCGCACGCACTCACACACACACACCTTAACATCAGTACAGTCAGTCCTCATAACATCCTTTAAAAAAAAAAAAAAAGGGGGGGGGGGGGGGGGGGGAGGTATAATGACATTTCTTTTATGTCAGCATCAACAGCATGTGGAAGAAGCTATAAGACTGACTGTTCCTGCATTGTGTTGGCATCCAGCCAGCCAAAAGGGCTATCTATACCAGGGCTCTACAGTCACCAAGTTCTGGCAACACAGCACCATCACAAAAGAAAGAAGAAGGCATGAGAGGGAAACAGGAGCAATCTCAACAACTACAGCCTGACAGCTTGGTTCATGATCGATGGTGTTGCAGGGTTGGTGATGCTGGTATGTAGGGGTAGGGAGGGGGTTTCTTAGCTTTATTCCCTGATCAGGACAAGGGCTGGATGAAAAAAAGTATGTAATGCTTACTCTGTAACCCTTGAAAAATAAAGATTATTCATTCATTCATCATTCCTCTTCATACATATGCCCCCCTCCCCCCCCCCCCGTTTTTGTTTCTACAGCAATGAAAGACACAGGGAGTGTCTCCTGGTATGCAGTATTGGGAACTCTTAAATCTCATGAGAACTTTCTAAAATCTCCAGTGGGAAACCACTAAAAGATGTCAGGTCAACCAGATATCTTTCAACAATTACAGATACAAGTTTTTGCTGGTATGCCATATTGGGAACACTAAAATCTCATGAAGTGAACTTTGTATACTCTGCAATGGGAAACCTGTGATCTGCCTACATACTGTGACTGCAGGCCGTTGTGATTTCAAACATGATGCCAGCAGTGAGAACAGGAAAAAAGGTGACCACGTTACAAGGGGGTAACTGAGTGATAGGCTAGTGCATGTAGCCTAGTGTCTCTTCTGTTTCTTCTGTCCTTCAACTGCTCTGGAGAGGATTCAGTTCATTGCTGGGGTTGACTGCATTTGCTTCTGCCATTAGGGGCGGGTAGCCTGGTGCCTGTACTGTGCTTGTTTAAACCCTTTGTTGTTGCCCTTTTTTCTAAATTGGTGTTCAATTTCTTTTCTGGTTTATGGCGTCATTCTCCTGTTTTGCACAAGAAAAAAGCTCATACTTTGTCTTCTTTCACTTCCCTTCCTGTTAAAAACATGGACTTGATCATTTCCCTTTTAGTATATACCCAAATTATCACAGAAATACCGCGAAAGAAAACTGGCCAAATGTTTTATATTTTTTTTCGGTTTCTTAGTCTCTCATACAAATCACCCATTGCCCCGTGTGATCTGCTGTGACTTAGATCATCCACATCAATTTTTTCCCAAACTAAAACTCAATCCCCAAGCACTGGTAAACCAGTGTAACAGATTTTTCATAACAGCAGCCATGGTTTCTGATCTCTGTCACTTTTCAATCCTGACAGCAATAAACTCTTCACACATATCATGGACACATAAAACGTCAAGCACTCACAACCACACTTTCCACACAGGTACAAGCTCCTCCTTTTTCCTTTCCCCTCAAAAAACTAACTTGAACATGCACATGCACAACTCACGGGAACACCCCTTTTTTACATCATTCCCCTATCTCATTTCCCTCTTCGCTCCTCTTCCATCTCACCTCGTCTCCTATCGTCTCTCCCCCTTCTCTCTCTCTTCTCTCTCTCTCTCTCTTTCTCTCTTTTTCCCCCCTTTTTTTGTCTGTCTGTTTTGTCTGTCTGCTGTCTGTCTGTCTGTCTCTCACCACTACTCACCTCACCCTCACTCACGCACTCACTCATCACTCACTCACCTCACCCACACACCACACACACCACCACCACACACACCACAAAACACACCACACACCACACACACACAACACACACACACACACAACACACACACACACACACATTTCATGATGTAATATTACAAATATGAAAACATAAAAATTTACTACTTCACTTCACCCCCCCCCCCCCAACCACACACACACACACACACCCAGCAAAAACCACACACCCCCACAAATATGTTACACACACATATAAACATACCCACACACTGACACACAACCTTGTCCTCTCACACTGTTTCATTAAATGATCAAAAACATAAACATCCATTACAAAACTCTGCATGAGTTAAACTGCTTGATATGCTATAGATTAACATTGAATGACCAACACCCCCCCCTTTTCCCTCTCCCCCCCTAACCCCCTCCCCTCCCTCCTGCCTCTCCCTCTCTCTCTCCTCCCCACTCACCCCCCTCCCTCCCCCATCTCTTTCGCTCCCCCTCGAGCCCTATTTAAAACCCCCCACCACCCTAAAGCCTTCATTCCCCATCTTTTTGCTTTTCCACCCCCCTCATCCTTTTTACAACCCCACCCCCCCCCCCCCTTTTGGTTTTGGGTTTTTTTTGTTTTTTTTTTTTTTTGGGGCCCGCTCCTCCATCCCCCGTGGGCTTGTTTAAACATTCTCCAAACTCTTTCCCCCGAAAACCTTACACCAAGTGAACGGTTAAAAAACGTCAATTTAAAGGGGAAAACTAATGACAGCTTAAAGAAAAGAAAATTTATTAGGGTGGTTATTGTTTTTAAAAAAAAACCACCCCAATCCCTGCCTCCCCCATTGGTCCTTTATCCCCTACTTTAAAATTTTAAATTTAACCCCCCCCGGGGGTTTTGTGTGTGTGTGTTGTGTGGTGTTGTTGTTGTGTGGGTGATGTGTTGTGTGTGTGTGGTTGGGTGGTGTGAGGGGTTGGGTGGTGTGTTTAATTTGGGGTCAACATTTGGCATTAAATTTTATTCCCTTTTGGGGTTTGGGGAATTCCCGGGAAAAGAATCCCCCAGGGAAAGGTTTCACCCGGGAGGCACAATTTTTTGTTTTTCCCCAAAACTGACTGCATAAAAGGTAAAAAGGGGGAAAGTTTTGTTCCAGCTGATGATATTATATTACCCCCCTGACTGTTTGTTTTTGGTGCTGGTTCTTTTTCCTCATTTCCCAAAGTTTGTTTTTAAGATTGGGTTTTGCTAAGTTTTTTAATGTTTGGTGTTGGTGCTACATTTTTGCCCATTGGGAATTTTTGGGGGTATTGATTTTAGGAGGAGGTTTGGGTTAGTGGTAGGTGTTTTCCCTGTGGACTTCATTCAAGATAAATTGGGGGCGGATTTTTTTTTATCCTTTTTTTTAAAGTTTTTGGAAAAATCCTCTTAGGAATCCAATTTCCCCTGTAATCACATTTTAAGTTTCTTCCCCCACGACTTGTTCAGGACCCAAAATACAAGTTTTTTGAATTTCGCGGTGAAGGGAAAACCAAACTTTCCCAAATTGGTCTTTAGCTACGCTAAACAAGAAAAATATTTACAAAGTTTTTCTTCTTAGCAAAACGCTACAGCTAAACCTAAAAACCTTTTCCTGCTGGTTCTTCCCAAAACGATGGGCCCAAACCCCAGAAACCCTTTATTTTCTGAAATTGCGCGTTCTTTTTAGTCCCCCCAAACATCCACCCCCCCCCCCCCAAAAAGTTCTTTTTCCAGGAAATTTTAAAAAATCGGGGCCTGGGGGAAGGCAAGAATTCTTGGGACCGAAATCCGTTTTTTCTAAGGGAACCTGGGGGTTGCCGTGGACAGATGACAAAAACCTGCTTAAAAACCCCTAAAAACACCCTTTTCTTATTTGTTATCCCATAAAAAATTAAAAAACCCTTTAAAACCCCTTTCCCCAAAATCTTTGGCAAACCCTATACCTGCCCCGAACACCTTCTTAAAAAAAACTCCGTGCTCCTCGCTAATTCTTTCCTTAATAAAAAAAACAGATAAATCCAAAACAAAAAACTAAAAAAGGAATAAAAGCACCCGTTTAAAATAACCCTTTAAAAAGGAATTTAAAAATGGAACTCCCCCTCGCCAAAAAAAAAAATATTAATAAAAAAACCAGGTCTTTACATGAATTTCGCGTGGGAAAAAAAGATCAAACTAAACTTAAATGCCCAAAATTCTAAATTCGCTCCATTAAAACACGAAAAGAATTAAGAACCAATGATGAAGAAAAAGCCCAAAAAAAAGTAACAGGCCTATAAAAAACCTATAATCCCATCCAAGATTTTGTAAAAAATTGGGAACAGCACGGCCGTCAAAAAATAAAAAATTTTCCCAAAAAAAAGTTTTCTGAAGCGACCCCTCTTCCATCCCCACCCCCCCACCCTCTACCGCCCCAACCCCCCCCCAGCCCCTCACGAGGGCGTTTGTTAGTAAGGAAAGAATTTTGGGGGGGAAAAAGGGGGGAGGTTGGTCAGAGAAAAGGAAGAGAAAGGGGAAAAAAAAAAGCGGACGAAGGGGGGGGGATGGGGGGAAACCGCAAGAAAACCAACTAAAAACAGTAGGATAAAATAGGCAGACCCCAACCAACACCCAAAAAAATTTAAAATTTACCGAAAAAGAAACCGGGGGTATTTAAGAAACAGACAAAAAATAGCGGAAACCCGTGAACAGACCCGAGAAGCAAAAAAAAATCAGGCAAGCAGATATAAACAAACAACAACAAAAAAAAGAAAAAAGAAAGCCAATAAAGAAGAGAAAAAGACAAAAGAAGCAAAAAAAGGAAACAACGAAAACGCCCCACAGCCAACGAAAAAAAAAAAAAAAAAAGAAAAAAAAAAAAAAGGCACACAGTTTTGACAACCAAAACAAGACAGACAGGCATTAGAAGGGGAGGGGTTTTAAACACGAGGAAACCAAAAGGACAAGAGACGAGACGAACACAAGAAAAGAGAATGAAAAATTTAGTGATAAAATTAAAATACCAATTACACCACATCTTAAATCCCAATAAAAATCATTTATTTAAAAAAAATTAATAAATTAAAAAAATTAAAAAACAAAACAAATCACACAATATTTATAAAAATGTAATTTCCATTGATGTTAATTAAAACCCCGAAGCAAATATATAAGAACCAAAAACAGAGAAACAGAAGGGGTTAAGAAGGGAGGGTTAAAAAAAAGTACCGGGGGGGGGAAGAGAAAGGAGAAGAGGGAAAACCCCCGCCCGGCCCGAACACACAGCCAGACCCCATCAGCACAAAGATTCGACCCAAAACACCCCACCCCAAAGGTTAACAAAAGGGGGGGAAAAATAGGGAACCAAAAAGCCGAATTTTAAAACAAAAAAAAGGAGGGCCAAAAGGTGGACAGGACGGCAAATTGAGAGGCAGGATTTGAAGACAAAACCAAAAACTGGGGAAGCTGCAAATTAGAAACATTCCGCAACAAAAATTTAAGTAAAAAAAGAGGTGGACGGAAAGAGAAGAAAGGGGGCCGGGGACGGAAAGAAAACCCAAAACAACAGAAGCACAGACAGACAAGAGGACGCAAACACAAATAAGAACAGTCAGGTTGGGGAAAAACATAACTTTTAAAATAACCAAACGGCCCCGGGGGAAAAGGGAAAAAAAGGGGAAAAAGAGAAAAGAGAAAGGGTAAAACAAAACAAGACAGCAAAACCCCGACAGTTTAAGCAAAACAGACAGGAAACAAAGACAGTTAAAAGGGGGGGCAAAGGACAAAAAGGAAAATTTGGGCAGCAGAAGAAAACCAGAAAAAACAAACAAAAACTTCCAAAATCAAAGGGAGTTTAAAAATAATTTTTTTCCCCATTTTCCAAGCTCTATAATTAATCCCATAAAATTTTAATATCTGATTTTAAAATAAACACGTACTTCACCCTTTTTATATAAAAAAAGGTTAAAACATTTTAATTAAACAAAGAGACCAAGTGAAACCCTTCCAATCCCCCAAGAATGCCTTTTTCCATTTGAGGTTTAAAAATAAATTTTTTTCCCCCCAAACTTATAGTTGCAATTATTAACAATACATTTAACCCCCCTTTCCCCCAAAAGTTTTTGTGCTCTTTTTCCAAATTAAATTTTTTGTGTTTTCCTTTTTTTAAAATCATTTAAAACCTTTTATTACCCCCCCTTTTTTAGGGTTAAAAAAACATAAAATTAAAATTGTTTAATTTTTTAAAATTTTTCTTTGTTTCCATAATAAAAAAAAACACAAAACCCCAAAATGGACGGGAAAAGATTTCTTGGCAAGGCAATTTGTATACACTTTTTTTAATTTGGCTTAATGTTTGCTTTAAAAAACGAAAAACATGTTCTCCTTGCAAAATCCAATCCAAAAAACAATGAACCTCACAAACAACACCACGAACCAAAAAAAACTCATGAACAAAAAACGAAATTTCCCATTCATCAAACAGTACATAACCACAACTAACAAAAGCGTTCCCTTAGTTTAAAATCCCTATTTGCTCTTTTAAACTTTCCATTTCCTTCTTCTCAAAGGGCACTTTTGCAAAACCCCCTTGCAGGAAAAAATTTCTGAAGGGAAAAAACAAAAACAAGCCCCCCAAAACCCCACCAAAAAACACTTGTAAAAAATTTTTTCCCGTTTTCTGCAAGGATTACCAACAGGGGGAAAAGGGAAACGGGTGGAAATTTTTTTAAAAAAAAAAAAACTAACTTAGTAACTTCTCACTGCCTGCATTCTCTCTAGAAATATCCCCACCTCCTGACTCCCATCTTCTATCAGTTCCAAGAGTCAGAACACAATTTTAGGTTCTCCCGCAGTGCACCTCAAGTCGGAACTATCTCCCTTCCAAAATCCGCCATATGGAATCTCTCTCCACTTTGAAAAGAGCACTTAAAAATATTATCTTTTTCACCAGCACAACTGACATGTTAAACTGCTTTTATCACTTCACTTTTCTCTCAGCCTGTAACTATGATAGCTTTTCTGTGAAACTATTTTTCTAAATTAAAATTTTGTTGGTT
>CM060324.1:41987191-41994691 GCA_030674155.1 Stramonita haemastoma
TGACTTCACTCAGTACAGCTGTTGGGCACTGCCCTGAATTGTTCAGGCTGTGTGTCTTGGGCAAGTTGAAGCTGGTGGAGCCCATCTCTCTCCTAGAGGTCTGCTGTGCATGCTGCACATGTTCATGTCATGGAGTCCACCACCCATAGCTGACTGACTACTTTTCCACAAAAAAATGCATGTGTTATTCAATACTCACTTCTGTCACATATCACTCCCGATTAGTTTTTTTTTTTCTTTTGTCCACTGAAACTGTCACATATATATCACCTCCCAGTTAGTTTTTTTTTTTCTTTGTCTACTGAATCCCTCTTTCCTCTTCCCTAAGCTTTCTTCCTTTTGCAGATCATTTGTGCAAGAGCACTGCTGTATTGCAACAATGCACCCAATATAATGTCATTTCCTTATTTAAATAAACTGCAAGGGGGGGAGAAAGAAAAAGAACACACACACACACACAAACAAACAAACACACACACACACACACACACACACACACACACACACACACACACACACACAATCATCCAAGGTGCAGTTTATAGGACACTACTTTGCCTTCTGTAGATTATCAATGAAAAGTCATTTCAAACTCATATATTTAACTCACAGCCTGTTTTGGTAATTTGGAGAGCAAAATAGTTTGATGCTGCTGTAAAACTGATTAAAAAGAAGCAAAAGTAAATCAAGGCCTGGGGCAGTAGGAAATAGGGGACGGGTCCTGTATGTGGTGTGTGTATGGTGAGAGGAAGGGTAAACAGAAGTTGAAACCTGATCAGAGTAGAATATGTCAGTGGATCTCCAACTCCAATTAGGTATATTATCTAAAGTCACTATAAAAATTTTAAAGATCCAAATTGACCTCTATCATTTTCTATTAAAACACTTAATTTCTAACCCACGTAGTTTTCATAAATGAGCTTTTTTGTCAATCCTACAGACCCTTGATACAGAAATGGGAATAAGCATCAATGTCTGCAGCCCCATGACTGTTGTCCTAAACCTAAACCTACCATGTTTGGTTGTACAACTTTTAAATCCTGCTGCGATCTTGGAAGGGATGGGAACATTAGATCTAAACGTTACATCGGCTCGGGTTATCTAAGCCGTTTTCTTCATCACAAAACGATTCTCTCATGCACCGATCTCGATCATTTCATTGCCACGAAAAGCCGAAACACGTGTTCTATCAAAGACACAAGGAAGTTGGAATGACAAGTCAGAACTTACCTTCAAAATCACAAAATTGCCGAGCATGCTCAACCTTTTACATTATGCCCCGTTTTGCACATCTAACCACACAAGCTATGCAAAGTAAAATAGGTAGATGCAAATTGTAAAGATCGATCAAATTGATTTCTTTTATCTTTCAACAATCACCGGAAGTTGTCCGTCAACCATTAATGCTTGTGCACATGGTTTCTTTTTTGTTGTTGTCTTTTTACTAGTGGTAATCTGGAACAACCCGACACCCACGCCCACGCACAGGAGGGGGGGGGGGGGGGTAGACTTTTTTGTTGCTGTTGTTCTAGAGTTTGTTTGGGCTTTTTTGGGGGGGGGTAAGGAGGAAGTGGCGTTAGTAAAACTTTTTGTTCAGGAAAATTATTAGGCACACACAATGACCCTCTTTTAATTAGCCTGGCTTTCCCCAAGCCAAGGTTAAGCAGTGTCCAGTGTGGTTGCCAGTTGGATGGGTAACTGTTTGTGGCCTTGGTACATTACAGTTCCCCCAGTTCCCCCAGCTGTAAATGGGTACCTGCCCTCTTTAGGGTCAGGGAAGGTAAAGCAGCCAGGGAGAGATGGGCACTGCCCTCAACATGCTGGCCCCTAGAGAAGCCAGGGTCTCTGAGGCCTCGCTCCCCTACGACCACACAGGATATGGGACACCTTACCTTTACTCAGTGCAAAATCAAGGAAAATTGATCATGAAAAAAAACCCTACCTCAACTAACAAATAAAGATCGGGGAGGAATACCACCGTAAAAAAGGAAACCATAAAAACTGAGAATAATTGATAAGCACATTCAACACTTGGAAATATTACATCAATCAAACACAAGGCAAAGAAAATGGGCACCAGAAAACAGAAATGACTGGTGAAAAAGTGAGGAACAGTAACTTGAGAAAGAGGGTAATGGAGAGCTATTAAAATAGCAAGTGAGGGGGGAGGGGGGCAGGAGAAAGATTAAGTGAATGATACTTCAATGAATGAAATGTCTGTAATAGCCTATATGGGTGAAAATTTTAGGCCAAGCCTAGTCTTACAATCTGTCCTTGTAAACATATATGTCTACATTGTAACAATCAATACAAAATGAAAATCAATAAATCAGGTAAAAAAAACCCCTACTTTATATCAAAATAATACCCATTATTATGGTCACACACACACACACACACACACACACACACAACACACACACACACACACACACACACACACACACACACACACACAGGGGGGGGGGGGGGGGGGGACAGGATAGCCTAATGAATCAGAACACCGCCCTCATAATTTGATGACCCAAGTTCCATTCCCAGTCGAGGGGATTTTTCCCCTGGAGTTAAAATCAGTGCTGACTCCACTCTCCTCAAAAGTCTTTCAGATGATACTGTAAACCGAGGCCGTGTGCAAAAGCACGCAGAACATCTTGTGCGCAGGTTAAATCCTGTTCCGCTTTTCGTAAGAGTAGGCCATTGTGTGCAGGTGGGAACAGATGACAAGGTTTACAAAACTGCATACACATGGGGACTGGATGAAAAAAAGCACATGAGTGGTATTCCATTATCCTCGATATAAAAGAATAAAATAAGAATAACTAAGTAACTAAATAAATAAGAGAGAGAGAGAGAGAGAGAGAGAGAGAGAGAGAGAGAGAGAGAGAGAGAGAGAGAGAGAGAGAGAGAGAGAGAGAGAGATGTAAAAAAAAAAATTGCTTTGCAGGTCCCTTCCCTTAATCCCCCTCCCTCCTCTCCTTCAACACCACTGTCTCTGCCTCTCAAGCTTTCCCTGTTCGTGCACCATGCACGTATGCAGGTAGCCTAGCATTGACTCATATACAGGACGGTAATTGGAAAAAAAGTCACAGAAAAAAAGTCACAAGCCCACGTGTGTGCGTGCGTGTGCGTGTGTGTGTGTTAGTGTGTGTGTGTGTGCATTGTACTGCACTGCACATTTTTCTTGATGATATTGCTCTTATTTTACTTTTATTCTTTGGCCTGTGTGCGTGCGTGCGTGCGTGCGTGCGCGCGTGTGTGTGTAGTGTGTATCATGTACGATGCACATTTCTGAGAATTGCTCTTATTTTATTTTCCGCTGTGTGCGTGCGTGCTCGTGTGCGTGCTGTGTGTGTAGTTGTGTGTATGCATTGTACTGCACTGCACATTTTTCTTGATGATATTGCTCTTATTTTACTTTTATTCTCTGAGCCTGTGTGCGTGCGTGCGTGCGTGTGTGCGTGCGTGCGTGTGTGTGTGTATGTGTGTGTGTATGCATTGTACTGCACTGCACATTTTTCTTGATGTTATTGCTCTTATTTTACTTTTATTCTCTGGCCTGCATGCGTGCTGCGTCGTGTGCGCGCGCTTGTGTGGGTGGGTGCGTGTGTGTGTTTTGTAAACTGGATTTTACTTGGCTTTGTTTGACCTGATTGTGACTTTTTTTCCTGTGACTTTTTATCCTACCCAATTTTGTGACTTTTTTTCTGTGACTTTTTTTCCTGTAACTTTTTTTTCCTACACCATACAGGACAGGCTTGGGAGCATGTCTATGTTCCCTCAAGTCAAACTAGTGATCGGGACCTCAAACACTGGCCTGTTACCAAAGGGGAAAAAGGCGAGGGAAGGATCACACACCTTGGTGGGCTAGCCTATAGCCAGACAATGAACGCGAAGAGAGCGAGCGAGCGAGAGAGGGGAGAGAGGCAGAGCGATTCAACCAATTGACATGCTAGTAGGCCTACCATAATGTGCTAGGCTTCCTGTATTCCTGTGTTATGGTGTATGGCTTGCAACACTTTCCCTGTCTGAAGGCCGCTAGCGGATTAGAAGCCATTATATTCACAGCCTGTTGTTTTGTTTCTGCTTGATGTAGCCTACAGGTACGTCAATTTATCAGTCTTTTCATCATGCCAATGTATCAATCTTTACATCATGTGATTGTCCATGTATCAGTCTTTTGATCACGTCAATGTTGATCAAGTCTTTTGATCACGTCAATGTATCAGTCTTTTGATCATGTCAGTGTATGAGTCTTCATCATGTCAATGTATTAATACTATAATAATAGTCTTTTCATTACATCTTACCTCAATTCATTCTTTGAGTCCTTTTCATTATGTACATCAAGTTAAGTTACCACCAGTCTGATCAGAGGTGTGTATGTAGCCTACTCCAGAACAATGTGATTTTGTTGTCTGCTTCGTCATAAATGAAAACATCAAGTGCTAACAGTGACTTTAGGGAGGGATTGGTTTCTGTGTTCACTCTTTAAATTGTCTCCACACTCATCTGTCTGTCAGTGAAGCAACAACATGTTTACTTTCACAACACCAGCATCATTCCCCCCCCCCCCCCCAGGGCTACTGGTGTGCTCACACACACACACACACACACACACACACACACACACACACACACACACACACAGAGAGAGAGAGAGAGAGAGAGAGAGAGAGAGAGAGAGAGAGAGAGAGAGAGAGAGAGAGAGAGAGAGAGAGCTATTGTAAATGAAGATTTCAGGCTTAGTCTTATTATCACTCCTTGTAAACATACAACATATATATCTTTCCATAAGTACTAAAGTGGACTATGTACTCATCAAACATGGGATAAAAAGAAAATCCATACACAAAAGATATCACACTAAATATAACAATGTAGATTAGTATTAAATAAATATATCTGTAGATCTATCACACACTTATGGGCACACACACACACAGTCACACACACACACACACACACAAACACACAGTCACACACACACACAGTCACACAACACACACACACACACACACACACACACACACACACACACACACACACACACACACACACACACACACACACCACTCTTCCTTGTTGCTTTGAATCCATTTTCTGTTAGAGCTGTGTCCTTTTTTTTCTTTTGTATGCACCATGATTTTATTTGGAGGGAATATGGGAATGAGTATTGTGTAAATTACATAAAATAATTTAAAAGGAAACTAAACATTACTCTCTCTCTCTCTCTCTCTCTCTCTCTCTCTCTCTCTCTCTCTCTCTCTCTCTCTCTCTCTCTCTCTCTCTCTCTCTCTCTCTCTCTCTCTTGTGTGTGTGTGTGTGTGTGTGTGTGTGTGTGTGTGTGTGTGTGTGTGTGTGTGTGTGTGTGTGAAAAAGAGAGCTGTTTTATAAATATAACTTTAATAGACATTTTAAAAATAATTTAGTTTTCCCATTTTTGTGTGTTGTTTGTTTATATTTGTGTGTTTTTGTGTGTTTTTTTGCATGTTAACATCAAATATGTTTTTGATTTCCTTTTGTGTTCAATTTTGTGTGTTCATTTTGTATGTTGTAGATGTCACAGCTTTGGTGAATCCCAGGACCATGTGACAACAACGGAAAGGGACAGTTAGAGGCTGGAGTCTGCCTCTGAGAGGTGAGTGAGATTACACATATTTTGTACAAATGTACAGAAATAGATTGGGTTTTTTAGGTTTGTTTTGTTATTGAAGTTTTTGTTTTGTTTTGTTTTTTATTTTAATTGTTGTTTGGTTTGTTGTTGTTTTGGGGCTGTTTATCATTTTATTAGTTTGCTCTTGATGTCTATTTATATAGGCAGTTGTTCTTTTGTGTGGTTGTGTGTGATTGTCGTTGTTGTGTGTGTGTTTTGTGTGTGTGTGTGTGTGTGTGTGTGTCACTGTGTGTGTGAAGTCAAGTCAAAATTATCAATAACAGAGAGAGAGAGCGAGAGAGAGAGAGAGAGAGAGAGAGAGAGAGAGAGAGAGAGAGGAGAGAGAGAGAGAGAGAGAGAGGGACAGAGAGAGAGAGAGAGTTTTCATTTCAAGACATCCCCCCTGCCTTTCCCTTACATGAAAATCAAGGACATTTTTATCTGCAGATGATGAGATGCACAGATGTAGGTGGGTGAAAGAACTCACAACATAGTCACAACCTACTCAACACAATGGATTCTATAATGAAATTATGTAATTATAAATCAAGTGGAAACTGGCACATCTGCCCATACCACCCTGAAGAAGCCCAAAGCCTAAGGTACAAGACGATCAGCTGCTGCCTGCCTGAAAATAACACTAGCATGTCAGGAAAAACTAGGAATAATGATAGAGATGAAAACAGAAACAGCAGTCACAGTACAGGAAAGAACAGTCAAAATGATGTTTGATTAAATATATAATATATATAATATATCCATGGACAATCACACACTCAAACACACACACACACACACACACACACACACACACACACACACACACACACACACACACACACACACACACACACACACACACACACACTCGAGTTGACAATTCAAAGTATAATTATTTGTTTTAACTGTTTGTGCTGTGTCTGTCTATCTGTCTCTGTCTATCTGTCTGTCTGTCTCTCTGGAGATAGGCTGGTTGTCAGGAATAGAGTGATAACCCTGATCTGTTGACCCTGGTTGAATCTCGTTCAAGAGGATAATTTTTCCCCTTGAGTAGTAGTGTTAATAATCAGTGCCGACTCCACACCCCCAGAAGTTCTTCAGATGAGAATATAAGGTCCCCTGTGCGAGCACATGCAGAACAACTTGCGCACATGTTTCAGAAGAGTAGGCTAGGTGCCTATTGTGTCCTGGTGGGAACGGGTAACAAAATTTACAATACTGTATACAGGCGGGCAGGATGTAAAGAAGCACTCAAGTGCTAATTCCATTATCCTTGAAATAAAAGAATTTCAAACTCTCTCTCTCTCTCTCTCTCTCTCTCCTCTCTCTCTCTCTCTCTCTCTCTCTCTCTCTCTCTCTCTCCTCTCTTCTCTCTCTCTCATCGCTGGATGAAAAAAATGTAATGCTTACTTACTCTGTTACCCTTGAAAAAATTAATAAAGATTATTCATTCATTCATTCATTCATTCATTCATTCATTCATTCATTCATTCATTCATTCTCTCTCTCTCTCCATGCACACACGCGCGCGCGCGCACACGTACACATTTATGTGTAAGCACTTACACATAATCATATTTACGCACGTGCACCCCCCACACACACACACGCACGCACGCACGCACGCACGCACGCACGCACGCACGCACGCACGCACGCACGCCGCACGCACGCCGCACGCACGCACGCACCAGATACAAAATGAATAAAATGAACAATTTCAGTCCCAATCTCATCTCTAAAAACTGACTTGGAATTGACACAGAATATTTAATACAAGTACATATATTATTTTTTACATATTGCTTGTATGGTACCTGTGTACGATTCCATCCCACTGTGGTGTT
>CM060324.1:41999691-42014691 GCA_030674155.1 Stramonita haemastoma
AGGACCAGATGAAAACATGTTATTGTCAGTACTTAACTGTAACCTTTAAGAATAAAGATTATCAAACAATCAATCAATCAGTCACTTGGGAATAAAGATTATCAATCAATCAATCACTGAATCAGTCACTTGGGAATAAAGGTAATCAATCAATCAATCTCTCTCTCTCTCAATTATTTCAGAATCAATTTGAGATTGATAGGCCATAGTTTAAAGCGGATTTAGTTGTTTTGTTTTAAGTTAGCAATATTCAGATTTTCGTCCTGATCAAATTCTTTTATCCCTGCTGGCTGATTAAGGAAATGATTTCTTACTGCTGAGATCTCAGTTTACTGAGCTGCTAGATTTACGATCACAGAAAAGTGGAGTATTTCACCACAAAAAACAAACAACGCAATCACATGGGAGACGGGATAGCCTAGTGGTCAGAACATTGCGCTCGCAATTTGACGTCCCGAGTTCGATTCCCGTTCGAGGGGATTTTTCCCCTGAAGTTAACATCAGTGTTGACTCCACTCTCCCCTCAAGTCTGAGACTGTAAACCGAGGCTCCGTGTACGACAGCACGCAGAACATCTTGTGCCCACGTTAAATCCTGTTCCGCTTTTTCGTAAGAGTAGGCCATTGTGTGCCGGTGGGAACAGATGACAAGATTTACAATACTGCATACACACGGAGACTGGATTTAAAAAAAAAAAAAAGCACATGAATGCTTATTCCATTATCCTCGATATAAAAGTCAAGAATTTAACATGCAAACAGATAGCAAGCTGTAGGAACAACTAAAGCTGGCACAACAGACTTGTACTCACAGAATGCTGTGGCTTCCTTTCCTGTTGCTGTGAATGTTATCAGCTGAAAGAGATGGTCAGTCACACCACATAGAGATAGATCATCCCTGTGTCTTTGCTGCTGTCACGTCACATGTCCTCCATCAAGACACAAGTGTCCTTCCTCCACAACTGTTTCTAGACACAGGCCCTAGCAGCAGGCCTAGCAGAGAGAAGTTGTGATGCCACTCTCACAAAGTAGGCTAGACAGGGGCTGCGTTACTTCCAGTGATGAACATGATGTAGGCTAGGCCTTGTGTGCTGAATCTAGGCCTAGCTCAAGAAAGATCTAGCTTATAGGCCTAGCCTATGGACACAGTTCGTCATAGCAAGGCAGTTCGTCCTCAGTTGCAACGAACTCGTAATTTGCAACGAACTGCATCGACCCCTCCCCCCCCCCCCCCCCCCCCCATCCACACAGACTAGTTCCTCCCAACTTAACAACGAACTGCGTTGCTACGACGAGCTGTGTCGGAACAATGCTACAACGTTTGCACAAGGTTCTGGGGGTTGGGGGGGGGGGGAGAGTTAATTTTTTTAAGAGACCATTTCCTACTTAGGCAAATTAGGCTGTCATCAGTGCTGGGGAGGATACAAGGCTGACAGAAAGCAGATGTGGAGTAGGGGGCCGGCAGCAGGACAGGGTGATGTCAATGTAAACAGCATCCACCCACAGTCCACCCTTTCTCCAGGCAGTGTGTGTGTTTAGGCTAGCCTACCTTTCATCAACATTGGCCTCCAGGAACACACAACAGCTGACAGTCTGCCAACAGCAATTAGCCTGACCTAGGCTAGGCTTAGATGCTGGAAGGGATAGGGGGGGGGGGGGGGGAGCTAGGTGCCAGGCCTCGTATCGTTCTGTTTATTTAATCAGGGGACAGGCTAGCCTACGCCTAGTGGTCAGAACTTGCGCTCGCAATTTGATGACCCGGGTTCGATTCCCGTCGAGGGGATTTTTCCTCTGGAGTTGACATCAGTGCTGACTGTACTTCCCCTAAAGTCTTTCGGATGAGACTGTAAACCGAGGCCCCGTGTGCGAACGCACGCAGAAATCTTGCGCACACGTTAAATCCTGTTCCGCTTTTCGTAAGAGCACGGGGACTGGATGTTAAAAAAAAAGCATATGATTGCTTATTCATTATCCTTGATATAAAATTTTTTTTTTATTCTTTATATCGAGGATAATAGAATAAGCACTCATGTGCTTTTTTTTTCATCCAGTCCCGTGTGTATGCAGTTGAGTAAATATTGTCATCTGTTATGCAGGCCTAATAGCCTATGACAGAATAATCTATCTATCTATCTATCAATCATCAATCATCTATCATATCTCAATCAATCAATCATCTATCTATCTATCTATCTATCTATCTATCTATCTATCTATCTATCTATCTATCTATCTATCTATCTATCTGGCGACCGTGGGGGCACCCCTGAAATACAAATACATATTTATATAAAATTAATATTTGCTGTATAAATATTTATAATTAATATTTCCCTACTTTCAGTTTAATGGTAATTACTGTCAATTTTGTAATCAACATGTAGAAGGCTTTCCAAGGTATGTACAAAACTATATATGGTATACTCTTTTTTTATGAGACATGGTAAAATGGAAATTTGATGACGTCATTTTATCTCAAAAAGGGATAATACGTTGAAAGTCAGCAGATTTCTCTGGGTGAAATTCAGGCTTCTCTCTCTCTCTCTCTCTCTCTCTCTCTCTCTCTCTCTCTCTCCTCTCTCCTCTCTCTCTCTCTCTCTCTCTCTCTCTCTCTCTCTCTCTTCTCTCTTCTCTCTCTTCTTCTGTCTTTGTCTGTCTGTCTGTCTGTCTGTCTGTCTGTCTGTCTTCTGCTCTGTCTGTCTGTCCTTCTCTCTCTCCTCTCTCTCTCTCTCTCTCTCTCTCTCTCTCCTCTCTCTCTCTCTCTCTGATAGCGTAGTGGTCAGAACATTGCGCTGGCAATTTGACGACCCTGGTTCAATTCCGGCCGATGAGATTTTTCTCCTGCAGTTAACATCAGTGCTGACTCCACTCTCCCCGATAGTCCGGATGAGATTTTAAACCGAGGCCCCGTGTGCGAACGCACGCAGAACATCTTGCGCACACGTTAAATCCTGTTCCGCTTTTCGTAAGAGTAGACCATCGTGTGCCGGTAGGAACAGATGACATTTACAAAAATGCATACACACGGGGACTGGATGAAAAAAAGCACAAGAGTCCTTATTCCATTATCCTCGATATAAAAGAATAAATCAATCAAATCAATCAATCAATCAAATCAATCAAATCTCTCTCTCTCTCTATCACCTCTTTTCTCTTCTCCTCTCTCTCTCTCTCTCTCTCTGCCTGCAATAGAAGGGAAAGGATAGGCCTACATTATTACTACTGTTCCCACACTGTCTCTCCCCCCCCCCTACCCTCCCCCCCTCTCACATGTAAACCAGTACTATCCCCCTCCACCCCCCCTCCCCCCCCCCCCCCCATGTAAACCAATAGTGATACCATCCCTTCCTCCCCCTCCATCCACCCTCACCCCCTCAGACTCTAAACCAATACCCCCTCCCTCCTCCTCCCCTGAAGAGACAGTCTCACTTTTATCTAGCTATCTTCTTATCCTATGGTCATGCCAGTATTGTGTTCTTAACTGTTATTCTTGTCCCTAAATGGCTGAACACCTTCAAATGCGGGGAACCCAGTCCAAAAGTACCTCAAATTATGTTTAAACTGCTTAGCACACAGTTTTTCTATCAACACAGAGGAAAACGCCTCCACAATAAGGCCACTCTACAGATAATACATCATTCAAACTCAGATCTCTCTCTGCCGAGCCAAACAACAATATTCCAAGAAACAATACCTCCACACACTGACACTAGAGCAGCAACAAGCTGAACGCTGACAGAGTGCTGTCAACAGCAATCACAGTGTTGGTTATTACATTTGGCAGCTGGTACACATCAAGTTTTTCATACTGTTAAAGTAGATTTTTTTTCAAAACACCAGTGACAAAAGATATTTCTAGTTTAAACTATCCTTTCAAAAGTCAATGGACTAAGACATAATTGTAATGGAAAGGTAAAAACAAATGTACAAAAATATGCTTTAAAAAGATACAAGGAAAGAATGGAAAGTATGAAAATTCCAGAGTGAACAAAGGAATAATCCATACCCCCAAAAAGATGATGATAAATGAATCACTAAAGAGACTGAGGGAGAAAACATCTAAATTTCATCTGTGTTCCAAAGCACCAAGGCAGCACAGTTGAATCTATCCATTTAACAACTATAATCACTTAAAGACATCACTGTCAAAGCAATTTCATCCCCCCCCCCCCCCCCCCCCTCTCTCTCTCTCTCCTCTCTCCTCTCTCTCTCTCTCTCTCTCTCTCTCTCTCTCTCTCTCTCTCTCTCTCTCTCTCTCTCTCTCTTGTTGGTTTTAGTTCCCATATCACTGAGGTGTCAGTGTATAAAATAATCCTTTCCAGATGTGACTGCAGACAGATTGGTACCAGCCACAGAAACTCTGTGTGTGTGTGTGTGTATGTGTGTTCGCGCACGCGCGTGCGCGTATGTGTGTGTGTGTGTGCGTACGTGTATGCGCTTGTGTCTGCGCGCGCGCGCGCGCGTGTGTATGAGTGCGCGAGTGTGGTGTAGTACTAGCAGTGGTGGTGAAAAGGGGGGGGGGGGGGGGAGTGGAGAGGAAAGAGAGAGGATTGCAGATGGGGGCTTATTTATTTTATTAATTTATTCTTTTATATCGTGGATAATGGAATAAACAATCATATGCTATTTTACATCCAGTCCCCGTGTGTATGCAGTTTTGTGAATGTGATCTGTTCCCACCGGCACACGATGGTCTGCTCTTACGAAAAGCGAAACAGGATTTAACGTGTGCGCAAGATGTTCTGCGTGCGTTCGCACACGGGGTTTATAGTCTCATCCGAAAGACTTTTTGGAGGAGTGGAGTCAGCACTGAGGAAAAATCCCCTCGTCCGGGAATCGAACCAGGATTCGAACCATCAAATTGCGAGCGCAATGTTCTGACCACTAGGCTTTATCCTGCCCCCCCCCCCCCCCCCCCCCCCTTTGTTGAAAGTGAGAATGCCCAGGAGAAGGGGGAGGGGGTTCGATCTGTGTGTGTGTGTGTGTGTGTGTGATTTTTTTTTTTAAAAGAACACACACACGCAGGCACGCGCACTCACACACACACACAGATCTGAACTAATGCAATATGCCCATTTTGCAACAGAGCAACAGAAGAGGACGCACATTGTGTTTTAAATTGTTCTGAAAAGATTTAGGCCTATTCATAAAAGGCCATTGGCCCATACATGAAGGGGGTTGCTGATGAACTCGCAGACTAACGACAGGAATACAGGGTCAAGAACAGTTGTGACAAATGAAAACAAAACCACAGTGAGGGGAAACCCTGATGACATCATGTCCTTATACTATAGCGGGATATAGCCTAGTGGTCAGAACATTGCGCTCGCAATTCGACGACCCGGGTTCGATTCCAGGTCGAGGGGATTTTTCCTCTGGAGTTAACATCAGTGCTGACTCCACTCCCCCTAAAGTCTTTCGGATGAGACTATAAACCGAGGCCCCGTGCCGAACGCACGCAGAACATCTTGCGCACACGTTAAATCCTGTTCCGCTTTTCGGAAGAGTAGGCCATCGTGTGCCGGTGGGAACACATGACATTTACAAAACTGAATACACACGGGGACTGGATGTAAAAAAAAGCATATGCGTGCTTATTCCATTATCCTTGATATAAAAGAATAAATAAATTAATTAATAAATATATCAAGCTAATAGCTGATGATATCAGGACTACTACATACTACATAGGAGCAACCAGAATCTAAATGCATTAGGTTGGTTGGTCTGTTTTGCTGGAATATTATTTTTGCCTGATGTGGTTAAATGCAGAACAACATAAAACAAAATGTACTTCATCTTCTGTTGCTTTTTTTTTTTTTGCATAAAGGGCATATTCTGTTAGATTTACTATGCATTCTGTATCTAAGTTTAGGAACAGTTGTATCTTATCTTACATACATAGTCTCAATTTAGTCATTAGAGAGAGAGAGAGAGAGAGAGAGAGAAGGAGAGAGAGAGAGAGAGAGAGAGAGAGAGAGGAGAGAGAGAGAGGGGAGAGAGAGTCGTGTTTGGGGGAGAGAGAAAGAGAGATTGATTCATAATCTTTTTTCCAAGGGTGTAGGAACTGACAATGTATACATTTATCTCTGAAGTCAGAATGCAAGCTACCTTAAAGAGAACGTTCACACTGTCACTGCTACTGCAGACCAGGCTAAACTCCTGTAAACAGGCCCAGCCCTTATTTGATCAAATTTTGGACTTGCTGTGTTCATACTGTGTTCATACATACTAGGCCTATATTACCACCGACACACATAGCAGACTCCGAGCCGAAAACTACACTACCCAAAAAAAAAACAACAACAGCGTCTGTTGCACCAGCCTTGTCTAGAAATCACCCAAGCCTTGTAATGAAACCCTGCAATGCATGTTCAGGTCACAGGGCTTTTTTTTTCTGGAGCAGTGTGCCAAGCAACCAGCCTTCTATCTTGGGACAGACACAGTAGTATAGAGCATTTTTTAGATTTTATTTTATTCTTTTATATCGAGGATAATGTGATAAGCATTTGTGTGTGTTTTTTTTTTTTTTACATCCAGTCCCTGTGTGTATGCAGTTTTGTAAATCTTGTCATCTGTTCCCACCGGCACACGATGGCCTACTCTTACGAAAAGCGGAACAGGGTTTAACGTGTGCGAAGATTATCTGCGTGCGTTCGCACACGGGGCCTCGGTTTGTAGTCTCATCCGAAGGACTTTTGGGGAGGGTGGAGACAGCACTGATTTTAACTCCAGGGGAAAAATTCCCTCGACCGGGAATCGAACCCGGGTCGTCAAATTGCGAGCGCAATGTTCTGACCACTAGGCTACCCCGTCCATGGAGATAGATATAGCAGACTACCTCAGTTTGAATGAAGGCTGTTTCTAACACATGTAGGCCTTTTCTGCCAACGCACGCGGAACATTTTGCCCACACGTTAAATCTTGTTCCGCTTTTCGTAAGAGTAGGCTAGGCCATCGTGTGCCTTTGGGAACAGATGACAATATTTACAAAACTGCATACACTCGGATTGCATGTAAAAAAAAAATAAAAATAAAAGCACATGAGTGCTTATTCCATTATCCTCAATATAAAAATAATAATATAATAATGAAAAAATAATAATAATAATAATAAAATAATAATAAATAATAATATAAAAAGATAATAAATCTCACTGCTCTAGAGGTTTTTTTTATTGGTTGTTTTGGATTTGATTGTTGTTTTTTTTGTTGTTTTTTTTGGTTGGGTTTTTTGTTGTTGTTGTTGTTGTTGTTTTTTGGGGGGATATCCAATGGGGGAGGGGAAAAAGAATCCATACTTTTTTTTTTCGGCTGGATCTTGGTCTGAGTAGGGACTATTATTAATCAAAGCGAATTACTTCAAGTAAACTTAGAGAGAGAGAGAGAGAGAGGAGAGAGAGAGAGAGAGAGAGAGAGAGAGAGAGAGAGAGAGAGAGAGAGAGAGAGAGAGAGAGAGAGAGCAATACAGGATAAAACTATTACCTACGCTGAATATGCAAAATGAAACAAACAAAATGAAATGCCAAACATAAACAACCAGGAATTAAAGAAAATAAGAATTTAGATGGTGGCCTCCCCCCTCTGCCAAACCCCCGTCTTTGGCTGGCGTCCATTAGGCCTAGTGGCCACGGGAGGAACCGCTGAGTTTGACCCTTGCATACTGGTTCGGCTATGAGTGTGCCCAAAGATAGCCTACTGAAGGGGTCCGTGTCTGGTCTGGTTGCTTGCGGACTTCTTTCCCCAGCTAGCATGGTTGCAGCCTCAAACTGTGTTATTTTTTCCTGGTATGTTGTTGGATGGACTGACTGTGAGTATTGAATGAAAAGACTGTCTTCGCATTCCACTTTGTCAAAACTGTAGAAAGCCTTTTTTTCATATCGAGGATATATCAAGGATAGATCTAATAGAATAAGCACTCGTGTGCTTTTTTTCATCCAGTCCCCGTGTGTATGCAGTTGTGTAAATATTGTCATCTGTTCCTGCCGGCACACGATGGCCTACTCTTACGAAAGGCGGAACAGGATTTAACGTGTGCGCAAGATGTTCTGTGTGCGTTCGCACACGGAGCCTCGGTTTACAGTCTCATCCGAAAGACTTTTGGGGAGAGTGGAATCAGCACTGATGTTAACTCCAGGAGAAAAATCTCCTCGACCGGGAATCGAACTGGTCTTACCGTCAGCCCACAGGAAGCAGAGAAGAGGCTGCAGGTTGTTTCTCCTGCTTCTTTCTTCGGGAGGAAAGTCTTCTTTGACATCCTTTGACATTAGCCTGTTTCCAGTTGGGAGTTTTCTTGCAGCGTTCAAGACCAGTTCTCTCTCTCTCTCTCTCCTCTCTCCTCTCTCTCTCTCTCTCTCTCTCTCTCTCTCTCTCTCTCTCTCTCTCTCTCTCTCTCTCTCTCTCTCTCTCTCTCTCTCTCTCTGTGTGTGTGTGTGTGTGTGTGTGTGTGTGTGTGTGTGTGTGTGTGTGTGTGTGTGTGTGTGTGTGTGTGTGTGTGTGTGTGTGTGTGGTTTTTGTTTGTTTTTACTGAAATTTGACCAAAATGGCCTTACCCACTCTACATGCTTTCGGCCATCTTTAAATCGGTTCTAATTGTGTCTGGAATTAACATCAGTGCTGACTCCACTCTCCCCAAAAGTCCTTCGGATGAGACTTTAAACCGAGGCCCCGTGTGCGAACGCACGCAGAACATCTTGCGCACACGTTAAATCCTGTTCCGTTTTTCGTAAGAGTAGGCCATCGTGTGCCGGTGGCAACAGATGACAATATTTACAAAAACTGCATACACACGGGGACCGGATGAAAAAAGCACATGATTGCTTATTCTGTTATCCTCGATATAAAAGAATAAATAAATAAATAAAATAGAGTTATGAAAAAATTCTCCTTCTCATCTTCATTCCAAATAAACGTTCTACCTGGGTGTTGTTTTATATTGCGTTGTTCTCTTTCTGTCTGAAGCACTAATGTAATGGGCATAAAAAGTTATAAGACATACCTTAGCTTCACAGTCAGAGCCCGCTACTCGGAGACTGCACGCGTAATGCCGAAGAAGAGGAAATTCTTCCGTGGGCCCTGGTCTTCTGCAGCTTCCAGTCTTTCCTCCAAATGTGGGATCTTTTCAGGTAGCAAGCATTCTCCTCCTCCTTCACTTCACAGCAAATGTCCTTCAAGGCATCCACATCACGTTGTAAAGTGTCACAGCTGTCACACAGCTCCTTCACTTCCCCCACAAGTTTCTTTTCCATGTCTCCCAGTCTCGATGCCTGAAGTTGTCGGATTGCTTTTGCCATTTCTTCCACAGCATCAGTCAGTCCATCTCCTCTGTTAATGAATCAAGTAGGTATAATGTTGTTGACTATTGCTTGTCAACTTGCAGTTTAGAGGAAAGTATAAAGGATCTGTGCATTGGTACAAGAGCTGAATCATCTCACGTGCCCCTTCCATTTGTGTTTCAGACAGAAAGAGAGACAATGCAATATAAAACAACAACCACCAGGTAGAAAACGTATTTGGAATGAGGATGAGAGGGAGAATTTTTATAACTCTAGATCTATTTCATCGTCAGAATTCCATGATAATATAAATGAAGCGATTCAGATGATCAATTACGATGTTGACAGAGCACTGCATGTGTTTAATGATCATCTAAATAACGCTGCACAGAGTATGTTTAGGAAGGTTGGGGGCAACAGCAGAACTTTTACACAGAAATCCAGGTGCTATGATCAGGAATGCCTACATAAGAAAAGACTCGCTCCAAGGCAACCGAGAAAGAGCAAAAGAATGAAAAAGGGTGAAGACAAAGCACACTATATCATACCGAGGAAAGAATATAAAGCCACAAATAGACAGTAGTCTCATTGAATGAGACTATAAACCAGGCCCCATGTGCGAACGCACGCAGAACATCTTGCGCACTGGTTAAATCCCCGTTCCGCCTTTCGGAAGAGCAGGCCATTGTGTGCGGGTAGGAGAGATGACATTTTTTTTTAAACCCTAGCATATACACAGGCATCGTGTTTAGACACCATCCCTGAGTGGCTCTGGGCTGTATATATATATAATATGTATGTATGTATGTATGTATGTATGTATGTATGTATGTATGTATGTATGTATGTATGTATATGTATGTATGTATGTATGTAATGGGTTTGCTTGCACTTGTGGCGACGCTCTCTCCCCAGGGAGCATTCTGGTGTCGGTATGGGAGTTTGTGATTTTGCTTGGGTGAGTAGTCAATGACTGGCTGTGGTAGCCTACTGCTGATTTCTGGGTGCATTAATTATTGTAATGGGTGCGTTCTGATATTCAACTCCTGTGTTGTGGGTATTAGTTTCGGATACTTGTATATATTTATATGTTTACCGTTTTAATGTACGCTTGTACCCGCTTGAATTGCTCTGTCTGTGAGACAATAAAGTGTTTTTTAAAGTTTGAAGGTAGGTAGGCAGGCTAGGAGGCAGGCAGGCAGGTAGGCAGGCCCTGCTAGCCTATGGAGTTTTGGGCAGCGTCTGTCAGCATCATTGGAGGTTTTCATAAAGGGGAAAGGGGTCAGTTCTCTTTTTTTAAGGCAAGACTTCCCGTTTAGGACAACTATCCCTTAAGGACACTGTAGCCCTACTGCTGCTGGGGAGGGGGGAGGGGGTACTACCCCCCCCCCCCCCCAGCCCTACCCTAACGACCCCCCCCCCCTCCCCCTTTTGTGAGCTGTACTTTGTGTCTGGAACCCATCTCTCCACACTGGCCAGCTTGGTGTTGTTTACACACTAGCCCTTGATTGACAACCCAGTCCTGCCCTGACACCAAGGCCCCTGCAGAGAAGGAGAGAAAGGGGAGAGAGAGAGAGAGAGAGAGAGGTAGAGGGGGGGAAGAGAAAGAGGAGGGAGGAAGAGAGAGAGAGGGGGAGAGAAGAGAGGAAAAGAGAGAGAGAGGGGGGGGAGAAGAAGAAGAAGAGGAAGAAGAGAGGGAGGGAGAGAGAGAGAGAGAGGAGAGAGAGAGGGGGGGGGGGGGGGGAGACAGAGAGAGAAAGAAGAGTACTACAAGAAACTTCCTTCAGTCTATACTCCCAAAAGGGGGGGGGGGGGGGGGGGTGCTTTGCCTAGATGTGGGGTTTTATTAGTTGGCCTATCTCTAAAACAGAAAAAATCTCCAGCATTCTGTGTGTGTGTGTGTGTGTGTGTGTGTGTGTGTGTGTGTGTGTGTGTGTGTGTGTGTTTTTTATTTATTCGTTTATATTCTTTTAAATCGAGGATCGAGCACTCGTGCTTTTTATTTATTTATTTATTTTTTTTACATCCTGTCCCCATGTGTATGCAATTATGTAAATCTTGTCATCTATTCCCACCGGCACACAATGGCCTCTGACTCTTACGAAAAGCGGAACATGATTTCATGTGTGCGCAATATGTTCTACGTGCGTTGGCGCTCGGGGCCTCGTTTAAAGTCTCATCCAAAAGACTGTTTAGGGGAGTGGAGTTGGCACTGATTTTTTAACTCCAGGAGAAAAATCTCATCGAACGGGAATCGAATCCGGGTCGTCAAATTGCCAGCGCTATGTTCTGATCACTAGGGCCTAGGCTATACCGTCCTCCCTCCCCCCACCTTGTGTGTGTGTGTGTGTGTGTGGTGTTTTCGCTGTCTGTGTGTGTTGGGGTCAAGCAGGCATGCGTCAGTAACCATCACCACCGTCCACACGCACCCATGCACCACGCACACACACACACACACACACACACACACACACACACACACACACACACACACACACACACACACACACACACACACCTCTTACATGGAATATTGTATTAACTTCAGTCCCAATAAACTGATTAAAAAAAAAGTCTGGCGAAAACAATTATGATCAATCATGCGTTAAACAGTAGATCTATTAACAGACATGTTTCCTATACTTTTCTTCATTGACATAGTTTGTTCAAATGTGTCTTTGATACTTCGCGCGTGCGCGCGCGCGTGTGTGTGTGTAAATGCGCGTGTGCGTGTGTGTAAATGCGCGCGTGCGTGCGCGTGTGTAAATGCGCGCGCTCATGATTCAGATTCAGATTCAGATTCAGCATATTTATTGCCATTTAAGTCATGCAGACCTATTTGACACAACAAAACAAACATCAGTTTTAATTATCTTTCTGCCCAAATGATGTCCACTAAAAACATGTTGCATTCTACTTTTCTTTGTCTCGTTTCTCCATACATTCATACACATATCTAATGATATCTGCTTGATAGATATCAACTGTGATTATGTCGCTTAACTTATCTTATATTCTTTGTCTCTTGTTTTAATCTTTAGTAACAAATTGTTTCTAAGTTCATTATATAAGACACATTTGTCAAGTAAATGAAATTCGTCTTCTATTTTGTCACAGTTTTTACATTTTCTGTCCTCTCTGGGCGTATTTTGGTGCCTCCCTTTCTCTATCATTAAACTGTGACAACTTATGCGAAGTTTACAAAAGGTAATTTTATGGGTTTTGTTTTCATAGTTTATTAAATATGGTTCCATCCTGTACTCTTTGGTAGCAAAATCATAAAATTTTAGCTTTGCACTCTTGTTTCTTCTGGTAGATCCAGAATGTTTTATACATAGCCTCAAGCTTTCTTTGAACAGCATAGCTTAACCGATGTACATCAAGAGTACTTTGGTTTTTAAATCCAATTGTGTAAAGAATATTTTTTACCGTATTGATCCATTTATCATACGTATTTTTCTGATGCAAATTATCGTATACTATTCTAATATAAGAGTCTGGTTTTGATTCAAATGAATCCAAAAGGATACTATCTGGCATATGATTTTAAGGGTCAGTGGATATCTTCCCAGTTCCCCTAAAGTGGGTTGTAATAATCTTTTTTTATGAACTCCCAGTATTTGTTTACAAAATTTAATATGAAAATGTTCGTACAGAAACTGATTTGATCAGCATGTCTTAAACAATTCATCAATATGAAATTCTGTTTCCCCATGAAAACAAAAAGGAAACCAAACTTCTGCTCCATAAGTTAAAACAGGGGTTATTAATGAGTCAAATAAACGCATTATTATAGTAGTCTTTAAATTCTGTCCGTGAATTGCTCTTTTAAAGGGTACAATGCTTTGTTGCTTTGTTTTACTAAATGTTCTTGAGTTGCTTGAAACTTACCATTCTGATGAAAAATGACACCTAGATATTTATATGTTTCTACTGTTTCAATTACATGTTCTCCACAATTAAAATAAATTGGAATTTTAGGAGGTGATTTCGTAAAGACTATTACCTTTGTTTTTGATTTGTTTATCCTTAAACCCCAGTTCGAAATGTACTCTTGCAGTTTATTCAGCTTAAATTGAAGACCTACTTTGGTTGTTGATAGTAATGCTAGGTCATCAGCATAGAGTAAACAAGGAATTCTATCTGTTGTGGTTATGTACGGCGAATCTTTCTCGTCAATATATTGAACTATGTCATTGACATACACCTTAAATAATGTAGGACTTAATGTATTTCCTTGATGCACCCCTCTTTTCACTATGATTTCATCAGTGTGTTTTCCTTGTATTTTTTGTAACTACTGTTGCATTCGAATACATATTTTTAATAACATTATAGGTTTTACCTGTTATCCCTATTTCGTTTAACTTTATTAGAAGACCCTCATGCCACACATTGTCAAAAGCTTTCTGAAAATCTACAAAGCAGCAATATAGTCTTTTAGTTTTTACTTTTAGTACTTTATCTATTAAGTTTTTAAGTAGAAAAATCTGATCTGTAGTTCTGCATGTTTTCCTGAATCCAGCTTGTTCTCTGACAATACTATTGTTATTTTCTAAATATTCAATATTCTATGATTTAGTATTTGACAAAAAAGTTTCCCTATAGTGTTTGTTAATGTGATGCCTCTGTAGTTTTCCGGGTTATATGTGCATCCACTTTTATAGATAGGAACATTCACTCCCACTTTCCAGTCCCAGGGATATATACCCGTTTCTAACACTAAATTGAAAATATCTCGCATTGTCTCTATAAGACTAGATGAAGCTGATTTAATCATTTCATTTGTTATTCCATCTTTTCCTGGTGATTTGTTATTTTTTTTAGTCTTTTGATTGTTTTTGTTATTTCCTCTGTTGTAATTTGCTTATCTAAGAGTGGGTTATTAGTTATTTTCAATTTTTCGAACATGATTTGTACTTGCTTTTTGCGTTCTGGATCTATTTGCGGCTCTTTTCCTACTAGTGTTTTTAAGTGTCCAGTCCACTTACTATTACTAATATGATTTTGATGTTTCAATCCATCATCTTCGCTTTCTTTTAATTTTTGTAAAGTTTTCCACAGTATACTTGGATCTTCTTCGATGGCATCATGTAGTTGCGATACTAACTTATTTTTGAAGATTTTTATTTATATTTTTTTATCAAAGTATTGTACTGTTTTCTTTTTTGAAAGTATTTCTGCCGAAGTTCAAGTTTATATGGAGTTCTGTTCATTGCATTTAGTAAAGATTTTACTTCTTTTCTCGTACTTGTACATTCTGAGTCAAACCATTTTTTATTGCGTTTAATTCTTCTTAAAGGTTTTGACTTTCTGGTCTTCAAGCTTAATTTTGCCACTTTGATAAAGATATCAGACAGTTGCTTGGAACATTCATTGACTACATTTGTTAAATCAGATTGCTTTGTATTGTTATCTATTTGTTCTAATACTGTTTTTGTTTGATTTTTTATTTGTGTTATATGCAGTTGCATTGATGGAAGTAAAAGTGCCCTTTGAAATTGTTCTTTGGAATTTTTATCCCATAAAAATCGTATTTGTTGTGATGAATCTTTAGTTATATACTCTGCCTGTGTATCTCTCATTATTTTGATGGACTTGTGCATATATGTTTTGTCCATGATTGGTATATCTATATCTAAATCAAGTGGACAATGATCTGGATACTCCATTAAATCTTTAACTTTCATATGTTTCACCTTTTTCATATATATGAGTTTGAACAA
>CM060324.1:42022191-42029691 GCA_030674155.1 Stramonita haemastoma
CATCAGTGCTGACTTCACTCTCCCCAAAAGTCCTTCCGATGAGACTTTAAACGAGGCCCGTGTGCGAACGCACGCAGAACATCTTGCGCACACGTTGAATCCTGTTCCGCTTTTCGTAAGAGTAGGCCATCGTGTGCCGGTGGGAACAGATGACAATATTTACAAAACTGCGTACACACGGGGACCACATGGAAAACAGCAAATGAGTGCTTATTCTGTTATCCTCGATATAAAAGAATTTTTAAAAAAAATGCATGTCAAAGAGAGGAAAATCAGGAGAGAATAAGTAAACACACAGACACACAAATACAAACAGGCACCCACCCCGAGACAGTGACAAGAGAGGTGGGGGGGGGGGGAATGAGAAGGGGGTGAGCAGGGAGGGGGGGAGAGGGAAGGTTACCAGGTGTACAGGACAGAGACAAGTACATAGACGGGATATAATAGTGGCTGAAGGGTCAAGATGCTGACAGGTCAAGATTGATGGGGAGGGGGGGGGGGAGGGGAAGAGGGAGGGAGGCTGCCAAGCCTGGAAGTCCATACATAAACAAAGACCTGTTAGTGGCTGACAACTGATAAGCAACTAATGGGAAGAACAGATTTCCTTGTAAGTTCCTGCTGAGCCGGGTTTACCGGGCTGTGGGAATGGGGTGTTTGTTTGTGGAGACCGGTATATACTAGGGAGCCCGGATGGAAAGGAAAAAGTCTGCAGAAAGGAATGGGATTGAAAGAATCAATTAGCAGTCAGTACTTATTTTCGATAATGTGAAGGGACGCCTGCAACCAAGACATTTTAATTTTCACTTTTTTTTCATTGTTATATTCTATATCCAAACTTGATTTAACCATCTCTCATGAGGGATATGGTAAATTTGCTGTCTGTGTTTTTAAATCATACTGATTAATTTCCGATTAAAAAGAAAAATCCAGTACATAAGTACCAAAAGGCGTTTAGGATGAAATATGTCTAGCCCTCTTAGGATTATTTGCTTCCTCTTGAACTTGCAATTCATTAGAAACGAAATTGTCCTTAGCTGTGCTACATAACACATATCTGGCGTATGTAAGTTGTCCCTATTCAGATAAAGAAAGTTCTCCAATTTCCTTGCATGCGTGAGTGAGTTGCGTATATATGTATGTATGTATGTTGTATGTATGTATGTATGATTGTATGTATGTATGTATGTATGTATGTGTGTGTGTTGTTGTGTGTGTGTGTGTGTGTGGTGTGTGTGTGTGTGTGTGTGTGGTGCGTGCGTGCGTGGGGCTGGTTGTGTGTGTGTGTGTGTGTGTGTGTGTGTGTTGTGGTGACCTACGTGTAGGAGTGAGTTTTACGTGTATTATTATCATACTATTATCACTATTGTTGATATTATTCTTATTGTCATCATTATAATCATTGTATTATCTTTAGTTCCTTCTGAGTTCATTTTGTTGTTATGAGTTGTAACAATGTTGTAGCTAAGTATTTTTGGGTGGACTTTTCTTGGTTGCTAAGTTGTTTATTTCATTATGTTTCTTTGGTTGCTCTTTATCTATTAACGCTTCTCTTTTCTTTTATAATCAAAATCATTTTATTGTGGCTTCTGATTTTCGTCTTCTGAAAGTGTGCATTTTTATTATCTTATTATGTATAATGTCCTTATTCCTTTATGTTGTTTGGTACTGCATATAGTTTTACTGTTTAGTATCTTTTTATCTTGATGTTATCCCTGAAAAGGGCGGGGACTGGATGTAAAAAAGCACATGAGTGCTTATCTATTATCCTCGAATAAAAGAATTTTGCCTTGCCTTGCCTTGTAAGTTCCCAAAGTATGCATGGAATGTAACACCAAGTGCGAGTTTGTACAATCTACACCTCGGAGGTTTTTTCTAAGCAAATGATTATGAGCATTGAAAAATACTTCTTGTCCATAAAACAATTCCGACGGCACAAATGACGTAGATCTAGATAATCATTTAAGTTATCCTTTGACATGCTAAATGTTTGTTGCACAGTCCATTAGAATACTTGTTGTTGAATTATTATTGTTTCATGTTAACTTTATGCTACTTGAAATTTTGCCCATGTTCAAGACTTTTTTTTGGTCTTTGTTTCTTTTTCTGTCAGTACTCCTAGATACCAACACACATGGCGTCTTCTCCCTCCTCTTTTCTTGCACCCCACACCCTCCTCCCTTTCTTCAACTTCCCTGACACTTTCCTCCTCTGATACCACTGACAGTGAACAGACCTTAAAAGGAATACTGACAATAATAACAACAACGTGCACAGGCACACACGTACATGATGCACATTATAGGTACATATGCATACACTTAGATCTTAAAAAATTAAACCAAATAACATAAAATGTAAAACAGACTATTATCAGGTTACACCATCAGTCTTTCTTTTACATTCCTACTTAATACAAACAAAAACAACAGAAAAATGCTTCTCTGTGCTTGCGTTTGTGCGTGCGTGGTGTGTGTGTGTGTGTGCGCGTGCGTGTGTGTGTGTGTGTGCGCGCGTGCGTGTGTGTGTGCCCGCGAGTGTGTGTGTGTGGGGGGGGGGGGGGCGCGTGTGTGAGTGTGTGCCAATTAACCCATGCTTGCATGTATTTTAACCCATGCATAATGATATGGCATGTGTCCATGTGTGTATGAAAATGTAAAGGTGTAGGAAATGGTGGCCTGGGTCTGTGGTCTTTGATTTGCGCTAGTGTGGCTGATTTGAATGCAAGTGCTTTGATTTGTTTGTATTACAAGATTTAGCGTAGCGCTATATAAATTCCATGTATTATTATTATCATCATTATCATTATTATTAGTAGTGGATGTTTACATGTTGTTTGGTTTTAGCTATGCTTGCTGAACCCACAGGAACTTCTCCTACTGTTGAAATATCACAGAGTTTGTATTCCAATAACATACAGCCATCATTCGGGTGAGACTATAAACCAGGCCCATATGCGAACACACGTGTGTGTTTTGCGCACACGTTAAAAACCCGTTCCACCCTTGGCAAGAGCAGGCTACTGTGTGTTGGTAGGAGCAGATGACAGGAGTAGTAGGCACCCGTCAGTCTCGGAAGACTAGGGAGTTGCCACTCAAGTCTTTAGAGTGCAAAGCCTGGGTAAGTAAGTATGGCGGGCAAACTGTTACCCATGCAGCAGACCCCCCCCCCCCCCCGCCCCCCTCCTCCACAACCACTGGAATGATCCATTGGAAAGGCCATGACCGATACAATGGTTCCAGTACCGTCGCAGGAGCCACCATAACGTTGCCATATACAGCCCTGAGCTGCCCTGGGACTCCAAGCTCCCCGATTTTTCCTCAGGGATGGTGTCGAAACAGGACACCTGTGTGTATGCTTGTTTTTTTATGTAGATCTATAATTTTGTCATCCACTCCTACCGGCACACGATGGCCTGCTCTTCCGAACGGCGGAACAGGTTTTAACGCGAGCGCAAGATGTTCTGCATGCGAAACGGGGCCTCTGTTTATGGTCTCATCCAAATGACTGACATTCAGTTCGATTTTTTCCCACAAACAGGGACGAAAAGGGCGAGGCTAGGCTGGGTACCAACCCAGAAACCTCACGGGTTTACGTGTCGGCATCTTGCATCATGGGTTGCAACTTTAATCCTGAAGGGCAAACCTATAGATAATCTGTAAGGGAGATGGGATATATTTTTGTTGAAAATCGGTCAAGAGATTTACAGTAAAATAAAGGTGTGCTTTTACATGAGAGAGAGAGAGAGACAGACAGACAGACAGAGAGATCCCTAGGCTGCCACAAGCCTCAGGGGACCCAATGTCAACTTCAAAGGCACTTCGATCCAGGATGAGACACAAGGAATCAGGGTATGGCTGCTGTAAAGCGGGGAGATTGAATGAGCGGTGTAGGACCCCCAGTACCAGGACGTGACAGAAGACAAGGTAGCAAAAAACCAACAAAACTTCGAAGGCACTGAACTACACTCATGACTGATACCTTCCTTCACAGCCTTCACAGGTGCTGGCTTCGTACATACACATGGTAACCTAATAGACGCCACAAGTTCCTGGAGTCCCCAGGAGGAGGGGGGGGGATGCACATAAAAAACAACAACTAATAAAAATGATAGAGGGTGGAAAGGGTGGGATCCCCCTCCCCCCACACGTGTGATCCCCGATTGGATTGGGCTGCGTACTGCAAGGGCAGCAGTAGCTCCGCCCATTTCTCGCTGCACACAATGCCTGTGTCTGTGCAGAGAGGTGCCTGTCTGTCATTTCTGCAGACACCTGTCAGTCAAGTTTACAGCTGTATGTGCCCGCCCAGTAGGCAGCCAGACCACAGCCACAGGCCTGACATTGCCGCTAGGACAAGTTGATTATAGCCATGACCAAAATCTCCTTTTCTGACAAATTTTATAATCTTATCCCAACAAATTGTAAGTCTCAGGTTTTGGAGAGTGATAAATTAATTCTCTTGATCCTTCCTAATAATGTTTCACACTTTTGGCCCCTTGGTCATCCTTCTCCTAGTAAAAACCAAGAAGAGAGGGAACCCACCAACATCTCATATCTGTTACTCTTCGAGTTAAACAATATATTAAATGATTCATTTCTGTCACAGCACACAGCACACCCACTTTGGGTAGGAGCCGCCGGCCTGATCTGAAAAATCCCCATGACTCTTTATCTGTTTATTTGTCTGTTTATTTATTTCTCTGTTTATTTATTTATCTGTTTATTTATCTGTTCATCCAGCCAACTGCTCGATGAGCATGCACCTCCCACTGATGTTGTTCTGCCTGATAGGCCCTGTGCCCCATGGTATACTCATGACATACTGGTTGCAAAGCGCAAACGCTGACAACTTGAGCGTAAAGGGCGAAAAACAAAAAACTGAAATAAACAAACAGCTCTTTCACAAACAAATCAACAAAGTCAAAAGCTTAATCCACTCAGCGAAAACAAACTATTATTCTGCTCAAGTTCTCGATGCCAGGTCCATGAAATCTCTTTTTCCCTCACCTCAACTCTTCTGGGATCAGCAAAGGCTAGCCCTCTGCCTACTGTCCATAGCCACTCTGAACTTCCTGCTATATTCTCTTCATTCTTCTCTGACAAAGTCCGCAACATCCGCTCCAAACTGGATCAGACTTCTTCCCAACCTGCACCTCCTGATCCCGATTCACTGGCACTCCTCTCCTTTTCTTTAACCCAACAAGCCATAAAGAAATCAAGAACATTCTGAAAGTTAAAGTTAGTCTGTCCTGAGCCTAAGGCTCATCAGGCCGGTGCTTATCCCGGTTTCTGTGGCGTTAAGCGACTGAGAGTCATAGACTCCCCCCTGGATAGGACGCCAGTCTATCGCAGGGTTAACCCCAACACAGGGTTGGTACCCCTTTCACACCTGGGTGGGGTGAGAAAATAGCCGTAAAGTGCCTTTTCCAAGGGCACAACGCCATAGCCGACAGCTGGGATCGAACCGCAACTTTAGATTGCGAGTCCAACGCCCTAACCACTATTCTGAAAGAAATGACAATAAAATCATGCGATCTCGATCCTGTACCTGCTTCTCTTTTCGTTCAGTGCATTCCACAGCTTATACCTACTATCACAAAAATAGTAAACTCATCTCTTCTTTCTGGAAATTTTCTGTCAGCTCTCAAAACTGCGATAGTCACACCTCTGCTCAAAAAGCACGACCTCGATCCTAACATCCTGAAGAACTATAGACCTGTCTCTAATCTGCCTTTTATCTCTTAAGTCCTTGAAAAAGTTGTTCTGAAACAACTCAATAGCCATCTTCTTTCCAATAATCTCTTTCCCCCTTTTCAGTCTGCCTATCCTCAACCACAGCACTGAAACCACCCTGGTTCATACTCTAAACATGCTTCTCCATGCTTCTGACTCAGGGAAAATCTCCCTTCTTACTCTTCTCGACTTATCTGCTGCCTTTGACACTATAGACCATTCAATTCTCCTCTCCCGTCTCCAGAACATGTTTGGCATTAAAGGCACAGCCCTCACCTGGTTCATTTCATACCTTGCAGACCGAGTCCATACAGTTGCAGTAAACAAGATTCAATCAGCACCTGCCAAACTGGAATGTGGTGTCCCTCCGGGATCAGTTCTGGGCCCTCTTCTTTTTACCCTCTATACTGCTCCTTTGTCACATATAATAGACCGTCATCATATCAATTATCACTTTTATGCTGACGACTGGCAGATTCAAAGCAGTGACACACCTGAAAATCCTCCTTCTCTCTTGACAAATATGACCAGCTGCCTTCAAGATATCCAACACTGGATGACACAAAACAAATTACAACTAAATGCAGATAAAACCGAAGCCATGCTTGTAGGCACCAAACACAAACTCTCTTCCATTCCAACAACTTCAATAGAATTTGGCAATACGTCAGTTCCGCTATCCACTTCTGTGAAGTATCTAGGAGTCGTTGTGGACAACACTCTCTCCATGCAAAAATTCATTACCCAAACCTGTCAGTCATGCTACTATCAACTACAGAATATTAGCGCAATTCGAAAGTACCTGTCCACTGATGCAACATCCAAACTTGTCACCTCTCTTATTCTCTCACGTCTGGACTATTGCAATTCTCTTTTGGCTGATCTGCCAGCATCATCCATCCACTCCCTTCAACGTATACAAAACTCTGCAGCTCGTCTGGTCCTCAGAAAGAAAAAATCTGAGCACATTACCCTCTCTTGCAATCTCTCCATTGGCTGCCCTACCACAGAGAGTAAACTATAAGATCAATACCCTCTGTTACAAATGTCTCCACAATACTGCACCCTCCTACCTCTGTGAATGTCTTCACTTGTACACACCTTCTCGCTCCCTCCGCTCGTGGGCAGATACTTTGTCCTTAAGAACACCCAGATTCAACCTATCTACCGTTGGCCGCCGCTCTTTCTCTGTTTCTGGTCCATCCATGTGGAACGACCTTCCTCTCTCCCTCCGGCAAAAGCCTACTTATGACACTTTTAAATCCAACCTCAAGACACACTTATTTCAAACCTAAGTTTTTCTCCTTCCGCTTCCATCTCTTACCTGTCCCTGCCTTCAACATCCACCTGCCAAAGTGCGTAACGTTTGTAGGTGTGTGTGTGCGCGCGCGTGCGTGCTGCGTGCGTGCGTGTGTGTGTGTGTACATTCGAATTTGTCAAAACTGTAAATTGTTGCTGATTGTGTGTTGTGTAGGTCGAATGCAAGCGCTTTGATTTGTTTTTGCAAGATATAGCGCTATACAAATTCCATGTATTATTATTATCATTATTTATTTTATTTTGTACCACTTTATGTCAGAGCAGATTTCTCTGCCTGAAATGGGCTGGTCTCCCGGAGAGCGGTGGCCGCAAGTGTAGCGCCACCTTTCTTTTTCTTTTTCTGCATGCAACTGTATTTGCTTCCCCTATGAGTGGCTTTTTTCTACATAGTTGTGCCAGGGACAACTCTCTTGTTGCCGTGGGTTCTTTTACGTACACTAAATAGTGATGT
>CM060324.1:42034691-42037191 GCA_030674155.1 Stramonita haemastoma
TACAAGAAGCATAAATCAATGTAAGCTGATGACGAGCACTCCCGTTAGTACTTCTTAAGTTTTGTCCACTATTTAAAAATCTCACATTTGTGTGTGTGTGTGTGTGTGTGTGTGTGTGTGTGTGTGTGTGTGTGTGTGTGTGTGTGTGTGTGTGTGTGTGTGTGTGTGGTGTGACAGAGAGAGAGAGAGAAAACTTCTTGTGTGTGTGTGTGTGTGTGTGTGTGATGTGTGTGGTGTGTGTGTGTGTGTGAGCACAGAGAGAGAGACAGACTGATACAGAGAGAGAGACAGACAAACACACACACACACACACACACACACACACACACACACACACACACACACATACACACACACATAGCGGGAGACAGAGAATTGTGTGTATGTGTGTTGGGAGGGAGTGGAGACAGGGGGGGGGGAGGAGGGAAGAGAGAGAGAGAGATGGGTGGAGTGGTGGTTGGAAAGAGCTAACAGCTCTGGTACCATGACAACTTACAGGCACCTGCCGAAAACAAGGTAACAATTGGGGGGGGGGGGGGGGGGGGAGAAAGAAGTGTGGCCGTGGATGGTAGACTGTAGAGAAAGGAGGATGGGTTCAACAGGTCATTTCGCCAGTGTTGACAGCTCCTGTCACTGTCTGCTCTTTCCCCACGTCACAGACTGAATGGAGGCAACGTTACCCAACAATCTTCAAACTGATTTTGTTTCTCTTCTTATGTTTATTGGCCAATGTACAACCGCTGAATATGATAAAATATACAAGATACTGTAAAGAAAAGTTCAACAGATGGTGCCAGTAAAGAAATATGAAATGAGAGCAAACCTTCATTTCATGTGACTCCTTTTTACATTTCCACACATCTCATTTTTGTCAACCACATCAACACAACAGACTCACAGAACAAAGAATACTGACACAAGAACATGCATAAACACACACACACACGCACACACCACGCACGCGCACACACACACACACACACACACACACACACACACACGCCCACAACACACACACACACACACACACACACGCCCACACACACACACACACACACACACACACACACACACACACACACACACACCACACACCACACACACACGCACACACAGTGACACTCACACACACACACACACACACACACACACACACACACACACACACACACACACACACACACACACACACACTAATATGAACACACACACACACACAAAGGCACACACAAAGGCACACACACACACACACACACACAAAGGCACACACACACACAAACACACAGTGACATGCACACACACACACTAACATGAACACACACACACACACACACACACACACACACACACACACACACACACACACACACACACACACAAAGGCACACAAACACACAGTGACACGCACACACACACTAACATGAACACACACACACACAAACGTGCGCGCACACACACACACACACACACAAACACACACACAGACACACACACACACATCACACACACACATATGGGGATACGGGATACATTGCGCTCCAGGTTCGATTCCCATTGAGGGGTTTTATTCCCCTGGACTTAACATCAGTGCTGACTCCACTCTCCCCGAAAGTCTTTCAGATGAGACTATAAACTGATACTCGTGTGCGAACGCACACAAAACACCTTGCGCACACATTAAATCCTGTTCCGCTTTTTGTAAGAGTAGGCCATTGTGTGCCGGTGGGAACAGATGACAAGATTTACTCAACTGCATACACATGGGGACTGGATGTAAAAAAGTGCATGAGTGCTTATTCCATTATCCTGGATAAAAAAAAAAGAATAACTAAATAAAAATAGATAAATAAATAAATATATAAATTAAAAAAAACCACACACACACACATATGGGACCGGATAGCTTGGTTGGTTAAAGCGATGTGCAATGCGCTTGTGGAAGGAAGGTGGCAGGATGGTTAAGACGTTCGCCTGCCAACAAGTAAATCATGAGGTTCTGGGTTTGTACCCAGCCTCGCCCTTTCTTTCCAGTTTGACGAAAACATCAAACTGAATGTCAAAGTCATTTGGATGAGGCTAGAAACCAAGGCCCCTGTGCGAACGCACGCAGAACATCTTGCGCACATGTTAAAACCCAGTTCCGCCTTTCGGAAGAGCAGGCCATTGTGTGCCGGTAGGAGCAGATGACAAAATAATTTTTAAAAACCCAGCATGCACACAGATGTTGTGTTTAGACACCATCCACGAGGGAAAAAAAAAAAAATGGGTAGGCGCTACACTTGTGGCGACGTGCTCTCCCCAGGGAGAGCAGCCCGAATTTCATGCAGAGAAATCTGCTCTGACATAAAGTGGCATAAAAAAAATTTAAAAAAAGAAAAGATCTTCTGGCCCAGGTTTGAATCCCATTCAAAGAGATATAATCTGCTCCTGGAGTTAACATTACTTCCAACTCAACTCCCCCAAGGTCCTTCTGATGAGACTATAAACCAAGGTCCCATGC
>CM060324.1:42039691-42047191 GCA_030674155.1 Stramonita haemastoma
CGCACCTGTGTATGTGTGTGCGTGCGTGCGTGCACGCGCACCTGTGTATGTGTGCGTGCGTGCGTGCGTGCGTGCGTGTGTGTGTGTGTGTGTGTGTGTGTGTGTGTGTGTGTGTGTGTGTGTGTGTGTGTGTGTGTGAGGGGTGTTGGTATGCGAACTTCTGCTGGTGCATACATGTGTGTGTGATGATGCTCAGAGGGGATATTCTGTGTACAACAGTCTGACTTAGAGCTGTTTGCATGCTACTCCCGATCCAGAGGTATTTACTGAATACACTGTGCAAGCAATGGGTGGCTATTGTTTCTGAAATGGTAATATGCGCTATTGTCCTTCTCACGACATCAAATGCTATATGCGCATTACGTAACTGTTGTTGTTCTTGCATATTTATATTTTCAAAAATGTGATTGTTTTGTATCAACTAATGGATGGCAAAATTGTATTAAGTGGGGACTTTCTGAAAAAAAAAACAACAAACCCAACAGTAGGTGAATATGATTAATTTCAACTAACTCGATGTATGTTGTACTTGATGTTTATTTTATGGGAGAGAACAGCAACAATATCAAGTATTATATCATTATCAATTTTGTTTCTGGGTGATATTGGACAGGGTGGTCTTCTAAGAAGCAGGATTAATGGAGACATTTAACTGTGTTTGTACGCATTTTGTTTTCGGTCACCACTTTATTCACTTTATTCGTGTTTAAAAAATATGCATGTATGTAAATAAGTATGACACCATTTGTGTTGGCAGAAACAGAAGTTTATTTAGTTCAAACCACACAAATGGTGTCATACTTATTTATGTGAAACAAAGTCAACAGCAATGACAGGAATGACTGATGGAGTTACATCGAGATGATGATGACGGGGTGATATGTCAGGACTGGCACTGTTGGCAGGAATCTTGAATCCAGTGTTGAATTGATGATGATCAGCACAGTACAGCACAATGTCCTATAGGCCTACACACAGAAAGAAGAGGACCGGAAATGATAGCCTACAGATAACCTAAACAGTAAACTTGAGAGTGGATGGTGCTTGAGATAAAACAATGTCTGCGTCTACCTTCACTGCTCACAGTAGATAGACTAGCTCATACAGAAAGTCTTCATCCTCAACGTGATCCTCATGTGATATACTACACAGGGTATGCCTACAAAAATCACAAGTTTTCCAGGAGAAGGAAACACACACTGCACATTCCCCATGAGACCACTTCCATCACCCCGGGCCCCTGACCTACCCTAGCCTTACCAACATGTGAAGTGAAACTGCAGCATCAGACAGGGACAATAGCGGAAGCGATAGCGCAGCGACTTTTCCTTAAGGTTTCGTAGGCGGGGGTTTGGGATGTCATCAAGGCAGCGGTCGCCAAAGGTCTTCAGTAGGGGTTTATGGTCTACCGCCACGATGAGGTCTGAACAACCAAGGGTGAAGTGACGGGCTTTGTCGAGTGCATCGACCACAGCAAGGGCTTCACCCTCAATTGGCGCATAGCGGGATTCGGCTCCAGAGGTGAACCGGCTTCCAACCAGGGTGATTCTCCAGCCTGTTTTGCAGCAGAATGGCTTTGAGGACGTGCAGGAGCAATGCTTCTGGAAGAGCCAGAACCCAATGCCGTCTTTGCTCCAGTCAGTTGCGAGGCAGGTAGGCCTTGCTTTGTCGAAGATCTCGACCCCTTGATGGATTTCGCCGATGATGAGGGCCTTAGATTCCTCAAAGAGCTGGTCAAGCTCAGGGGTCCAGTCAAATCGGGTGTTGGGTTTCAGTAGATCTCGAAATCTCTGCATTCGCTGGGCTGAGGCAAAGGCGTAGGATACCTGATTGATGAGGCCAAACCAACTCCTGACGTCTGTGATGCTCTTGGGGGTCGGGAAGTGCTGGATGGCCTCCAGGTAGCGTGCGCAGGGACGCACTGTGGTCGGTGTTATCTCAAAGCCAGCAAATTCCACTGTGTCTTTGCCAAACTGGAACTTCGAGGGGTTCAAGATGATGCCATGGTTGCCACAAGTGTCAAGCCATTTCACCGCCTGGAAGAACGATTCCTCGAGCGAGCTTGACCACATGAGTGTATCGTCCACGCACTTTGTCTTTTGAGGAAAGTCGGAGACGATTTCGTCGAAGCGACGACTGTAGCCATCACCGGAGGAGATGTAGCCCTGTGGAGCGACGCAATAGCGGTATCGGCCCCACGGTGTGATGAACGTCGTTAGGTGTCTATCGGCTTCATCAAGGGCAATGCTGTGGTAGCCGTTCCAGGCATCAAACACTGTCTTCTTCGTGTGCGGGGGCACTTTACGAGCTTGATGGAAGGGCGATTGGGTGTGATGTGTTTCCCGTGTGGCGTACTGGTTCAGGGGTTGCAGGTCCACTGTGCGTCGTGGTTTGCCAGATTTCTTCGGACAGATGACCATCTTGTGGCACCAGGTGACTGGGGTGCCAACAGGGACTGGCTCAATGACGCCCAAGCGCACATCCCGATAGAGGCCAGCCTTGACTTCGTCCTGCCAGTGGATGGGGACTGGGATGGGGGTGTGGTGAGCCACAGGGCGGGCATCTGGGTCAACCATGAGGCGTATGGGTGGTCCCGACATCTTTGGGAGTGGCTGATGTTCACAAATGTTGAAGGAGCTGGAGCTGTAGTAGTCAAGCAGCCATTTCTCCAGATGTTCCCTGTTCTCCTCAGTGGCGGGGAATGGGAGGGAGGTTGGGGGTGGTGGCGGGGGTTGGCGGCGGGGACAGTTGCAAGCCTCTGTGTCAGGGGAGGGGAAATCTCCAGAGGTGTTGATGCTTGTCCCGCCGATGGTTGGGAAGCTGGGGGGGATCATCCCGAGGGCGACACATGCCTGTTTGCTCAGGAACAGTCTGTCGGTGGATGTGGTGAAATACACCATCTGATGTGTCTCCAGCAACGTTTTGGATGGGGATGTGCCTGAGATTCGTAGAGCAATGGCCCCAATGATGTCAATCGTTGCGCGATTCGCTGCCGTCATCTTCATGTTGACGGGCAATAGGTGTCGTCGGCTGAGTCCCATCTTGGTCAAGAGGGCCGTGCCTGCCAGGCATGACTGACATCCCGTGTCTGCCATCGCTGGGTAGGTGACAGGCCTGGTAGGGGCGGGTAGGGAAGTGGGAAAGCCGAGGGATTGGGCGTCCGAGGGCACAGCGTGGACGATGACATCGATGAAGGGTTGGGGGTCAGAGGCTCGTTTCTCCCATGCCTTGCAGAATTCGTTGTACACGTGGTGGTCGAGGGAGACAGAGAGGGTGCTGGATACTGGGACTGCCATGTCGGTGCAGCAGAGGCTGTCAAACACAGCAGTAGTGTCGTCCAGGGGGGACGCTGCACTGGGATTGGCGGGACTTCGCGGCGATTGTCGGCAAACACTGGCGAAGTGATGGGCTATGCTGCACTTAGTGCACTTTTTGTCGTAGGCTGGGCACTTTTTCATGCGCTCCTTCCTGCTGTTGCCATGTCCTGACTTGCCACAGTAGCCACAAGTGGAGGTCGAGCCTTTGCTGTCGTTGGGGTTGTTACGCAGTTTTTCTCTGCGCCTGTAGGAGCTTGTTGCTGCCGTAACGGTGGTTGGACCGCCCTCAACGAGAAGGCGACTGGCAGACCTCTTGCCGCTCTCTTTGGCCTCCACGAAGCGAAGCGCGTCCTCCAGTGACATGTCTTGTCTGGATTCGCCAAGGATGTCCAGTCGAATGTCCTCGTCGTTCAGACCACGAATGAGGACGTCTCTGATCATGGTCTCACTGTAGTCCACTTTGGCATTGCATGTGTCAGATGGGCAATCCACCCTGTAGTTGCAAACGCCTGCCTGTCCTCTGAGACGAGCAGCGAAAGCTCTGATGGGTTCATCGCGGTCCTGTCGCATCTGCTGTAGCTGGACGCGGGCGACCATGATGTTTTCCTGCCGAACTGCCAATGATTTGATGTTCCCCAGCACAGTCGCTTCATCACTGGCGGACATGGCGCCGAATGTCCTGGTCAGGTCTTTGCGGAGGTCTTCATCGCAGCACTCGAGCAGCTGGAAGACTACGTCAGGACCACTGAGGTGTGTTGCCCGTTTGTAGTCAGCCCACCTCTGGAGAAAGTAGGCCCAAACCTCGCTCGTCCCAGCTGCTGACACAGTTGGGCGCCGGACTTTCTCCGCCTTGGCTGCCGTGTGTGGAGTAGGCGCAGGAGCTGCGTGTGCTGTGGCGCTGTGGAGGTTCAGCAGGCATATGAGCACAGCTTCTGGTGTGGCCGCGGGCCATGAAGCATCGCATCCGGGTGCAGGGCAGTTGATGTCAGCCATGTTGAGATTTGTTTCACATAAATATTTTTGTGCTGCCAAAGTCTTAACAAAGACTATGAGAAGTTATAACTAAGTGAGCTTCTTGGCTGGTTTGTTACTTGGATGTTTTTTTTTTTCCCTCTTTCCACCCTTGTACCTTGAAATGTATTGCGGCCATAGGCTTATGCACATTCAAGTTTCAGTGTTCAGTGTTCTCTCTCCCTCTGTGTGTGTGTGTGTGTGTGTGTGTGTGTGTGTGTGTGTGTGTGTGTGTGTGTGTGTGTGTGTGTGTGTGTGTGCTGGGCGCGCCCACAGGCGCGATTTCATCCTTGATTCTTTTTTATCGAGGATAATGGAATAAGCACTCATGGGCTTTTTTTTTTTTTTTTTTTTTTTTTTTTACTTCCAGTCCCTTTGAGTATGCAGTTTTGTCAATTTTGATATGTTCCGACGGGCACATAATGGGCTACACTTTCGGAAAGTGGAGCGGGATTTAACGTGTGCAAGATGTCTCGCGTGTGTTTGCACACGGGGGGGCGCCGCGGTTTAGAGTCTCATCTGAAGGACTTTTCCGGAGAGAGAAGTGTGCACTGATGATAGCTGATGGGGAACAATCCCCGTGAACGGGATTGGAACCCGCATCAGATTGCGACCTCAATGTTCGAACTAATACAGTACTAGGCTATCCTGTCCAGCACAGAGAGAGAGAGAGAGAGAGAGAGAGAGAGAGAGAGAGAGAGAGAGAGAGAGAGAGAGAGAGAGAGAGAGAGAGAGAGAGAGAGAGAGAGAGAGAGAGAGAGAGAGAAAACTCGAACTCAACTTTTAATTGACTTTTGGCAGGATGGCCTCTATCACAAGGTGAGCAACAATGCAAACATAAGAAACAAAAATATACCGTTAAAAGCAATACACGGAATTACATAGATTTGTTTTTTCAAGAGATTCATGTTATCGGTAAACTCTTTCATTCCCCAATTTACAATTGCTATTGCTTCCCTTTATTCCCAGGTTCCTCTTGTCTGTTTCTTCCCTTCATTCCCGGATTTACAGACCAAAACACTTAGCATAATGGGGTATTTACTTTATAGACTTACAGCAGTAGCGCATATTATATGAACCAAAGAATGTCATATATCATTGTGTAGGAAATTGATGTGAGATGGTGTTGATGACCATGTTGACACTTCACAGTAACACGACAGATGACACAGGTGTAAAACAAGTAAGTTGACAGTAAAAAACAGGTATGCCATCATGTACTCCATGCAGATCAGTATTTTTCTAGCCAGTTGTATGTTTCGTGCTTGTACTCACCAACTGATGCCTCATGTACATCCCCTTGCATTGTTTACATGTGAATACTCCATGAGAACTGTCACCATTGTCACCATGATTGTCCCGAACACATCAACAGTTTATTCTCTTTTTTGTAGACTGTGTATGACTACCACACACCAATAAAGAGAGCAAGCCCCACACTATTTTGCACACTTTTTGTATACAGATAGTATTTACATGTTCTCTAATTACATGTGTCTGCACTTCTGTCAAAATATCACATGATATGTCACACATAGGTGACACATGTATGATACACCTTGATCAGAATCCCAATTCTCTCCATCTTCCATTTTCACAGCCAAGAAATAAGCCACATCTTCACACACACTCTTACACTCATTCTAAAAACCAACCAGGCTAATTTCTCAAAGACTACTTTCTCACGAGGGTGGGGGGGGGGGGGGGGGGGGGGGGGGGGGGGGGGGGTAGGAGGGGAGGGGAGAGCTGGAAGACCAATGCAGTAGGCTAATCTGGAACTGCATTCCATTCACGGCTACTACTACACAGACTGGATAGTGGTTGAAGGGTCAAGATGCTGACAGGTGAAGATTGATGGGGGAGAGGGAGGGAAGGAGGGCGGGAGGCTGCCCAGCGTGGAATTCCTTACATAAACAAAGACCCCTTAGTGGCTGACAACTGATAAGCAACTAACGGGAAGAACAGAGCACTCCCTGCTGAGGGTACTGTCTTAAGAACATCTGGACGAATACTGTTGTATTATATTAGGGCAGTGAAACAAAAGGTGTTTTTCATCTTCTGTTATTTCGGGGCAGAAGGGACAGTCATTCATACCTGGGTTGACATCGCGATTAAAACGGTTTCTGTGAGTGTTGATGTCACTGACACCAATCTGACAGGGGTGGAGAAGGTAGCCTATGCCCCAGCCTAATATAATAGGTTATATTCGTCCCAATAGACCAATTAGGCTATAATTATAGTGTTGCACAGCTTGGTGCCAAGTTCTATCCTACTTTTTCTTTCTGACTTGGAAAGTTTTTTAAAGACGTTCTTGATTTGTTTCATTATACTTCAACACCATTCTAAAATCCAAGCTGTTTTTTCCCCCCGCAGTTCTCCTTAGTACTTTGTCGCATAGGCTGCTAAAATCGTAACATATACGCGCGGGCCTGCTGCCCATACAGTGATACACACACACACACACACACACACACACACACACCACACACACACACACACACACACTCCCGTCTGATAACACTATTTAATGAAAGTACATTACACAGAAGAACACACACACACATACACACATTGACACACACACACGTGCGCCCGCCCATACACACACACACACACGCGCGCGCGCGCGCGCGCACTAGCCTATTTAGTGAAAGGACGTTATACTGAAGAAAACACACATACGCATGCCCGCGCGCACACACACACACAAGGCCATTATCACTTCATGTAGAGGAACATAAAATTGAAGTCTAGTTTACACACAGATGTGGTATTGTGTGCTAGTGGGAACAGATGACAAAATTTACAAAATTGCATAAATCTACACTGGGGACTGGATGTAAAAAACACACAAAAGCACCCCACATCAGAGCTTATTCCATTATCCTCGAAATAAAAACAATAAAACACACACACACACACACACACACACACACACACACACACACACACACACACACACACACAGAGGCGTGCATGTGCGCACGCACATACACACCCATGCGCGTACACACACAAACACATGAGGCAGATGATTCGGGTAGTCAAAAAGATCAATGAAGACTTCAAGGACACTCAAATAGTCATCAGTCAGGCCATTCCTACGACCCATAGAGAACTTGGGGCCAAAAGACAATTATACAACGCCTTTATGTTCGGAGAGTTGTTCAGA
>CM060324.1:42052191-42054783 GCA_030674155.1 Stramonita haemastoma
ACTCTATTTTATTTATTTATTTATTCTTTTATATCGAGGATAACAGAATAAGCAATCGTGTGCTTTTTTCATCCGGTCCCCGTGTGTATGCAGTTTTTGTAAATATTGTCATCTGTTGCCACCGGCACACGATGGCCTACTCTTACAAAAAACGGAACAGGATTTAACGTGTGCACAAGATGTTCTGCGTGCGTTCGCACACGGGGCCTCGGTTTAAAGTCTCATCCGAAGGACTTTTGGGGAGAGTGGAGTCAGCACTGATGTTACTCCAGACACAATTAGAACCGATTTAAAGATGGCCGAAAGCATGTAGAGTGGGGTAAGGCCATTTTGGTCAAATTTTCAGTAAAAACAAACAAAACCACACACACAACCACGCACGCACGCACGCACGCACGCACGCACCGCACACACGCATGCACGCACGCAACAGAGAGAAAAAGAGAAGGAGAGAGAGAGAGAGAGAGAGAGAGAGAGAGAGAGAGAGAGAGAGAGAGAGAGAGAAGAGAGAGAGAGAGAGAGAGAGAGAGAGAGAGAGAAGAGAGAGAGAGAGAACTGGTCTTGAACGCTGCAAGAAAACCCCCAACTGGAAACAGGCTAATGTCAAAGGATGTCAAAGAAGACTTTCCTCCCGAAGAAAGAAGCAGGAGAAACAACCTGCAGCCTCTTCTCTGCTCCCTGGGGGCTGACGGTAAGACCAGTTCGATTCCCGGTCGAGGAGATTTTTCTCCTGGAGTTAACATCAGTGCTGATTCCACTCTCCCCAAAAGTCTTTCGGATGAGACTGTAAACCGAGGCTCCGTGTGCGAACGAAACGCAGAACATCTTGCGCACACGTTAAATCCTGTTCCGCCTTTCGTAAGAGTAGGCCATCGTGTGCCGGCGGGGAACAGATGACAATATTTACACAACTGCATACACACGGGACTGGATGAAAAAAAGCACATTACTGCTTATTCTATTAGATCTATCCTTGATATATCCTCGATATAAAAAAAAAAGGCTTTCTACAGTTTTGACAAAGTGAATGCGAAGACAGTCTTTCATTCAATACTCACAGTCAGTCCATCCAACAACATACCAGGAAAAAATAACACAGTTTGAGGCTGCAACCATGCTAGCTGGGGAAAGAAGTCCGCAAAGCAACCAGACCAGACACGGACCCCTTCAGTAGGCTATCTTCGGGCACACTCAAGCCGAACCAGTATGCAGGGGTCAAACTCAGCGGTTTCCTCCGTGGCCACTAGGCCTAATGGACGCCAGCCAAAGACGGGGTTTGGCAAGGGGGGGAGCCACCATCTAAATTCTTATTTTCTTTAATTCCTGGTTGTTTATGTTTGGCATTTCATTTTGTTTGTTTCATTTTGCATATTCAGCGTAGGTAATAGTTTTATCCTGTATTGCTCTCTCTCTCTCTCTCTTTTCTCCTCTCTCCTCTCTCTCTCTCTCTCTCTCCTCTCATCTCTCTCCCTCTCTCTCTCTCTCTCTCTCTCTCTCTAAGTTTACTTGAAGTAAATTCGCTTTGATTAATAATAGTCCCTACTCAGACCAAGATCCAGCCGAAAAAAAAAAGTATGGATTCCTTTTTCCCCTCCCCCATTGGATATGCCCCCCCCCCCCAAAAAAACAAAAACCAACCAAACAAACAACAACAACAAAAAAACCCAACCAAAAAAAACACAAAAAAACAACAATCAAATCAAAAATAACCAATAAAAAAACCTGTAGAGCAGTGAGAATTTATATCTTTTTTTTTTTAATTATTATTATTATTATTATTATTATTATTATTATTATTATTATTATTATTATTATTATTATTGTATATTGAGGATAATGGAATAAGCACTCATGTGCTTTTTTTTTTTTTTTTTTAACATGCAATTCGAGTGTATGCAGTTTTGTAAATATTGTCATCTGTTCCCAAAGGGCACACGATGGTCTAGCCTACTCTTACGAAAAGCGGAACAAGATTTAACGTGTGGGCAAAATGTTCCGCGTGCGTTGGCAGAAAAGGCCTACATGTGTTAAAAACAGCCTTCATTCAAACTGAGGTAGTCTGCTAGATCTATCCCCATGGACGGGTAGCCTAGTGGTCAGAACATTGCGCTCCGCATTTGACGACCCGGGTTCGATTCCCGGTCGAGGGAATTTTCCCCTGGAGTTAAAATCAGTGCTGTCTCCACCCTCCCCAAAAGTCCTTCGGATGAGACTACAACCGAGGCCCCGTGTGCGAACGCACGCAGATAATCTTCGCACACGTTAAAACCCTGTTCCGTTTTTCGTAAGTAGGCCATCGTGTGCCGGTGGGAACAGAAGACAAGATTTTCAAAACTGCATACACCAGGGACGGATGTAAAAAAAAAAACACACACACACAAATGTTTCACTTATCCTCGATATAAAAGAATAAACTAAAAACTAAAAAATGCTCTAAACTACGTGTCCTGTCCCAAGATAAAGCGGTTTGCTTGGCACACTGCTCCAAAAAAAAAAAAACCCCGGCCAAAATTCAGGGTTTAAAAGGCTTGGGGATTTTTAAAATGGTGAACAGAAAGGTTTTTTTTTTTTTATTTTTGGGATGTATTTTTC
>CM060324.1:42068595-42073595 GCA_030674155.1 Stramonita haemastoma
ATGTGATAAATCAGAGAACGACAAAGTAGCCATTTATTTTTTTATTGCATAAGTTTTTATATTCATTACATTTGCTTTATCCATTTTTTTGGATTGTCGGCTAAAGGTAAAAAGGTCAAGGTGTCCCATAACCTATGTGGTCATAGGGGAGAGAGGCATCAGACACCTCAGCTTCTCTAGGGGCCAGGATATTGTGGGTGGCACCCATCTCTTCTTCCTTGCTGCTTTACCTTCTCTGACCCTAAAGAGATTAAAGTTAAAGTCTGTCCCAAGCCTAAGGCTCATCAGGCCAGTACTTATCCTGATTTCTGTGGCATTAAACGACTGAGAGTCATAGACTCCCCTGGATAGGACGCCAGTCTATCGCAGGGTTAACCCCCAACACAAGGTTGGTACCCCTTTTACACCTGGGTGGGGTGAGAAAATAGCCGTAAAGTGCCTTTTCCAAGGGCACAACGCCATAGCCGAAAGCTGGGATTGAACCCGCAACCTTTAGATTCCAAGTCCAACGCCCTAACCACCAGACTACAGCGGCGTCTCCTAAAAAGGGCAGGTACCCATTTACAGCTGGGGGAACTGGGGCAACTGTTGCTGAAGCCAAGGCATGCAAACGGTCACCCATCCAACCGTTAACCACGCTCGATGCTGCTTAACATTAGTTAGGGGAAAGCGAGCACTCTGACCACTGAGCTATCCCATCCCCATGATTGTCGGTTGCCATTTTCAAATAGCAAAAAAGTTATATTCAGTATATTTTGCTTTATCCATGTTTTAATGATTACTTTGTCATGTTAATCAAGTTTTATTGTGATCAAAGTTAGTTCAAAACTAGCTTCTGTAGCGCAGTGGCTAGCACAATAGCATTCCTGGTTTAAGGTCACAAGTTTAAATACTGTAAGAGTCTTAATTTTGTTTTTGTTGTTTGGGAGGGGGTTGTTGTTATAGGGTTTGGTTTTGTTTTGTTTTTAACTCTAGTAGGCTGCTACCAAGATTTAGTTTACTATGGGTTCAGTGGAAAGACTTGGATCACACTGTCAAACATCATCCGCTTTACTGATGCAGTTTTGAGAGTGTTCAGATTGTATGACCAAGACTGTAGGTGTCTGTATTTCCTGGGCCTGGTTGATTTCAGGTTGTATTATGATAAGAAGCATAACTCAAGAAGTCTCTTAGCTGGTGTATCTGCATAGCATCACCATTAGTCGTCCTCATCACAATCATCCATCATACAGTATAAGAGAATCATCTCTAACTCAGTGGCCCCTGTTACTCTGATCTTATGGTGACCTCAAACTAAGATTCCTGTATACTATACTGTTATATCTGTGGTGATTTTGTTTTGCAACTTTCAGGGATTAGTCATTCATCAGTGGGAAACAGTCATCAGAAGGGTGTTGTGACAGTTGCTGCTACAGATGGGTATCTCATTCACTCTGGCTCTGCGACTGCAACTTTTGACATCAGTAGGAGGCTTTGTGGGTGGCATGTGCACACTAAATCAGAACAGGCTCCACTAAAGATCACTGAGATGACCCAGTAGCAGTGCAGAACCCTTCTGGTTAGCAGCTTCATGGCGGCCAAGCATTGTTAAGCCCTATGTAAACATCTGGCCTTTTTTGTCACAGGCGATGAGTCGGGGGAAAAAAAGGCTTCAGTTACTTTTTCTTGACTTTGGGTTATTGGGTTGTTTGGGTTGTTTTTTGTTGTTGTTGTTGTTGTTGTTGTTTTTGGGGGGGAAGGTTACACGGTTGTTGACAGAAATTTTCCTCTGATCCAAAATTTGTTGGACCTCACTGTTTTGGGTGGAGTGTTAAAGGTATTTGTTCATTGATGAAATTGTGCATTTATTGGGTTATCCATAAGGGATGGATTTTAGTGTGATATTTTTCAGAATGCTTAGTAATTGTAGTTATTCTGCTATGAATGAATTTGTCAGAAAATAAAGTTTGATCACGGGTGATTTACATGATTTTTTTTTCTTTTAACATGAAATATGTGTATGTTGAGTATTTTCATATCCTGCTTTCTGCAATGCAGCAGAGAACAGCCTTTTTTGTTGTAGGGGTTTAGGTGGGTTTAGCTCTAAGCATGACACCTGTGTGCATGCATTTTGTTTGGGGGTTTTGGTCATCTGTCCCTACTGGCACTTGATGGCCTACTCTTCCATAAAGCGAAACAGGTTTTTAATGCGTGCCAAAGATATTCTGTGTGCATTCACACACTGGGCCTCAGTCTATAGTCTCATCCAAAGGACTTTGACATTCAGTTTGATTTGTTTATCAAACTAGGAAGAAAGGGCAAGACTGGGAATCGAACCCAGAACCTCATAGTTTACTTGTTGGCCAAGGAATGTCTTAACCATCCTGCCGCCCTCTTTTTTTAAATTTTGAATGTTATAAAAAGTGGGCGTAAAAGCCAGTCTCAGATTAGACAAGAAAGATGAAAATGAAATATGATTTTAAAAGGAAAATACTGGGTATTCTTAGTACTGGATGAAAAGGCAAACAAACCAAGCATTTTGGAAGAACTAAACAAAAACCTTGAGCTTACCAGCCACCTTGGCACAGTGGTTAGCAGCTTGGATTTCAGATTGGAAGGTCGCGAATCTCATAAAAGTCATAGGGATTTTTCGGACTACCCAGAAAAAACACAGATAATGTGTAGATGTTTGCTGCAAAGCACACCATGAAAGTCTACAGAAATTTTTTTTTTTAATTTCCGGAGTTGGAATGGGGCTATCCTAATGATGGGTAAAAATGGTCACAAACGCAAAATCAAAATCTCGCCATTGATGAACCTCAACACACACACACACACAGACACACACACACACACAGACACACACCACACACACACTATATATATATATATATATATATATATATATATATATATATATATATATATATATATATATATATATATATATATATACACACACACAGGTTCATCAATGAGGTTGAGGTTCATCAGTGGCGAGATTTTGCGTTTGTGACCGTTTTTACCCATCACACACACACACACACACACACACACACACACACACACACACACACACACACACACACACACACACAGCTGTGTGTCTCTGTGTGTGCGTTGTGTGTGATATGATAACTATCTGTGTGTGTAGATACATACATACATACATACATACATACATACATACATACATACATACTACATACATACATACATACATACAAAAGCATAATGGGGGAGGGGGTAGCCTCCACAGAAGACTTGCTTGCTCTTGCACACCGGCTTCCAACATAAATGTCTCTCTCTGTCTGTCTGTCAGTCTACCTGTGTATGCATATGGGACCATGCTGCCTATTTTTTTGTAAACATGCAAGCACACATGCAGGTGTGTAGCCTACCTGTATGCATCTCTGCATGAGTATGCATAGGCTTAACTAAATAATTATATATATTCAAGTTCCATCAGAACATGACCAGTACTTGTGCGAGCAAGCAAGCATGTTCAATCTCCTCTTGGGTCCCCGCGTCAAATTAATTGGCACGCACGGGGTATCCACCCTGTTTCCAAGTTCGCCCACCCCTTTCAGGATAAACACAGAATCGATTGGTTTATTGCCAAAGCTGGGGTGGATATATACCCGGCAATTTACTGCTGTGGTACCAGGATCCCTTCCCCAATAATCCAACTGGCGCAGAAACAGCGTGCGATTCCCACTACCGATGGTGGTACATAGGCTACTTTTTAACTGACCGTCACTTAGACATAGACCCATAAAACCATGGACGGTAGTGCCAACAACACACGATCACAGACAGACATGGACATGGATGAGACTATAAACCGAGGCCCGGTGTGCGAACGCTCGCAAGAACATCTTGCGCGCACACGTTAAATCCTGTTCCGCTTTTCGGAAGAGTAGACCATTGTGTGCCGGTAGGGGACAGATGACAAGATTTACAAAACTGCAAACACACAGGGACTGGATGTAATAATTAAAAAAATTTTAAAAAGTACATGAGTGCTTATTCCGTTATCCTCGATATAAAAGAATAAATAAAACACACACACACACACACACACACACACACACACACACACACAACACCACTACCACCACCACCACCACCACCAACCACCAAACCACCAACCTACCAACTATACCCTTCCTCCCCTCCCCCCCCCCCAAAAAAAAAAAAAAAAAACCCACACCCTACCACCACCAGACAGCTACAGTGATCCCATACACCGAGTCTGGCACCATGATCAGTCACGCTTCATCGCACCCGAACGATCAAGCAACGGAGCGTGAACACTCCAGTCGCTCCAAAACGTATGGCGATAATAATCACCCTCGGCCACTGGCACCTCCTGTTGTTAGTATGAGAGAATTATACTCGCTCGTTATTACTCCTCCACCCCCACCCCAGCCTCCACCCTCACCCTCACTACTACCACTTCCACCCCTGTACCTAGCTGTTGCGGCTTTCTCAACACGAGTAAACAGCCACCCCGTCAGTCAGGATTTAGGATTTAGAGTTAGGGTGATAAGCCGGTCGGTCATACACTGACTTGAGTGGTTGAGTGCGAAGCCAGAATATTGCCATGGCGCAAAGGTACGCTGTGGCAGTCAACATTGGTGTGTTTGCTGGAAGAAATGCGTCATGAGATTATCATACTGTTACTCTAGATTTGTTGTGACACCCTCGACAATGAAACAGCAGTAGTTCTTGTTCTGCGATTGCTTGTGTGTCTCTATAGCTATACTTCTACGTCTTGCTTCCTTTTGTGAGACGACGGTGAAGAAGAAAAGAAAATGAAAATGGTACAGGTGGATTTATGAGTGGACTTTTTTTTGGGGGGTAACTGTGTGTTGCAGACGTTTGTGCAGGTTTGAAGTCGTGATTTGAAAACGGTACAACTGGTGCATCAGTGCTTTCTGAATTTTGTTGGGGTCCTGTAACCTGCCAAGCGTTGATTTTTGTGTGTGTTTTTTTTTTCTGCAAGGATATTGCTGCAG
>CM060324.1:42076095-42077669 GCA_030674155.1 Stramonita haemastoma
GAGAGAGAGAGAGAGAGAGAGAGAGCTTTGCTAAAGCCCAGTAACATGTTAAACAATCAGTTAATCATCATCATCATTATGATCACAAGTGATGGTTACTTACAAAACGATTTTTTTAAAAAAGACTGGTATGGACAGCTGTCTGCAAATAATGAACACGCACTGGTTCTCTGATTATTTTTTGATAAATAAAAATCAACAAGTTTTTAATATCTAACACAAGCAAAAACCCCAACCTCAAACAAAATATAGCATAATTACTCTTTGAAACACACCATCGTTGTTTTAAAAAAACCTCTTCATAGAAGGAAAGTCTCAAGTAATTGAATCAGATCCAAAATGCTTTCAATGCTCTTTTTTTCCAGGTCCCACCTTGTGACTTTGATCCGCCCTTGCTGATCAACTTGCGAATGATGGCTGAGAAGGAAATTTCGATACAGAAACTCGGTTCTTGGAAACGTAAAGACTACACTGGAGCATGATACGGAAACATATGTTGAAAATGTAGAAATATTAGACAACGTGTTTCCTCTTCCGATAAAGTCTGCCAGTAATTCCCAGCTTTGGCGGCGAGCTGGCGCTAGAAGTGAGATGAACTAGTCCTGAACTGTCTGAACACAGATCCAACCAACACCAGCACAACAGAGATGCGCAGACCAACTACAACACAAACCTCGCGGGGTTCTTCCCCTCAAACAGAGATCCAGATCCCCGGGGCCAGCAAGGAGGACCAGGTCCTGTCCCGCCTCAACAAAAACTACCGCCTGTCCAAAGCCCAGCAGATCCTCCGTCTGCTCAAAGACCAGGACGCCCTCAACCAGCGGTTCCGCGCCTGTGACCTGCTGGACGACGACGAGGAGGACGACAACGCCAAGAACAAGGAGAAGAGTCAGCAAGACGACAACAACGAAGATGCCTGGAGCTTAGAAGAAAGAAACAGCACAGTGACGGGGGGACGTGACTTGTCAGAGCACGAGGCGGACAGGCGCGCGGCCAGGCACGTGGCTCTGAGGAAACACCGCAACAGCGTAACCCGGGTCGCTGCAAGACGTCCATGGGGTTTTACAACCAAGCGGAGGTCACGGAGATTCCTTACGACACGACAGTGATAACGTGAACGGTTTGTCGACTCCGCTTGTTCCACACCTCGCGGAGAGAGCACGGCGGGTGCTACCTCTGCAGCTCACCCTCCACCAAGCAGAAGCAGTCTCCGCAGGTGTCTGCTGGTCACGGCTCCAGGACGAGGGGAACCCTCCACACGTGGCGGGACCTAGCGAAGTGACGGTGAAGGAACTCTCCCTGACTGAAGACCGTCTGGTGCAGTCGGCGCGGTCTTCTCGTCCCAAGACATCCTGACCTCGTCCTCCTCCACGCGGAGCCGTTACTACCGCCAGCAGCCTCACCCGGGGGGTGCAGCACAAGTGGCCGCAGCCGCTGCCGCTGCTCACCACCCCACCACCACCCCACCACCCCCAGCATCAGCATCAGCAGCAGCAACAGCAACAGCTCCACCACCCCTTTCCCCAACAGCGCGGGTATGGGCGACACCCGGCAGGCCATCATCTCTCGTCTGG
>CM060324.1:42077769-42129219 GCA_030674155.1 Stramonita haemastoma
TTAAAGAGGGCAAGTTTTCTGAAAACATACTCAGCAAATGAAAAATAGTATTTGGACAGACCAAAAATACTAAATAGTATTTTGATAGCAAAAATAGTATTCCCAATCTTTCTTGGTCTCGGTGTATTCTAAACATTATTTATTTGATGGTTCTAATTGGGGCTTTGATTCACTGGCAGCACTATGCTTTTATCATGTATGAAGAAGTAGATGCAGATGTTTCTGCAGATGGACGCAAGTGATATGAGAATGACCCGTGTGTACCCTGGTGAGCACTGTTGCTTCCTTTTGGTTTTTGACAGAGGGAAAACCTTTTTCAGGTTAGGATGGAACTGAAAAACTTTGTTGTCTAAGCATTCTATCCCTCCTGCACCGTGGCCCCAGAAATCTCATGCTCCGTGGCACACCTGGCGAGTCAATCAACCGTTTCGTTGCCCCGAATGCCAAAGTGCCCCGGCATTCACCTCGAGGAATGCCCATAAGTGGACAACTCCAGAGAAAAGTACAGCCAGTAAGAGGATAACATCAGAGAAAAGAACAGTAAATGGACAACTCCAGAGAAAAGTACAGCCAGTAAGAGGATAACATCAGAGAAAAGAACAGTAAATGGACAACTCCAGAGAAAAGTACAGCCAGTAAGAGGATAACATCAGAGAAAAGAACAGTAAATGGACAACTCCAGAGAAAAGTACAGCCAGTAAGAGCATAACATCAGAGAAAAGAACAGTAAATGGACAACTCCAGAGAAAAGTACAGCCAGTAAGAGGATAACATCAGAGAAAAGTACAGCCAGTAAGAGGATAACATCATAGAAAAGTACAGCCAGTAAGAGGATAACATCAGAGAAAAGAACAGTAAGTGGACAACTCCAGAGAAAAGTACAGCCAGTAAGAGGATAACATCAGAGAAAAGAACAGTAAATGGACAACTCCAGAGAAAAGTACAGCCAGTAAGAGGATAACATCAGAGAAAAGAACAGTAAATGGACAACTCCAGAGAAAAGTACAGCCAGTAAGAGGATAACATCAGAGAAAAGAACAGTAAATGGACAACTCCAGAGAAAAGAACAGTCATCTATAAAGAGTGGGAAACTCTGCCCTGAAAACACAACTCCAGGCATGTGCCCATCTCCAAGTTCATCACTACTTACTAATCATCCATGTGTGTGTGTGTGTGTGTAAATCTAAAATCTGTTAATCCTTTTGTGAACTGTTGCATGTGTGTGAATAATTTCCAATCTAATCCAATCATGTTGTTTATAGCCCCGCCGACCACACAGGCCATATCAGGGCTGTCACCTCGCAAATTTAAAACTCAGATTAAAACTGTGCACCTACATACAGATTAAAACGGGGTACAAGACCAACTTTACTGTCCTTGCTTGTATCGACGCCCTGGTAAACCACAAGGGTCAGCCCAGGATGGCCACCGCATTTGTGGGAAAAACCACATCAATCACACTTCATCCTCACTCTCAACCAAGGACAGCTCAGCACAGATGCTCTAACACAAGTAGTGTGTCCACAATCATGTGTATCTACACATCAACATCAGGGTTTCCTCCCTACACCTGCTGTCTGTTTCTACACAGGTTTCCTCCCTACACCTGCTGTCTGTTTCTACACAGGTTTCCTCCCTACACCTGCTGTCTGTTTCTACACAGGTTTCCTCCCTACACCTGCTGTCTGTTTCTACACAGGTTTCCTCCCTACAACTGCTGTCTGTTTCTACACAGGTTTCCTCCCTACAACTGCTGTGTCTGTTTCTACACAGGTTTCCTCCCTACACCTGCTGTCTGTTCCTACACAGGTTTCCTCCCTACAACTGCTGTCTGTTTTTACACAGGTTTCCTCCCTACACCTGCTGTCTGTTTCTACACAGGTTTCCTCCCTACAACTGCTGTCTGTTTCTACACAGGTTTCCTCCCTACAACTGCTGTCTGTTTCTACACAGGTTTCCTCCCTACACCTGCTGTCTGTTTCTACACATCAACACCAAGGTTTCCTCCTTATAACCACTTCACTCCCTGCCTAAGGACAGTCTACAGGGTCCCTGTAATGTACAGGAGCTGAATGGTGATCATCATGACAATCACACCCCAAAACAATCCAATCCAATCGTGTTGCTTATACCTGCCGACCACACAGGCCATATCGGGGCTGTCACCTCATCGCATTTTAAAACTCATATTAAAGCCGTGCAATTATATACAAATTAAAATGGGGTATAAATCCAACATGTCCCCCCTACGTCCTATGGGACATGGGACTGAGTGAGAGAGTGATAAAACCAACTTCACTGTCCTTGCTTGCATCCACGCCCTGTGACACCCCGAAACCCACCAAAGGCCCCTGCTCTAGGTGCGGGAAGTCAGGTCATTTCACCAGGGAGTGCAGATTCAGAACAACAGCACTGCTGCAGACTCCACAGACCGCAGCCACCACTTCAAAACCAAGAGAGAAGGGAGGGAGGGAGGGAGGGAGGGAGATCTTTAAACTTCAACAAGTCACCCACAGCAGGCAACCAGTGACACCTCTCCCTGAAGCCCCACAACAGGTCACCACCCATGTTCAGGCCAGTGCTCCTCTAGCTTCTCAGAAACCTCTGTAGCCATCAGCCTATCACACAACCACAGCCTATCACACAATCACACAATCACAGCCTATCACACAATCACAGCCTATCACACAGTCACAGCCTATCACACAGTCACAGCCTATCACACAGTCACAGCCTATCACACAATCACAGCCTTTCACACAATCACACAATCACAGCCTAACACACAATCACAGCCTATCCACACAATCACAGCCTTTCACACAATCACACAATCACAGCCTATCACACAATCACAGCCTATCACACAGTCACAGCCTATCACACAATCACAGCCTATCACACCATCACAGCCTATCACACAATCACAGCCTATCAACAATCACAGCCTATCACACAATCACAGCCTATCACACAATCACACAATTATAGCCTATCACACAATCACAGCCTATCACACAGTCACAGCCTATCACACAGTCACAGCCTATCACACCATCACAGCCTATCACACACCATCACAGCCTATCACACCATCACAGCCTATCACACAATCACAGCCTATCACACAATCACACACAATCATAGCCTATCACACAATCACAGCCTATCACACAATCACACAATCATAGCCCATCACACAATCACAGCCTATCACACAATCACAGCCTATCACACAATCACAGCCTATCACACAATCACAGCCTATCACACATCACAGCCTATCACACATCACAGCCTATCACACAATCACAGCCATCACACAATCACAGCCTATCACACAGTCACAGCCTATCACACAATCACAGCCTATCACACAATCACAGCCTATCACACAATCACAGCCTATCACACAATCACAGCCTATCACACAATCACAGCCTATCACACAATCACACAATCATAGCCTATCACACAGTCACAGCCTATCACACAATCACAGCCTATTACACAATCACAGCCTTTCACACAATCACACAATCACAGCCTATCACACAATCACAGCCTATCACACCATCACAGCCTATCACACCATCACAGCCTATTACACAATCACAGCCTTTCACACAATCACACAATCATAGCCTATCGCACAATCACAGCCTATCACACAATCACAGCCTATCACACAATCACAGCCTATCACACAATCACAGCCTATCACACAATCACAGCCTTTCACACAATCACACAATCATAGCCTATCACACAATCACAGCCTATCACACAGTCACAGCCTATCACAACCTTTCAGACAATCACAGCCTATCAACAATCACAGCCTTTCAGACAATCACAGCCTATCACACAATCACAGCCCAACACACAATCACAGCCCATCACACAATCACAGCCTATCACACAATCACAGCCTATCACACAATCACAGCCGTATCACACAATCACAGCCAATCACACAATCACAAAATCACAGCCCATCACACAATCACAGCCCATCACACAATCACAGCCCATCACACAACCACAGCCCATCACACAATCACAATCACACAACCACAGCCTATCACACAATCACACAATCACAGCCCATCACACAACCACAGCCCATCACACAATCACAGCTTATTGCCAACAATCAGAAACTCTAGCCCTGAAACAAGCTTCCACCATGGTCAGACACTCTGAAGATGAATGTCAGCAAGTGTTTTTTTCACTGATGCCCTGTCAGTCCTACAAGCTCTGTCCACAGATTAAGAAACAGAACAAAGGAACTACAGCCTCTTGCACAAAACAAACGTGTAACGCTACAATGGATTCCTGCCCACTGTGGCATACCTGGCAATGAACAAGCAGATGAACTTGCAAAACAGGGGGCTCAGAAAGAACGGTGTGAAAGCAGCCTCACCTTCCATGAAAAGACAACCATCATCAAATCTATGGCCCGACCTAGAGTACAAAAGGATGACTACCACCACCTCCAAAGAGAAGATCAAGTCATAATTCTAAGATTCCGCACTGGGCACAACAGGCTAAACCACCATATTTCCACAAATCTGAAACTTGCTCCTTCTCCCCTGTGTGCCTGTGGTAAAGAAAACCAGACAGGCGAGCACATCCTTCACAGGTGTATGCTATTCAGCGACCCAAGGAAGAAAGTGTGGCCATGGAGATAACCCTACAGACCAAGCTGTATGGCCCAGAGAGGAGCTGGAAAGGACGTGCCATTATTTTTCCCAGACACATTCGACAATGTAAAGGGATCCATCCCAGCTACAGAACTGGTCTGAGTGTACAATAAAAAATAAAAAAAAAGTATAAAAAAAGATGTTATGGTTGAGTACAATCAATCCCTGTGTGGCAGTTTTCCCATCAATGTACCAAAGCATTCGTGCTCACTCACCCAGCCAGCCACCAAGGCCATAACAGGGTTAACACTGTGAATGCATCTCGAGTCCCATAGTCAGAGCAGTAGTGACTGTTTCGTATCAATTCATTATTAACATGATTTCACTCACCCCCTTTCTTTGGTCTTGCAGCAGAACAGGTACCTTGCCTACAGTCAGTTTAAAATAGTGTGGCAAATCAGGGGGGAAAAAAACCCTGTGTGTGCCTTGATGTATGTGTATGTACTTTGTGGAGTGTGTGTGTGTGTGAGAGAGTGTGTGTTTGTGAATGCTAGTATGTGTGTGTGTGTGTGTGTGTGTGTGTGTGTGTGTGTTAAAAATTGTTGTACCTGTTTTGCTGTATGGATGGGAAATTTGGGGATATGAAAACCTAGCAATAATTGATGTTTCAGTTAAAATGTTTTAAATATATTTTTTCATTTAAAGTGTAAATCAACTTAGTATATGGAGAAATGGGCAGGTATCCCTTCTCTATTTTGTTATCCGTTTGAATGGTTGTTTCTGGATGCAGCTGTTTGACTTGCAGTCTGAAAAGCTATCATTTAAAATTTACTGAATGATGAAAGATGTACATGACAAATCTTTGATTCAATCACGATGGCTAAATATGATAAAAAATTTGTTTTAGTACAAATCAGATTTGACTGTTTGTGGAAAAGACTGTGAGTTACTGCAGAATCAAACATTGTTGCTGGGTTTGTTTTAAGTATTGTAGGTCACAATCTGTATGTAGTTTGTTTCTTTTTCAGCCAGGGACAAGAGCTATAGATCTAGATCCATCCATTCTGTAAAGATGAACACCCTGACTGCAAATCAAGAGAAAAGACAATGTCATTCTAGCTATCTTGCTGAGAGGAAAGGTCATTGGCAACAGTGTAGTTATTAAGATGTATTCTAGTATTTATACAACAGATAGGTACAGGCACATATACAACCTTAACTTTTTACTTTTATATTGTTTCACTCTTCTAGCTTCTCTTCATGTTGTTGTTCATCTTCTCACTTTTGTACTAGCCTAGATTTATTTGCTTTTTACTTTACGATTTTTGTTTTTAGAGTTTTGAAAAGTCACATTATCAAAAAAGTCCAAGTGTTTTCTGACAGCAGAGGGTTTCTTGATAGAAAGGGGGAGGGGAGGGGGGGTAGGGCCACGTGCATAGTACCAACAACAATGACTATGAAGTTTCATGAAAGGGCAGGACCAGCAGATCAAAAACAATGGGATGAAAGGGATGGCAGGAAAGGGGAGAACAAATAGGAATGGGAAGCATTCATCACCACCATCCCCACCCCCAAACCCTCCCCCTTCTTCAGCTTTGATCAGCACAATGTGTCAGCCTGTTGTCTCTGTCCCAGACCGATCAGGAGTTTCATCCTTTCACTTCCCTCTCCCTGTCTCTCTCTAACAGGCTTTCTCTTTCTCAGTATGCTGATGTCTTTACAAAACTAATCTTTATCATCATCATCAACAACATCATCATTTATCAGTCCATCAAATTTGATGTATGCCCTTAAAAAAAATCAAACTGCTATACAAAAGTTTTGTTTTTGTTATTTTCAACAGAAAAATGACAACAAATTTTCAAAACTGCAGCAGAAATTCAATCATCATAATCAAACATGCAGTACAAACTAACTTATATTCCTATTCATCAGAAGAAATGCCATGTGTCAGATGTATTTTTGAAGACAGCTGGAATCACCACCTAAGCAACAGCTGGACTCTTAACTTGAAAATTGCATCAGATGTAGTAGTGACAGTTGTATGACTGCTTGAATGAATGTGAGTAAACATGCTTGTTTCTTTTTTTAATTTCATGTGTACATTCCCATTGAACATGACAGCTTATTTATGTACTTTAAGAAGACATACATAAGCTGTCCTATTCAATGGAAATGTACACATAAACTTAAAAAAAGAAGCATGTTTCCTCGCATTCATTCAAGCAGTCATACAACTGTCACAACTACATCTGATGCAATTTTCAAGTTGAGCATCCAGCTGTTGTTTAGGTGGTGATTCCAGCTGTCTTCAAAAATACATCTTGACTCATGGCTTTTCTTCTTATGAATGGGAATATAAGTTAGTTTGTACTGCATGTTTGATTATGAGGATTCTGTGGGAGTTTTGAAGCTTTGTTCATATTTCTGTATAAAATAATGAAAACAAAATTTATGCATAGCAATTTGAATTATCAAAAAAGTGGGTATTTGATCAAATTTGATTGACTGATAGATGATGATGATGATGATGATTATAAAGAATTAGTTTTTTAAAGGTACCGGCATAGTGAGAAAGAGAAAGCCTGAGAGAGAGAGAGAGAGACAGACAGACAGACAGACACACAAACACACACACAGACAGACAAACTGACCCACCGAGATGGAAGACCGACTGACCGAGATATACCCACCGAGATAAAGACCGCGCAAGACAAACAAACAGACACAGACAGAGAGAAAGAGAGAGAGAGAGAGAGGGGAAAACTCCTGATTGGTCTGGGGGAGTAGGCAGACACATTGTACTGATGATCAAAGCTGAAGAAGGGGGAGAGTTGGTGGTGGGGGGGTAGTGATGAATGCTTCCCATCCCAATCTGCTCTCCCCCTTCCTACCAACCCTTTCATCCCATTGTTTTTAGATCTGCTGGTCCTGCCCTTTCATGAAACTTCATAGTCATTGTTGTTGGTACTATGCATGTGGCTGTAACCCCCCCTCCCCTCCCCCTTTCTATCAAGAAACCCTCTGCTGTCAGAAAACACTTGGACTTTTCTGATAATGTGACTTTTCAAAACTCTAAAAACAAAAATCAGTAAAGTAAAAGGCAAATAAATCGAGGCTAGTACAGAAGTGAGAAGATGAACACCAACATGAAGAGAAGCTAGAAGAGTGAAACAATATAAAAGTAAAAAGTTAAGGTTGTATATGTGCCTGTACCTGACTGACTGTTCTCAGAGGAAACTTGTGAATCCAGTCAAAACAAAAATTATATTTGGCTGCAATAGATCTTGAAACATATTTACATATGGTGGAAAAAATTTGGAAGTTTCTAAGTTTTAAATACTAGGAATTATTCTATGTAACAGTGGAAGTTTTGCAAAAACCAAGAAAAAATGCTAATGATAAAGCTGTAAAGTCATGTTTAGTTTAATAAGGACTGCAGGGCAAAAAGAACTACCTATACATGTGACACTTGATTTATTCAATAAAACTGTTGCTACCGTTTTGTTGTATGGGTGTGAAATTTGGGGATATGAAAACCTAGCAATAATTGACGAGTTTTAGTTCCAATTTTTAAAGTACATTTTTCCTTTAAAGCATACATCAACTTCGTTAGTTTATGGAAAAACGGGCAAACATCTCTCATTTTGGTTTCTGTTGGAACAGTTAATTTCTGGATGCAACTGCTTGACTTCCAGTCTGAAAAGCTATCATTAAATCTTCATCAGATGATGAAAGATTTACATGACAAATCTTTGATTCAATCAGCATGGCTAAATAAGATACAAAACAGTACAAAGAAAATGTGACAGTTTGTGGGTGAGACAGTTTTGTTCAAGTAACACTTCTACTAGTTCACATATCAAAGCCTTAATATGCAATTTTAATCAACTGAGAGCTGAGTTGTGGGATAATAGTAGATGCCTTTATTATAAAACAACAACAAAAATGAAACAAAGTCAATTTCAGTATGGAAAAATATATAACTTGTCTACAAGATGTATACGTTTACACTCTCACTCTTATGAAATTCCGTTGCAGTTGTCATAAGCTTCCTAATGAGGCTGGACATTTCCATAATATACCATGGGAAGAAAGAGTATGTTGAAAATGCAATATCTTTTTTAGAGAATGAATTAATTTTATCATGGAATATCCCCAGCAATTAGTGATGGTCACAGCGTGATGGAAATCTACTATGTGTAAATCCGGCAAATCCTAGTTTGGGTCTTAAGGGGGGGGGGAGCGTAGTTATTCAATCCCGGCATATCCCGGATTAGGACTAAGAGGGTTAAGACACCCCAACATCCCCATCGAGACCAAAGCCAAACTCCTTGAGTCGACAGACCAACCCTGACCTACCAGAGCCAGACATGGACCCTTACCAAAAGTCTCAGAAAAAAGACCACCACCTGCGAGACGCAATGTCTGAGCGCCATCAATAAAACCAGACATGATCATATCAAGAACACCAAGATCAAAGAAATGGTTGGAACAACACCAATTCTCCACTACATCCAACAGCAGAGAATCAGACGGGTTGGGCTCCTGACATGTATGGCACCTCATCAGCTTGCCAGTAAAGCCTACAACATAAGGATGTCCGGGTACAAGGCAAGGGGAGGACCGAGGGTGTCAAAGAAACACTGAAGACCCACAACATCCCACCCACCCACCCAGGCCTTCAAACTTGCCACATACAAAAAGCTCTTTCTCCTCTCAATGCCTAACATGGTACATGAGGACAGGTAAAGTAAAGTAAGTAAACAACTATGAAACCCCCCCCCCCTCCCCAATGCATTTTTAACTATATCTAGCAAAATTAATGATATCAATGAATGCTAAACAAATATAAATTAACATATTTCAATCAGTGTGAGTGAGAGTGAGTGAGTGAGAGAGAGAGAGAGAGAGAGAGAGAGAGAGAGAGAGAGAGAGAGAGAGAGAGAGAGAAGAGAGAGAGAGAGAGAGAGAGAGAGAGAGAGAGAGAGAGAGGAGAGAGAGGCAAGGCAAAGTCTTTTATTCGAGGATAATAGATAAGCACTCATGTGCTTTTTTACATCCAGTCCCCACCCTTTTCAGGGATACATCAAGTTGAAAAGATACTAAACAATAAAGCTTTACGCAGTACCAAACAACACACAAGAATAAGGACACTATATATGATAAGGTAATAAAAAATTCACTCAATCAGAAGACAAAAATCTGAAGTCACAATAAAAATATTTTGATTATGGAAGAATAAAAAAGTGTTAGTAGGTAAGGAGCAAACAAGAAAACTAGATAAATAAACAACTGAAAACATCAATCCACCACCACCTGTCAAAAGTTATACATGTGACATAAGTCATACAATTGGATAAAAGGGGGGAAAAATTAACTAATATCCTTATTGGAGGGGAGGGGGGGTAGAGATACTATCAATAAAAATGTAAATAAAATTAAAAAAAAAAAAAAATAAAATAAATAAAAAAGTTACATAAACATCCTAGATGTTTCAAGGGAATAGCGAGAGAGAGAGAGAGAGAGAGAGAGAGAGAGAGAGAGAGAGAGAGAGAGAGAGAGAGAGAGAGAGAGAGAGAGAGAGAGAGAGAGAGAGAGAGAGAGAGAGAGAGGTAAGGCAAGGCAAGGCAAGGCAAAATTCCTCCACTGAGGACAACAGAGAAGCACTCGTGTGCCTCTTTCACATCCAGTCCCCGCTCCCCCCAGGGACAACATCATGATAAAAAGACAGCCCCAACCAAAAACAACAACAACTACAAAGGTTCAAACACCAAGAGCAAAAAAGCCATACCAAGCATCAAACAACAGGCGAGAAATAATACAGAGATACAGTATTAAAGCAATGTTATAAAAAGGCACTCACCCAGAAACGAAAACAAGAAGCGAGACTCAATGACGATTTCGATATGAATATAAAAAACAACAACAACAACAACAAAAACAAACAAAAAACCCCAAAAAAAACAAAAAAAGCACAAACAAACAAACAAAGCAAACAAACGACAGCGCAACAACTAAGGATCAAACATGAGAAAATGATGAGGACAGATGGCTGAAAACATCAATCGACCACCATCCACCATCAAACAAGTCCCACAAAACGTAAGACCTTGATATAAGGGGAGAAAGAACAACGACAACAGGTAAAAAATAATACAGAGATACACTACCAAGGCAACGTTACAAAAAACACCCATTCAGAAACGAAAACATGAAGCAAGAATCAATGATGATTTTGATTTGAAATTTTTTTTTTTTTTTTTAAAGGAAGAAAAAAAAAATAATATAAATTAGATAAAAAGACAAAACAAAACAAAACAAACAAACAAACAAAAAGAAAGAGCAAACATGAGAATATGGTGAGGTCAAATGACCGAAAACGTCAGTCCACCACCATCCACCACCAAACAAGTCCCATAAAACATGTTTCCGAACAAAAAAACAGAGAGAGAGAGAGAGAGAGAGAGAGAGAGAGAGAGAGAGAGAGAGAGAGAGAGAGAGAGAGAGAGAGAGAGAGAGAGAGAGACAATGACAATGACAATGACAATGACAATAGTTTATTGTCTCAGGCAAGATGCCCATTGACAAGGGGACAGTGGGAGGGGGACTGGGCACAAAACACAAAATGTCATATTCTGAAAAGTTAATTAACAACAGCCCAAATAGTCATCATGTCATGGATTCCATAACATTGCTACAGGATAGATTCAGATCCCTTTTTTTTTTTTTTAAAATGTATATCAGTTCTGATTAGCCCTTACAATGGAAACTGGTAAGGGGGACAAATTTCCTCTGCAAAACTGTATAGATTCAAAACATACATCTCACAACAAACTTGTCTGCAACAAAGCAATGTCTCTTCTTCATTTTTTTCATGACTTTTGAAATTTTGCACCGCTAACACGTGATAAATTTGTAATAATCCATGTGGCATATAGTGTACATGTCTCTCTCTCTCTCTCTCTCTCTCTCTCTCTTCTCTCTCTCTCTCTCTCTCTCTCTCTCTCTTCACACACCACACAACCACACACACACACACACACACACACACACACACACACATACACACAACACACTCACACACAACCAACACTTTCTCCTTCTCTCTTACTCACACACACACACACGCACAGAGCCACAGCCACACGCGCGCGCACACACACAACACACACACACACACACACACACACACACACACACACACACACACACACACACACACACACACACACACACACATGGTTATCCAAGCAAGAATCGAACTGCGTCCACTATCACATGCATCACATCAAGTCCGGCACTGATCCGATCTTTCAGACGCTCCCGGTCAGCAAGGGACCACAGCTTCAGTTTGTTGTACACAAAGCCTTCCTCATGGGTCATCAGCCTGGTGTCCTTCTTCACGAACCAAAACAAATCCGGGGGTGTGTCACCAGCAGCAGTCCATTGGAAACGAAGCACGAGATCGTCAGTATCACAAATCAGCGTGTCTGGATGCCGCTTACTGGTGAACACGCGTCGGAAGTCCTGGTTCTTCTGGGTGTCCCTCAGCCTCTGCTGCCTCCACTTATCTGTCAGTTCAGCCACGTGGTTCCTGATGGCGTGGGCACTTGTTCCAACTGCCTGAAGTTTCGCCAGAGGATCATCACAGTCCGAAGTTTCCGTTGTAAACACATCCCCAAGGTCAATGTCACGTTGCACGTCAGCATGCCTTTCGTTCTCAGACACTTTGACAGCACGTGGTGAATGACGGATTTCACGTGCGCAAGAATGCGACAGTGTGTTGTTGGCAGAAGAGGGTGTGTTGGTGTGTAACACAGCACAACTTGAAGGAGGCGTAGGAACAAATAAACATTGTGAATGTTCTTCTGTCGCCACATTCTCACTCTCCTCCATCTCCTCCTGCCCCTGTGCCGTCCTTCTCCTCTCCTCTGTCCTCCGTCTGTCTCTGTCAACCTGACTTGGCGGCTTCTTACGATAGCTGTGAGAGATGACAGGGGTGTGTTGCTGCGCCATTTCACTGTTGCTGGCTGGGCTGGCTTTCAGTCTCAACACAACGACTGTATTGTCGCCACTTCCAGTGACTTTCCAGGAAGTCAGGTGCTGTTGTTGGAGCAGGGCATCCAAAGTCACTTCCAACGCTGTTGGCAAACCGACAACGGGCATGGTTTTGGATAAATATGTATTTTTTGATAAATTCGTCACAGCAAAATTTTCTTCCTGCCTACCTTCAAGGGAGATCGAGAGAGAGAGAGAGAGAGGTTTTCCAACAGGATGAGGTGTGGTTAGTTACTTCTGATGCATTAAGTGGATTAGAAGATGATTTTTGTAGGTTGTTAATGATTGGTGCTGTTTAACTGAACCAGGAAGAGAATTCCACAACATAGGGCCTGAGTACAGTAAACTAGATTTGAACAAATCTATTCTTGGGATGGGGACAGCAGGCTTTACAGTATTTCTGTAATGATTCATAGGAAAGTTATCTTTCAAGGATGTGGGGATGGCTCCTGCCATTATCTTGTACATCATGATGCCTTTGTTATATTTTAGTCTTTGGTGTAGGGGAAGAATATTTAACTGAGTATAATCTACTTCTAGTAAGGTTGTTTTCTTCAAAAGGACGAGTTTAAGAGCACGTTTATGGAGGCTTAACAATGGTTTCAAAGTGTTTGCACTGGCAGAATCCCACAGGGTTGAAGCATAATCTATTGAGGATTGTACATAAGCTTGAAAAAATAATTTCCTTGAGTGAAGGTCAAGAAAGTGTTTAATTTTAGTCAACTGGTATACTCTTTGTGATAAATACTTGCATAGGTGAGAGATGTGGTAGAACCAGCTAAGATTTTCGTCGATTGTTACTCCTAGGACTTTGTGGTGAGAGATTTGTTCAATTGCCTCCTTATTGATCTGGATGGGAAACAGTTTAAGAGATAAATTTTGTCGCTTTTGTCTGGTGGTGATAAGCATGCATTTTGTTTTTTTTGGATGTATTGACATGTGGTTCAGTTCTGTCCATTTGACAAGGTCGTCAGTGCTTTTTTGTAATATAGTTGCAAGAAAGTCAATGTCGTTATGACTCGTATGTATGGTTGTGTCATCTGCAAATAGTTCACATTTAGATTTGATGTGTAGAGGAAGGTCATTTATGTATAGTGAAAAGAGAATTGGCCCTAGTATGGATCCTTGTGGTACTCCATAATGAATGGGCTTCAGTTTCGATGTGGATGTAGCTATTGAGACACATTGTTGCCTGTTTGTGAGATAGGAATTAAGTAGTCCTAGGGTTTCTGTAGAGATGCTATATAAATTTAGATTTTTGAGAAGAAGTTTGTGGTCAATCGTATCAAATGCCTTTTTGAAATCTACAAATAATACTCCACAAAATTTATTGTCGTTAATGTTTGATAGCCAATTGTCTACAAGACTAGTCAGTGCCGTGTGGCATGAATGATTTTGTCTAAATCCAGACTGATTAGGGTGAAGTAGGTTGTTGATATCTATATGATGGACTAGGTGCTTATTTATATGTTTTTCCAGGGGCTTTGAGAGCATAGGTATAATAGAGATTGGCCTATAGTTTGATGGGTCAGAAGTATCACCCGACTTGTAGATGGGTATCACTTTAGCACATTTGAAGGCATTAGGGAAGTAGTTTTTGTCAAGACAAAGGTTATATATATGTGTTAGGGTGTCAGTGATAACTGGGGCTGATAGTTTTAGTATTTTGCTGTCTATTCCATCAAGACCACATGTTCTTGATTGTTTGAGGTGAGTTAGATAGTTATAAACCTCTGAAACAGATATGAATGGTATGTGAAGTTTAGAAGGAATATGCTTTTCTTGGCAGTAATGTTTTAATTCATTGAGGTCATTGGACTTTGAATTATCATTGCTAATTACGTTAGAGGAAACATTGATGAAGTGATTGTTAAGTTTTTCACTAGAAATGTCTTTGATTATGTTTGATTTGGAAGATGGCTGATTGTTTGTTATCTGGTTTATTGCTCGCCATATAGTCTTTGAGTTTTGTTTGGAAGAAAGCAAATCTTGGAAATATTTCTTTTTTTCTCGACGTTTTTGTGAGTTTATGGCATTCCTTAATTTTTTTGACTCCTCATAATATTTATTTTCTTTTAGAAAATCTCTAAGATAACATGCTTCCTCTAGTTCTTTTGTGAGCCAAGGCGGTTTGGGGACATGTTTGATCCTAATTGTTTTTAGTGGAGCATGCTTGTTGTAGATTTCAGTAAAAGTTTTTATCCAAAGCTCAATTGCTAAGTCTGGATCTGTAATGTTGAATGTTTCCGAGATCTTGGAGTTACATAATTCTAGGAGAAAAAGCTGTTCATCAAATTTTGCGAAAGAACGATAGGTTATAGTTTTATGGCCAGGTTTGGGAATTTTTGTTCCTTTTTTTGACCATGTGGCACAGACTGGATAGTGATCGCTGCAGCTGTAGACAGGGACACACGTTTCTATGATGTTTTTAGGGTTAGATGTGTAGATGTGATCAATAATTGTGCTTGAAGTTGATGTGACTCTTGTAGGTGAATTGACTAATTGGTGAAGATTGAGGGAATTCATAACTTGGGTCCATTGATTGTGTACTTTTGCTAGGTCAATATTGAAGTCTCCCAGTAAGATTATTTCTCTGGATTCTAATAGGACTTCGTTCATCATGGAGTCAAACTTGTCTATCCAGTTTGTTCTTTCTGATGGATTTCTGTAGCAGAACCCCATTACAATAGGGTGTGAACCTTTCACAGAGACTTCAATCCAGATAGATTCTACTTCAAGATTTTCTAGATGGGGAAGACGTTTGAATGTTACTGATTCACTAATATAGATTAAGATTCCTGTTTCTTTGGGTTGTTGTGGATCTCTTCGTAGGATTTTGTAACCGGGAATATATATGTCCATATCCATTATATGCTTTGAAAGTCTTGACTCAGAAAGGCCAATTATGTGAAATGGTTTGCCTTGATTTGTGATGAGCGTTGATATATCTTCGATTTTATTTACTGCATGGTTTATGTTTAGGTGGCAGATTCGTAATCCATCCTTGGAGGGCCATGAAGTATGCTTTGAATGCATCTGTCAGTTAGTTTAGTGAGGAATGTTAAGTGTGTGTAAAGTTTGGTGATGATGAAGAGAAATAAGTTGGAAAAGTAATAATAGGGGGGAGTCAAGTAAGCACTTGATTGGGACAAAAAGATGAAATGTATCAGAAAGAATAAAAAGAATATAAAAAAAATATATTAAACACTGAACATACAACAAATGATAATATATAAAAATGGATTTAGTAACTCAAATAAACTCTCTGAAGTCTATTCAGAAGAACACGTTCAATAAACAGAACCAGCAATCACGGGCACAAATAGTATGATAAGGTTATGTGGAAGAAGAGAGGTTAAGAAAATGGAAAGAAAAGGAATATATAATATATATATATATATATATATAGAGAGAGAGAGAGAGAGAGAGAGAGAGAGAGAGAGAGAGAGAGGAGGAGAGAGAGAGAGAGAGAGAGAGAGAGAGAGAAACAAGCAAAACAATACTAAATCACCTTGAACAGTCAAGGTAATACAATGTTCAAAATATAAAAAGTACACCTGTAACAGCAATGGAAACAATAGTCACGGCCAGAATACTGGAGTATATCCTGATGCACAATCAGTGCAGTCCTGAAGAATAGAATGTTGGCACACAATCAGCACAGATCCTGAGTTGTTGTTTTTTTTTTTTTTTTTTTTAGTCATATGAAAGAAGATCTGGCACTGATCAGTCACTGTGTGCTACACATTCAGAGCACTGCAGGTGGGCACACTTCGAGCACAAAATATCTGATAAAGTATATAGATATCAGTCTGTCACCAAGTGAATAACTCGAGACCATGGGGCGTGGAGCACAGGAAACAGTCTTTGCAATCTTGTGGTATTGTTTGCACATATGTTTATGTGTACACAATCATTTTGTTCACTCGCACACACACACATACACACACGCATACACACACCTTAGTGAAGGCCATTACTAGAGTATATTCTGATGCTCAATCAGCGCACTCCTGAAGAATAAGATGTTGACACACAATCAGCACAGATCCTGAAGATTTTAGTCAAGTCTTTTCTGGAAGAAATATGATTTGGTGCTGGTCATCAGTGTGGGCTCAACATTCTGAGCACTGTTTCAGGGAGGCACGTCACAAGCACAGAATGTCTGATATATATATAAGTATCAGTCAATCACCAGGTAAACTAGTCAAGACCATGGGGTGTGGAGCACAGGAAACAGTCTTCATAATCCTGTCCTGCTGTTGTTTTGTAAACACATATGTTCATGTGCAGGTAAACATTTTGTTCATTCACACCAGCATTGTTCATTGTTCATTGTTCATTCACACAGGCATTCACACACACACATATATATACATACACATACACATACTCGCACACACATACACACACTGTGTATGTATAAAAGTATAGGTAGGTGCATGCATGCACAGCACCCTCATTTACACACACATATATATTCTTGTTGAGTGTTGGTAGAGTGGAATGTTCACACGAGAGTTTCTAGGGTATATAATACTGTGTTGGGTTTGACGTAGGGAACATTGGACAGGAAGGCTGGAGCTGGGCGAGGTCTGGAGACAGGCACTGCTGGGTAGGGTGGGGGCAGGTGGTGGGGAGAGCGTAGGGACATCACAAGTCGTGGATGTGGGAGGGTTTGTCTGTTGACCCAGACATTGTCATTCTGGGGTAGGTGGGTGGGACGGCGTCCTGACATCTGGGATGGAAAAGGGCATCCAGGGACACTGGAATTTTGTAGAGACCCTTTTTGCAGCGGAGATGGGGCTTGTGTCCTCTGCTCGTGGGTGGGCCATGTAGTAGGAGCTGTCAGGAGTGGCTGTCGTTTAAGTCGGGGGTCAGCGTACTTGAGGCTGTATGCTAACCTGTCTGAACCTTTGGGGCTGGGATGGAAGTGGTCGGAATATAAGTCTTTCCGTGGGGCTCCACTGGTGGTTGTAAATATGGAAGTGTGGTCTGCAAAGGGGACATTTTCTGCAGCACACACTTTAGCTAGGGAAATATTTGACACATTTACTGTTTTCTTTAGGGGGTGCCGTCCCATTGGGGGGATGATGGAGGATGCCAGCAGCCTGGCGTGGGGGAACACATGTTTGATATTTTTTATAAGATGTGTCCATTTGTTTTCTGTGATGGATGTATGTTTGCATGTGTTTATTCCTGTGTGAAAAATGATGTGATGTACCTCTTTGTTGTTGGGAATATGTTTGAGCCAATGAATAAGGTCATCAACTGTGATACCTGAGATGCTGATGTTCTGATTCCTGCCTTTGCGAAATAGGATATCAGATTTGATCCGTTGTGTCACCGAGTCACCTAAAATGAGGTTGGTTGTGTTGGAATGTACCCTTTGTTCGGCTAGTTGTTGACGTGGTGTGAGAGTGATGCTGGTAGTATTTTGGGGTGCTTCAGAGGTGTTGGATTGCAGTTTAGTGTCTTTTCTTTTCCTAGGAGAGACTGTTGTCCATTCATTTGTGTTTAAATCATTGTCCACAGGGATGTCTACAGGGATGTCTACAGGGATGTCGGAAGTTTGATTGTTAGAGCCTGCTTGGTTGCTGTTTTTGTCAGTGTTGACTGTTTGGTTGTTGATGTCTACAGAAATGTTGGAGGATTGTTTGTCCGAGTCTGTTTGATTGACTTTGATAGTGTTGACTGGGGCATGTTGTGGAGTTGTAGTGTCAGATGGAGTTTGCTTCAGGTCAGTGTGGTCTTTGATAGTGTTGACTGAGGCATGCTGTGGAGTTGTAGAGTCAGGCTGAGTTGGCATAGTGTCAAAGTTGTCATGTGTACATTGTTTTTTGTTTTCGTGGTCATGGTAAAGAAGAGAAAATCTGTTGGTGGTGTAACCCCCCTCACAAAACGTATTTTTGTGTTTGGCGTTACTAAGCGTTAAGTGCAGTAACTCCCTTGTAGAGTTGAGTGATCGCCCCTTAAAAAAAGAGTGCCTATCGGGATATTTCTGTTTTTTAAACCTCACTTCCTGCCTGGGGCCAGTGAGGGAAAGACGTGTGACAGAGACTCGCTCCTGAGTCTAGATGTTCCCCATTAAGGTTGGTTTTAGCCTATCTTATTAACTTCGTTTTTGATCAAACTATCTGTTTAAGCCAATTTTAGCTTAATTCAGAATAGTTCTGGAAGGTTCATGAAATTTATATGTTTGATTTAATTTCACAGGCTTTCAACCTGTGAATTAACAGTGAACGTAACTTCCTACGTATGTGGTATGTGGTACGTGATCGCTTCGAACAAAGGAAGCGTGGGGTGAATTTTGGCGCCATCATGGTCTTTGTTGCAAGTTTAATGCTTGGTAGGATATTGTTCAGCTATTAAAATGCTGGAAATATTCTAGTATGACTTTACACTACAGATGTATGGGTGTGAAGGACTACTTAATTTTTGTAATGATTTTATCACTACGAATTCTGACGTATTTGTGATATGTCATTTAGAAAATTCAAACAGTTGAAATATCAGTGGGGGCATTAATTTAATTTGAGAGGCTGTTAGCCTGTGAACTAACAGTGAGACCTAGTGGTTGTTTTAAACAAAGCACGTAAATGTTAACACAGTCATGGTTTTTGTTGTATGTTTAATTTTTGGTAGAATATTGTTCAGCTATTATTAAAATGCTGGAAATATTCTAGTGTGGTTTTGCTCTACAAATATATATTATGGGTGTGAAGGCCTACTTGATTTTTGTAATGATTGTTATCATTAAGAATGGTGATTTATTTATAATAAATCATGTAGTAATTCTAAAACAGGTGTAATGGCATTGGAATGTCATTGTGGACATTTATTTAAAATAAATCAGTCCCTCTTAATAATGTTGGCACAGTTTCATAGGATGGACCATCATCTGTCCTAAAGTAAATGAGACATGTTGGGATGCTTGCACAGTTTCATAGGATGGACCATCATCTGTCCTAAAGTAAATAAAACGTGTGTAATGGCTAACTACTAAAATTATGAAATAATTTTAGAGGTGATGTTAGATTGTTCTGAGAATATTAAATTCTCACGAGAATGGCAAAATGGGTAGGGTGAAAGTACTTTTGGTAATTGAGCTTAGTGTTGTAAACAAGCTCAGTGATGGATTGTTTAGAGGTGATGTTTTTTACATTGTATGTTCTTTTGATTACAGGAACATCATCGTCGTCATCGTCATCGTCGTTTTTCGTCATTTCTCCTCGCACCATCATCCCATCCCCACTCTCATCCTTCTGTATGCCTGATCGGAGATTGAGCCATTGATTTTTGATGTATGAAAAACTAGGACAGATTATACTTTGTTTTTTCTTAATTGTACTTGTAGTACACTTAGTCATTGGTGTTTTGTGTAATGTGGTAGTGTTGTGGGTTGTGTTGTGGAATATATGTTATAAACCCAATTTACTCGGTCTGGTGTCACATTGAATGAATGGTGTTATTCGTCACTTTCAGTGTGTTCAGTGTGGCTGCTGAGTGAGTTGAGGTTAGTTAATTTCACTTCACCTACTTTCCTACCTCTTCTATATTTCTTTTCCCCTATTTTTCTACTATCCTCTTTCCTATCCCCCCTTTATCACTCCCCGGCCCATAAGTAGCTGAGCCCTACTCTTCTTTAGGGTTACTGAAGAAAATAAGAATTATTCTAGGACTCGTAAGATTTCCGGTACCGAATTAGACGGAACGGGAATTAGAGTGGCGACTTAGATAATTCCCGTGTAGGACCCGTTACAGTGGTAGGGAAGGAAGATAGAAAGGAATCCTGTTCTTTATCTGAGTGTAAGGCTGAGTGTTTTTGTGTGTGTGCATTTGATAGTGTGTGTTTCAGTTGTGTGAGTTCTGACTTCAAGTCATGGTTTTCTTTTTGCAGTTTGTGTACACTCTTGGTGAGGGACCCTAACACTTTGGTGGCTTTTTTAATTGAACAAGTTAGGGAGTGTATCTTTTGCTTCTGTTTTTGTGAAGTTAGGGTGACTCCATATTTGCATAGGTAACGAGGAATGCAACGTGACTTTTGGTGAGGATGCGTGGTTGATGGTGAGAGATGTTGCACCTGTTGCTTCTGTACTGGGAGTGGATGTGGTGTTTGTACTGAGTTTTGTGGAGTGGTTTGTGTTGTGTTCCCCTCAGTTGAATTGTCCTGGCCTGGCTGCTGGACTGGTGGAGATGAGGATGATGATGGTGATGATGGTGGCAGCTGAGTATATGGACTGGGTGGTGGGCTGGTGGTGGGTGGTGGGCTGGTGGTGGAAGGGGTAAGTGAATCCAGTCTGGAGAGGCGAGGACTTTTGGATGGGGAGGGAATGTCTTGGGGAATTAACTTGCCAGAAGGGAAAGGTTTGGGTTGGGGTAGAGGTAGCTCTGACAGGTTGCGCACAGCCTCCTCCAAGTTTGGTTGACCCTCTTTCTGTGTCAGGTTGTAGATGGCTCTTATCACCTGAACCAGTGACTGGAATTCCTTCCTGAGCCATCTTCTGCACAGGTTGCCTTGTACTAGCACAGTACCAGTGGTGTAGAAGGCAGTGACAGTGATAAGTTTTTTGTCTGCACAGTTTACCTGTATTTTTGTTTTGTAAAGTTCGTCACTGGGTAGGGTGGTAGGAATACTAGATAGGTCACCATTGTCACTAAGTGAAATCAGTTTGTTGGGTTGTGCATAGTCATTCCAATAAACACTAAAGTCTGGTTGACTGTTTACACTACACATGTAACGCTTATAAAAGATTTTTCTAGCTAAGGGAAGCAGTGGAAAAGGGACAGTAAAAGTTAACTGTTTTGGGTCGATTTTGATATGTATTTGGGGGGCCCAGTCACATTGGGTATTGTTGGTGAGGGCAGACATTTTTGGGGGTGGAGGGGGAGGGGACAGGGGGAGTGGAGATGGAGTGAAGAGAGATTGGTTATTCTGTTTTTAACCCATGGCCCCTAGTTCAAGAGTTCACATCTTCAAACACATGACACACTTCACTGCATACTGATCCTTTTACATGGGGGCAGTCTGAGGTGTATGTGGAAGAAAATAGATATTTAAAAAAAAAAAAAAAAAAAAAAATATATATATATATATATATATATATATATATATATATATATATATAAAGTGATGGCGATTGTATGCTGTTTTTATCCCATGGCCCCTAGACCAACAGTTCGCATCTTCAAACACATGACACACTACACTGCACACTGGTCCATCTACATGGGGGCAGTCAGAAGTGTACTGAATGAAAATGGTTTAAGGAGGGGTGGGGGGGGGTCGAGGGGGCTGAAGTAAGAGTGAAGGGATGTAGGAGAGGGAGGGGGGCTGTCAATAGTAGTCAATACAAAACTAGGCTTGGTGGGATACTAAGACAGTTGTCTCCATGGTGAGGAGTCACTGTACTTGGCACAAGACTACACACGAAATTGCTCTTTTGGTGGAATAGAAGACTACAGTCTACTCACTACACACACACCTGGTGGCGATACGATGGTCGTCTCCATAGTGAAGAGTCACAGTACTTGGCACGCCTGTAGGCCATACCCACACATACACTTGATTTTATGAATAGGCGGACAGCCAGCCCTCCAGGGATGGACAGCCAGCGTTGGCATCGCGGGCTGGTCTTGAGTGGTACTCCATACCGGCAGGAACAAAGGGCTGGCGACACCGACACAGACACAGACACAGCTGGGTGGCCAAGGCCTCAAGTCTCTGTGTGAGATGGGACATCATCCGACACGGAATCAGAGAGAGAGAGAGAGAGAGAGTGTGTGTGTACGCGTGTGCATATGCGTGCGTATGCGGGTGCGTGTGCATGAGCACTTTTGGCAACCCTCTCCTGTCAAAAGGCCAGACAAATCACAGTGTAGAGTAGAACAGTATCCACAGTCTTCTCCGACTCTTAACTATACTGCTAACCTAACACCTCATCTTGTCATTAACACTTAACTGCCCTATTAACCTAACACCTAACTGCCCTGTTAACCTAACACTGATTTGTCTTAACACTTTCTACCCAATTAACCTAACACTGTCTTGTCATAGCACTTTACCATATTAACCTAATACTGACTTGTCATAACACTTTAACTGCCCTATTAACACCACATCTTGTCATAACACTTTAACTGCCCTATTAACACCACATCTTGTCACAACACTTAACTGCCCTATTAACACCATACCTTGTCGTAACACTTAACTGCCCTATTAACACCACATCTTGTCATATCACTTAACTGCCCTATTAACACCACATCTTGTCCTAGCACTTAACTGCCCTATTAACACCACATCTTGTCCTAGCAATTAACTGCCCTATTCACCTAACACTGTCTTGTCCTAGTACTTTACCCTATTAACCCAACACTGTCTTGTCCTAGTACTTTACCCTATTAACCCAACACTGTCTTGTCCTAGTACTTTACCCTATTAACCCAACACTGTCTTGTCCTAGTACTTTACCCTATTAACCCAACACTGTCTTGTCCTAGCACTTTACCCTATTAACCCAACACTGTCTTGTCCTAGTACTTTACCCTATTAACCCAACACTGTCTTGTCCTAGTACTTTACCCTATTAACCCAACACTGTCTCTTGTCCTAGTACTTTACCCTATTAACCCAACACTGTCTTGTCCTAGTACTTTACCCTATTAACCCAACACTGTCTTGTCCCAGCACTTAACTACCCTGTTAACCGGACACTACACCTTGTCTAAACACTGAAAAACATCTGCAAAACGGACCCAAAACTCGCCATGACAAACAAGGACGCCCAGCAAGGTAATGTGGAGCAATTCCAGAACTCACTACATCTCCAAACATCCTCTTACAGACTTACACACACATACTACTGGACAACATGTAACTAACAAACCATCCCCATTCCCCCTGACTGACTAACAGACTCCACCAGGAAGGTACAAGGCAGAGGCACCAGTGACCACTAGCACAGCATGACCCCACGCACTACCTACTGCATCCTCTCCACACTTCAGTGCCTGGCTTTTCACTAACAGTCATGGACCAGTAACGGCTAAAGCTGCCTGCCTCATGTGACAAGTGTACAGGGCCAAAGCTGACATTATCAAGGAGGTTTTTTGGGTTTTCCTATTAAAGCTAACAAGTCTTCCAGTTTAGTGCTAAGCAAAGATGCAAAGCAGAAACAACTGCCTACAGGAAAGAACACACAAACTCAATCCTTGTCACAAGTGGAGTTCATATGTGTTTTCGATATGAGCTAATATAGTGTAAAAAAGAAGGAAAGGAAAAAAAAGCCCTTTGCACAAAATCTGAAAACATTAACTGCTCAATGTACTTCATTTCTTGAAGAAAATTAAATATTACTACAGTACAAGATACATGTTAATACTGCAATGTGCAGAGCACATATTCAAACAATTCAAAACCATAAGAAATATTACTACAGTACAAGATACATGTTAATACTGCAATGTGCAGAGCACATATTCAAACAATTCAAAACCATAAGAAATAAAATCAAGAAGATAACTGCAAAATAAAAGTTCCTGGGGGGAGGGGGGGGGGGAGACAAACCCACTTCAATACCAAGCACATATTTAGCAACACACACACACACACACACACACACACACACACACACACACACACACACACACACACACACACACACACACACACACACACCACAAAAACACACAATAACACAAACACATACCCCACATTCACACCACACACTCTTTCACTCACTGAGGTTGCAGGTCTGCACCTTACTCTAACCTACACTAAAAATCATCACAAAAATCTTTTTTTTTCATCTGGGTTGGGTTAATAGGGTAAAGTACTAAGACAAGACAGTGTTAGGTTAAAAGGGTAGTTAAGTGCTTGGACAAGACAGTGTAAGGTTAATAGGGCAGTTAATTGCTAGGACAAGATGTGGTGTTAATAGGGCAGTTAAGTGATATGACAAGATGTGGTGTTAATAGGGCAGTCAAGTGATATGACAAGATGTGGTGTTAATAGGGCAGCACGTAATACACTAGCCTAGATCGAGACAGCAAAATTGACAAGATTTTCTCCAAATTTGAACCCTTCAAAAGTGATGGAGATGTAGTTAAAAAGTTAAAGTCTGTCCTGAGCCTAAGGGTCATCAGGCTGGTGCTTAACCCGGTTTCTGTGGTGTTAAGCCACTGAGAGTCATAGACTCCTCCCTGGATAGGACGCCAGTCTATCGCAGGGTTAACCCCCCAACACAAGGTTGGTACCCCTTTTACACCTGGGTGGGGTGAGAAAATAGCCGTAAAGTGCCTTTTCCGAGGGCACAACGCCATAGCCGAAAGCTGGGATCGAACCAGCAACCTTTAGATTATGAGTCCAACGCCCTAACCACTAGACTACAGCGGTGGCTAATGATGGAGATGTAGACTAGATACAAAAAATATTGAAAGAAGTTTAAAAACATTAAGATTACTATCCTGACTTTGCCAAAGTCAAACTAAATTAAATTGAGAAGGAAAATTGCTATCAGTTTACATCACTAACATGAAAATTAAGAAGAGCAACCTGACGAAAATATCCAATCCAGCTGTTATTTTTTGTCATAACTCCTACATAATATGGATATATCGATCAAAATTCATGTCTTCACGACAACAAGAAAAACACTGCATTGAATACACATGGATATAGTGTTAAAGAATAGTGCAAACATATCACAAGGCACTGAAAAGTTGGAAATCCAAATCTGTGTTGTCACTTTTCTCCACTGTAACAGTGGAAAGGATGCCACGCTAACTTGAAGGTGGGAAGTCAGACCCTTCCATGCGGTCAGTGCATGAGCTAAGATCAGCTCGTTAGGGCTCAAGTTCCAGCGCCTAAGAGCAGCAGAAAATGGGAGAAAATGACTGCCATGTAGGATAATGGCCAGAGGGGCAGAGAAGAGGATCACTTTTGCCTGTTTTCTCTTCATTAAATCATCATGATGAGAACCGTAGAATGCCTCAGGCAAAGCAGCTAGTGCAGTCTACAATGACGATAACCTAAGAGAATGGTTCCTAAACCACAACTGGAGTATGCAAAGGCTGTCGCTTGCCCTCACCCTCTTCAACATCTTAGAATAATGGCTGATGAACTTGAAAGCCATAAGGGAAGAGTTAGCACTGAAGGCATGACAATTACAAACTGTTTGTTTTTTTTAAAAGATAAAACTTTGAAAATCATATTTTAATTTATTTGTGTGTGTGTTCCTCAGATGAACTTCCAAGGTTCACTAATGATGATATTTTGTATGAGTGATTATTTTTGCCCACCACAAAGATAGCTGCAGTCTGACTCGGATGTGTTTCCTTAACCCACCAAACATCCACGTCAACTACATAGTAGAAAAAAGCTTATTTTAAAATCACTCCAAATTGACAATCTGACCTTGACTTGCTGGAAGCCACTTGTGGCAGCAGAAAAATGGCTCATGTGCATGTGACTTATTTTGTTGTGGAGCATCATGTGTGTGTGTTTCAAAATATGTGTGTGTTCTGTATGGTGGTTGACTGTGGGCTTTTTTGGCCTTGGAGGGAATACAAGGGAGGTGTGGTTACCAGGGTGGTGGGACATGGGACAGGTAGGGGTGGATTGGGAATGGCTGGCTGGTAGACTGACTGGTGTAGCCAGCCTCTGTCTGCCTGTCCATCAGGTGCGCTTTGATCAAAATGACTCATGGTGGGTTTTTATGTTCACAGACATCAGGGAAAACAGGCGAGAATTTATTCGCTTGACAACTTACCAGACCTCCTGACAACGGAAAGAGAGAGAAGAACACAGAAGTGAGAATCAAAGAAATAAAAAGGGTAGCCTAGTGAATGTGGGAGAGGCTGGCGTGTGGTAGAGGAGGTTGCAGGGAAAGGCCCCATCCCTTAGGTAGATGCCGCTGAGTGTAGGGAAGGGAGAGATCATATTCCACCACACCCCCACATACTTCAGTCCATGTACTCCACCTTCAGTCCAACATTCCATGTATTCTGTGTCCTCGTGTACTCCACTTTAGTCCAACAGTTGTGTATTCTGTTCCTCGTGTTCTCCACGTGTTTGGTTTTGTTCACAATAGGAGATTGGTCAGAACATATAAAATCTTCTGTTCATTTTATAAAGTATTGTAGTTTGATATGGGTACGATATATTTGTATTTTTATATGAAGTTGATACTTGAATCTCTTTGATCTGTATGATTCATATGTAACTAATTAGTTATTTTGTATTCCATTCTGTTCTTATGATTTTATTGTTAGTGGGATGAGATGAGAGATATTTTATTGTAATGATATGGGATTTATCAAGAGAGAGAACTCTACCTTGCATTTTGAACACAAAGAATCAGCCTGAAATAGGAAAGAAAATCTTAAATAACAACTTTAATAAATCATTTTATCTATTCATATTCATGGATATGATTGTTGAAGGACTGGTTTTGACTCGATTCAACTCGACCTCAGTGAAGATTCTTTATTTTCATCGTAAATTAGTATTTTTACCTATTGCATCATATCAGTATAAGAACATTGAAATCGCGATAGGCAAAAGCAGTTCTAATTCACAAGTAAAGAAATATTTTATATACTGAAGTGTGCGACTGAGAATCGTGTGTAATAAACTTTATTTAGATAAATGAAATATAATTTAATTTAGGTTGTAGTAGATTGTAAGGCATACGACGGTTTGAACACGATGATTAGCCTAATGCTTAGCCTAACGCTCGTTCTTTGTTCTAACGAATTTGAATCTCGTCGAACTGAATTTTATAAAATGCAGTCATTTAATTATCGATCTATGGTATATTTTGGGTTTATATATGAATGAACATTAGGTTAGATTATGTTAATATAGATAATTTGCATTATCGGAGATGTTCATTCTTTCGATCTTACGAACTACTTCGTAAGCAAGGCCAAAGATTGAGAATCTTTGAGCAAGGCTGATGTAAGATTGATGTGCACGCAGTAGATCGGAAAATGTGTTTTCGCATCGCTGTTTAATTATTAATATCTCATCTCATGGACACTGCTAGCTAATAACATGCATATGTATACAATTTGTGGATTATATTCTTCCTTTTATATTCATTAAGTATTAGGCTCTGCTGGACTGTTAGTGTTTAATTATCGAAAGTTTAGTGTAAACCTGTTAAAAGTGTGTCTATTCAGAGGCTTTAATCTCCTTTAGCTCGCAGTTAGATAGTTGTTGTGCAAAGTGCATTTTAAAGCTTGTGTTTCCTAGTTTATTTTGATGTATAATATGTTTAGCTTTGTTGCGCAGACAGCGAGATAATCACTGCTAAAGCTGCGTAAGGAAACACAAATTTACTCCATTTTAAGTTTGAACTGGCCGAATCGTCTGCTGCCGCCAGCGCTGTCTTTGCAGTCGGTGCGGATGGTAGCTATAGGCCTATATTTAGGGGTGGTTAGGGTGGCTGGGGGAGACGAGGAGAGATAGGTCTGCAGACTACGTTGGACTGGGTTAGACCAGAATAGGCCTAGTGTCCAGCAGAGCACGGGAGCAGAGCAGAGAGATGATGAAATAAAGACCACCAACGCCCAGCTGCTGTCTTCCCCTGAGTCTTCTTTTGCCTGGTTGCTGTGCATTGTTCCTCTACTTTCCCTGTCCTCTATCCTTGCTATCCGGCTCATCACAACTTCACGCATTTTTTTTTTGTTTTTTGTTGTATTTTTTACCACTTTATGTGACAGCAGATTTCTTGCATGAAATTCGGGCTGATCTCCCCGGGGAGAGCGCGTCACTACAAGAGAAGCACCACCCATTATTTTTTTTTAAATCTATTTTCAGTCTGCAACTGTATTTGTTTCCTATCAGAGTGGCTTTTTTCTACAGAATTTTGCCAGGGACAACCCTGTTGTTGCCATGGGTTCTTTTATGTGCGGTAAATAATGATGTGTAACACACAGGACCTTGGTTTATCCTCTCGTCCGAAAGACTAGCACCCAGACCACCACTCATAGTCTAATGAATGGGGGAAAAGTTTTGGGCCCAAACGGGATTCGAACCACCACACACTCAGACCCAGACTTTTCGCTGTCTAGGCAGGTGCGTTACCACCTAGACCACCGATCCATGGTGAGGATTGAGTGGGTTTGTGTGCTGTTTCTGCCCTGCATCTTTGCTTAGCAGTAAACTGGAAGATGTATTATCTTTATTGGGGAAACCCAAATAAATGTCCTTGATAATGATGTCAGCCCTTGGCCCTGTACACTTGTCACATGAGGCTGCAGGTCATTACTGAAGTCCTTGACTGTTGGTGAAAAGCCAGGCACTGAAGTGTGGAGAGGATGCAGTAGGTAGTGCGTGGGGTCATGCTGTGCTAGTGGTCACTGATGCCTCAGCCTTTGTGGTGGAGGTTTTTTTCATTCTTTTATATTGAGGATAATGGAATAAGCATTTGTGTGCTTTTTTTTTTACACCCAGTCCCCGTGTGTATGCACTTTTATAAATCTTGTCATCTGTTCCCACCAGCACATGATGGCATACTCTTACGAAAAGCAGGACAGGGTTTAACATATGGGACAGATGGACGGGCATCTCAGCTAATAGATCTGAAAAATATGTGCAACTGGCCAAAGTCTGAAGAATAAGGCTATCAGGGCAAAGTCTTCATGCAGAAGTCGGAAGCCGGGGGTTTTGGCAGAATCGGCTTACAACGCTCTGAAGACAGCTCTCGATTGCAGGGAAGGTAAAAAACCAGAGCCCTGATCCTGACAGAGCGCCGTTGAGATGTTTCAAGCTGGATTCAGGCAAGGAGGAACAGATAAGTGAACAGGAAAGCCTTAGAGTACCCATAATACTAGTAGGTGCTAATCCCCCCCGCACCCACCAAAAAAAAAAAAAAAAAAAAAAAAAGTGTTGCATGATCAGAGACCATGACATTCAAATCCGAGTCAGACTTACCACATACCATGATGGGGCGAACAGAGTGACATTCCAGATCATAACACGGATGTGTGCCGGCATCCCTATTCTGATTAAAGGAAGATTAAAGGCCGAAATGTTTTGAAGGGGTTTCTCCTTGAGGACTCTCGCCAATGCTTATACGGGTAGTATTTGCTACACACTGTAACATGGTAAAAACCATTGGGACTTCCGTGAATAGGCGGAGGAATTTGGAAAGACGAGAGACACTGGGAAAGAACCCGAGTAGGCTTTGTGGGTAGCCCCACAAGGTGCTGTCAGTATTTAAGGCTACGAGGATCTATTAAAGAAAAAGTTGCTGCCAGGAAATTTCACGAAAGGGGGAAGAATGATGGATCATCAGTGTAGTTCCACGACCGCAAATCCCAAATGTACTATTGGACACGGATATGTACAAAATGGATACCAATTGTGTCGTGAAGACTTTGACAGCGCGAGCATAAATCCATAGACAAGATGTGTTTAAGGTTCTCATCCGGTGGACAGCACGACAGCATCAGCAGATAAGACTTTGGAAGCCCAGCCAGGATCAAACACAGTGCCAAGGACAACCAAAGCTTGCACGACTCGTATGACAGAACTTGCCACAGCCCCCTCGATTGGCCAGGGGCAAGAAGTACTCAACCTGCCAAAAAATGACAACTTGATGATGCAGAAATGAACAAAAAATTGTTCAAATACTCGAGCCTGAATAGGAAAGCACATTAGAAACAACAAACAACCACATATAGGGGACATAATATACCACTGATAGGGATAACTATGAGTAAAACAGCCAAAAAGAAACGCCTCCAAAGAAATCCAGACGCCAAGAAGAGATAGACAGGATCAGGGTCAAAAAGAAAAACCTCAGAAAGCAAATGAAAACCGCACTGCCAATTGAGAAACAAGGTTTGCAGAAGCTTTGGAAAGATCTGAAAGCAAGACACAGTGCCCTCAGCAAAGCAGAAGCAGCGAGGAAGAAGAAGAGCAGAAAGAAGAAAACCTACGACCGTTTCTTCAAGGACCCCTTCCAGTTTGCCAGAACACTCTTTGAGCAACCAAAATCGGGAACCCTGAAAGTGGACAAAGATGTTCTTGAGCAGCATCTCAGGAAAACTTACTCTGGCCCACAGAGCAAAGCACCACTCAACATCCAAGGCTTGGTAACGCCAGCCGACCCTGAGAAACCCTTCAACGCCAAGCCACCAACGCTGGAAGAAGTACAAAATGTGGTCAGCAAAGCCAGAGCCAAATCATCACCAGGGCCAAATGGAGTACCATACCAGCTGTACAAGAAATGTCCCAAAGTGCTGCAGTGGCTCCACAAGCTGCTGAGATCAGCATGGAGAAACAAGAAAATCAACAGCGAGTGGATGAAAGCTGATGGGGTGTACATCCCCAAAGAGCAAAACTCAAGTGACATTGGCCAGTTCAGACCAATATCCCTACTGAACGTTGAAGGCAAAATCTTCTTCTCTGTCATGGCAGCAAGGATGACCAAGTACCTCATGGAAAACAAGTACTTGGATGTGTCAGTCCAGAAAGGAGGCATCGCAGGTGTGTCTGGCTGTGTTGAACATGCCACAATGATTTGGGATGCAATCCAAAGAGCAAAAACAGGAAAGAAAGACCTAGATGTAGTGTGGCTTGATCTGGCAAATGCATATGGATCTGTACCCCACGAGATGATACAGCAGGCTCTCGAGATGTACCATGTGCCAGAGAGCATCCGCGACATGCTCAAGATGTACTTCGACGGCTTCTCAATGCGGTTCTCTACCCAGGATTACACAACAGCATGGATCAACCTGGAAGTGGTATCGCAATGGGCTGTGCAATTTCTCCAATACTGTTTGTGTTGGCAATGGAAGTCATCTTGAAAGCAGCAACCAGGAACACAAGCCAAACGGACCTCGGCGATGGATACAAGATGCCCCCTCTCAAGGCCTTCATGGACGATACAACAGTGGTCTCATCCAAAGAAAGTGAGACACGGCATGTCATGGAAAGACTGGACGACATTGTCGCCTCAGCAAGGATGAAATTCAAGCCCAAGAAATCACGGAGTCTGTCACTGAGAAAAGGAAAAGTAGCTGAATCCGTGGTCTTCAGTGTCGCTAACCAAGCCATTCCAACAGTCACAGAGGAACCTGTCAAGAGCCTTGGGAGGTGGTATGATGACACCCTGAAGGACACACAAAGAGCCAAAGAAACCAAAAAGATGGCGGAAGAAGGCTTGGAGACCATTGACCAGTGTGGTCTCCCTGGCAAATACAAGGTGTGGTGTCTGCAGTTCATGCTGATCCCAAAACTACTATGGCCTCTAATGATATATGAGATCTGCACCAGCACGGTAGAGGCAATGGAAGCCAAAATCAACAAATTCACGAGGAAATGGCTTGGAGTTCCACCCTGTCTCACCGATATAGCGCTGTACTGTCGGCAAGCAAAATTAAAACTGCCACTGAAATCCATCCTAGAAGAATATAAAGCAGGAAAAATCAGACTTCAAAGCATGTTAGAGGACACAGATGACAAGGTGGTAGAAGAAATCAAGCCCCTGCTGAAGACCGGCAGAAAATGGAAAGTCCAGGAGGTGATAAACTCTGCCAAAGAAAGTCTCAAGATCAGAGAGATAACAGGACACACACAGACCAACAGACAAGGACTAGGGTCAACAAAAACAGAATGGTGGTCAAAAGCAAAAGGAAAAGCCAAACGGGACATGGTCATTCAAGAGATGAGGAAAGAAGAAGACCAAAAGAGACTCCAAAAAGCAGTCCAGCAGAGCCAACAAGGGCAATGGACAACATGGGAGAGTGCGCTCCAAAAAAGTCTCACCTGGAATGACATTTGGCACATGGCCCCTCTCAGGATCAGCTTCATTCTCAGATCCGTGTATGACCTGCTACCATCAAATGCAAACCTGGTGAAGTGGGGAAAAGCAGACGATCCTGCATGCCCCCTCTGCCGTGAAAAACAAACAGTGGAACATGTCCTCAGCTCATGCAAGGTAGCCTTAACCCAAGGGAGGTACACATGGAGGCACAACCAGGTGCTAAAAGAGATTGTAGAAGCAGTCTGGTTCAGTACCTGCTCCACAATTGGCAACATCAGGACACAAAAAGCTCCCGCAACCTTCTTCACGGCAGGAGGAAAAGACTCATGGCCACGAACATCAGTGCCATTCAGAACCTGCAAGCAGAGTCTGCTGGATGGAGCAGACGACTGGGTGTGCACTGCAGACCTCCCAGAATGGAACAACCACCCCGAGATCATCAGCAAGAGTGGTATGAGACCTGACATAGTAGTCAACTCCCACTCAACCAAGCAGCTGATCATGATAGAGCTGACTGTTCCATATGAGAACAGGATGGAGGCATCTCACGCCTACAAGACTGAAAAATATGCAGATCTGGCCAACAGCCTGAAGAAAGAAGGCTATCAGGTCAAAGTCCTTGCTGCAGAAGTCGGAGCCAGGGGTTTGTGGGAGAATCGGCTTACAACCTCATGAAACAGCTCTCGATTGCAGGAAGGAAAAAACCAGAGCCCTGAAAGCCATGACAGAAGCAGCCGAGAGATGTTCAAGCTGGATCTGGTCAAGGAGGAACAAAAGTGAACTGCATAAGACCTAGATGACCCCATAATACCATAGGTGGCTAATCCCCCCCCCCCCCCCCCCCAAAAAAAAAAAAAAAAAAAAAAAAAAAGTGTGCATATCCAGAGACCATGAATTCAAATCCGAGTCAGAACTCACCACATACATGAAGGGGCAGCAGAGAGACATCCAGAGTCATGAACTGGATGTGGGCCGGCCTCCCTAGAGTGTAAGGAAGATTAAAGGCCCGAAACACTTGTTTGAAGGGGGCTTCTCCTCTGAGGACTCTCTGCTGCCATGCTCTACGCGAGTTTCTTACCACTGGGCAAGATGTTCCGTGTGCATTTGCACATGGAATCTCAGTTAATAGTCTCACCCGGGTCAAATTGTGAACGCAATGTTCTGACCACTAGGCTATACCGTCAAGTCAGTCAATCAGTCAGTCAGGGGGAATGGGGATGGTTTGTTGTCCAGTAGGCTAGTACGTGTGTGTTGTTCTTGTTCTACGCGTCTGTAAGAGGATGTTTTGAGATGTAGCGAGTTTTGGAATTGCTCCACATTACCTTGCTGGTGTCCCTGTTTCTGAAGGCGGTCCGTTTTGCAGATGTTTTTCAGTGTTTAGACAAGGCATGGTGTCTGTTTAACAGGGTAGTTAATGTCCGGTTAACAGGGTAAAGTGTTGGGTTTACAGGGTAGTTAAGTGTTAGGACAAGAGGGTGGGTGTCCAGTTAATGGGGTAGTTAAGTGTTGCAACAAGACATTGTTCGGTTAACAGTTTAGTGTTGGGTTAATAGCTTTGGATGAGACTATAAACCAAGGCCCCGTGTGTGAATGCATGCAGAACATCTTGTGCACTCGTTAAATCATGTTCTGCTTTTTGTAAGAGTAGGCCATCCTGTGCCAGTGGAAACAGGTGACATTTACATAACTACATACACACGGGGACTGGATGTAAAAAAGCACGAGTGCTTATCCCATTATTCTTGATATAAAAAATAAAATAAAAAAATTAAAAAACAGGGTAAAGTGTTCAGTTAATAGGGTAAAGTGTTAAGTTATTAGGGTAGTTAAGTGTTAGGTTAACAGGGTAGTTAAGTGTTAGGCTAACAGGGTAAAGTGTTAGAACAAGACATTGTTAGGTTAACAGGGTAACGTGTTAGGTTAACAGGGTAGTTAAGTGTTAGGACAAGAGGATGTTCAGTTAATGGGGTAGTTAAGTGTTAAAACAAGGTAAAGTGTTAGGTTAACAGGGTAAAGAGTCAGCTTAATAGGGTAAAGTGTTAGGTTAATAGGGTAGTTAAGTGTTAGGACAAGACAGTGTTAGGTTATTAAGGTAAAGAGGTTAACTGGGCAGTTAAAGTATTAGAAGACGTGGTGTCAAGTTAGCAGGGTAGTCAAGTGGTAGGTTAACACACACACACACACACACACACACACAATGTATATTCACAGGTATCTGTAAGCATAACTGGAACCCAATTGTTCATGAAGTATACTTTGAAGTGTGAAAGAATCAATCTGTGGAGCCAGTGTTCTTTTCTTGCTCCACTGGGCAAAGATATACTATTCAACACATCAGTGTGTAGCAACAGTACTCTTTTCATCTCCATCGTGCATAAAGTACATTGCTCAATGAAAACAAAATCCTTTTGCAGCAGAAAGTTATTTGTTAAATTGCATACCCCCCCTCCCCCCTGAACTTTTGGGGTTATTTTTGTGCTTAGTTGGGCAAGAAGTATTTTGACTTGATTATCATTGACCCAAAAATAAAAATGAAACATATCGTGTATATATATATATATATATATATATAATATATAATACTATATATATATATATATATATATATATATAATATAGCAGCTGAAGTAATTTGCTAAGGTGCATTAAAAAAAAAAACTCAACTTGGGAGTGGGGTTATTTAGGGGTACTAGAACTATATCATTGAATAAAAAGACATGAAGGAAAACTGATAGCAGCAGAAAAGAAACAACTGAATCTTTTGTGGAGAGGTAAGAAAAAATAGCGGGACGTTCAGAATGGCTGTAAGCGGTAGGCAGAGGACTTGCCTTATCAGAACCAAGAAGGGTTGAGGTGAGGGAAAAAAAAAGATTTCATGGATGTAGCGTTAAGAACTTGAGCAGAGTAGTAGTTAGTCTTTGCGGAACGGATTAAGGTTTTGACTTTGTTAGTTTGTTTTCGTAAGAGCTGCCTGTTTATTTCAGTTTTTATTTTTCGCCATTGCCTCTCTAGCTGTCGGCGTTTGCGCTTTGCAACTAGAATTTCGTGAGAGTACCATGGGGCACAGGGCCTATCAGGCAGAAAAAAGGTCGGTAGGAGGTGCATGCTCACTGAGCAGTTGACTGAGAACATTACTGTAGTTTGTAGAAGGGTCAGTGTGGTCAGGAGTTTGTGATAGGCGTTCAGCAGCTTGGGAAGAGAAGGTTTGAGTATTGATGGCTTTGAGGTTGCAATGGGTAACGTGCTTTTTCTCTCCTTTTCTCTCCTGTCTGCAAAGTGCAGACAGGAGAGAGAGAAAGAGAGTGAGAAACACCAACCACACAAAGAGCAGACAGGAAAGAGACAGAGACGAGAAAGACCAACAACCAAATATAGAGACAGTGGAGGGATAGACAGGAGAGGGAGGGAGGGATAGACAGAGGAGAGAAAAAGGGACAGAGGGATGGAGGGACAGACAGAGGAAGGAGGGAGTGACACAGATGAGGAACAGAGAGAGAGGGAAAGGGGACAGAAAACAAGCCGAAAATCCAGACATGGACAGCGATGAAGCTTTCAACATTTATTTCTTTCATCAGCAAACAATTTTATCCATGAACACACCCAAAAATCCACATTAATGATACCAAACACCTAGTGTTCAACTGTTGCAAATAATGACTTTAACAAAAAGAAAAAACCTGAATCAAATCAAATCAAATCAAATTTTTATTTCCAGATGGTACATTGAATAAGCATTGATTTGCTTTTTTTCATCAAGCCATCTACATAAAGAAAAAAACCACCAAAAAAACAAAAGCAGAAAAAAACATTTCACCAACATTAATTAACTAACATGATTTCATCAGCCTTTAAAATAAAATATGCCTATAGAAAATACAAGTAACAACACTAACAACAAAAACAGAAAAAAAACACACTCAAAAGTCACACACTCACACAAACACCTACGTATATATACACACAGTTCGCACGCTCGTCCACACAGCACGTATGCACATACGTGCATGCACACATTTTAAGTTTTTAAAAAATCATATGGTGTCACACAAACAGCTTATATCAGTTACAATGTCACTAATACCATTATTTAAGACTTAAAGAAAAGAATATGTCAATAAGCAATTTATGTCAGATAATATCTCCATACTTCAGCTTATACTTTATATATTAGAAGGAAGAAAAAGAAAAAACAACAAACGCAACAATACCATATGATAATACCCATCACCACTGAGAGGAAACATAAACACTAACAAATATACAAAAAAAACAACAACAAAACCAAACAGAAAAAATAAAACAAAAACAGTAAAGGGGAGGGGGGTGGGAACGAATGGGGAGGGGGTATCAAGGGGGAAAACACAAACAGCAAAAGGAAGAATTATAGTAATGATTTATGATTATATTAATAAATAAAAAACCCTACACATACGAACAAAAACAAAAAACACAAATAAAACAAACAACAACAACGAAAAAGGCCTTATCCACTAACTAAAGTAATATTAATTTAATAGTGCTAATAGTCCCTTTAATAAAAGTAATAAAATAAAATCAAAAACCATTTATACTGAAACTATTGAACTGGGTAAAAAGAGAAAAAAAAAGCATGAAAAAAATGTCTTCAATCTAGTCACAAGATCAGTTGTTCAGTTTTCTCCTTTGAATTTGCAGAATGTACACGTATTTACATACATCAGGTATACCCTTTCCTGTTCATAAATTTTTTTTTTTTTTTTTAAACCAACAACAAAAAATACAAAACAAAAAATCTTTTTCCTTTTCCCCCTTCCACATACATATAGCAATCAAGGTGTAGGTTTTTCAGTCACAATAAACCACATGTGAATGACCAAATCATATGGTGTCACACAAACAGCTTATATCAGTTACAATGTCACTAATACCATTATTTAAGACTTAAAGAAAAGAATATGTCAATAAGCAATTTATGTCAGATAACAATATCTCCATACTTCAGTTCATACTTCATATATTAGAAGGAAGAAAAAGAAAAAACAACAAACGCAACAATACCATATGATAATACCATCACCACTGAGAGGAAACATAAACACTAACAAATATACAAACAAAAAACAACAACAAACAACAGAAAAAATAAACAAAAACAGTAAAGGGGAGGGGGGTGGGAACGAATGGGGAGGGGGTATCAAGGGGAAAACACAAACAGCAAAAGGAAGAATTATAGTAATGATTTATGATTATATTAATAAATAAAAAAACCTACACATACGAACTAAAACAAAACACAAATAAAACAAACAACAACAAAAAAAGGCCTTATCCACTAACCAAAGTAATATTAATTTAATAGTGCTAATAGTCCCTTTAATAAAAGTAATAAAATAAATTCAAAAACCGTTTATACTGAAACTATTGAACTGGGTAAAAAAGAAGAAGAAAAAAGCATGAAAAAAATGTCTCCAATCTAGTCACAAGATCAGTTGTTTAGTTTTCTCCTTTTGAATTTGCAGAATGTACACGTATTTACATACATCAGGTATACCCTTTCCTGTTCATAAAAAAAAAAAATTTTAAACAAAAAATACAAAACAAAAAAACTTTCTCCTTTTCCCCCTTCCACATACATATAGCAATCAAGGTGTACGTTTTTCAGTCACAATAAACCACATGTGAATGACCTTTACAAAAACTGCATACAGAGGGGACTGGATGTAAAAAAGCACACGAGTGCTTATTCCATTATCCCCAATATAAAAGAATACAATAAATAAAACACACACACACACAAGACACACCACACACATTCACACCACTCACACACACAAGTGCAAAATACGTGCTTGCCCCCATCCATCATACAGAGCACACCACTACTTTCATGTTTCACAGGTATAGGACTTTTGATTTATGGATAGAGTACTTATTTCCTGGTGGCTTTTTTTTTTTTAAATATCTTATAACACTTGTCACATGAGGTAGGCGAAGCCTGTATAAGGTGAATAGAGCCCTGACAGCACAATCATGGTCACTGGAGTCAGCTTGCTAGCTTGCACTGGCTTTCTCACCGTCATGTCAGTCAGTCAGTCAGCCCTCCACTAAGAAAACCACACTGTTAGTCCCTACACGTGGTCACCCCTCCACTAAAGAAGACCATACTGCACTACTCAGCTGCACTGTCCCCCAAATAAAGGACGACTACAACTTCCATGAATAACAAACATCATAATAGCATACGAGTGCTTATTCCATTATCCTGAATATAAAAGAATAAAATAAAATTTAAATAATAAAAACAGCACAATCATGGTCACTGGAGTCCGCTTGCTAGACAACGTCTGCACAGGTCTTTCTCACCGTCAGTCAGTCAGTTGGTCAGTCAGTCGGTCAGTCAGTCGTCAGTCAGCCACCCCTCCACAAAAGAAGACCATACTGCACTACTCAGCTGTACTGTCCCCCAAATAAAGGACGACTACAGCCTCCATGAATAACATAATAGCATACGAGTGCTTATTCCATTATCCTCAATATAAATTTTTTTAAAATCCTGTTCTGCTTTTTGTAAGAGTAGGCCATTGTGTGCCGGTGGGAACAGATAAGATTTACACAACTGCATACACACGGGGACTGAATGAAAAAAAAGCATACAAGTGCTTATCCCATTATCCTCGATATAAAAGAATAAATAAATAAAATGATCCCTATTAATGCTAGCAAAATTGTTGTTAACATTCCCTATTAGTATTAATGCTAGCAAATAGTTATGTTGCTGAAATTCCCTATCAATACTAACAAATTATTATACTGACATTCCCTATTAATACTATCGACTTATTATTTTGCTAGTGGTCCCTATTTATATTAATGAATCATTATGTTGTTAACATTCTAAACCGAGGCCCCATGTGCGAACACACGCAGAACATCTTGCACACACGTTAAATCCTGTTCCGCTTTTTGTAAGAGTAGGCCATTGTGTGCCGGTGGGAACAGATGACAAGATTTACAAAACTGCATACACACGGGGACTGGATGTAAAAAAGCAAATGAGTGCTTATTCCATTATCCTCGATATAAAAGGACAAAAAAAAAATTTTAAATAGTCATGGGTCCGACTGGGTTAGTCTCCTCCAAAAACTATGAACTACATGAAACAGCAAAATTCTCACATCAATGAAGATAGGCTATCAATACAACCCCACTCCCAAACCAGCCTGTAACGGCTTAGCTGTAGTTCTAAAAAGGTAAAGGTGTCCCATAACCTAGGCGGTCATAGGGGAGCGAGGCATCAGAGACCTCAGCTTCTCTGGGTGCCAGCATATTGAGGGCGGCGCCCACCTCCTCTCCCTGCTGCTTTACCTTCCCTAACCCTAAAGGGGGCAGGTACCCATTTACAGCTGGGTGAACTGCGGGGACTGTGCTGAAGCCAAGGCACGCAAACAGTCACCAATCCAAATGGTAACCACGTTCAACGCTGCTTAACTTGGCTTGGGGAAAGTGAACACTCTGACCACTTAGCAGGGTTCATACAGATCTTTGGGAAGAAAATTCAAGGACTTTTCAAGGACTTTCAAGGACCTCACTCTCAATTTTCAAGGACCTCCATCGACAAATAGTGCTTGCATTTTAACAATGTCTACACACTTTACAGCTGAAAAGAAAATATCTATAGCCATTTGGTGCAAATTTTCTTCATAAAAAGAATATTTCTACTGCAGTTAACTGGGCTAAATCAAAACCAATTGTTGGCCTAAAGCGTGCACTTAGCATAAAAAAAATTCAATGTAAGTGATCACCCCATCTGTTCATTCATAATTTCTCTGCATACTGGTTCTTAAAGTCTAAATATGTGTTAAAAAAATGTCTAAATATGTGTAAAGCTCCCTGTGAGTTACTTTACCAGGAGACTAATAGTTTACAACAGTAAACATTCATCCTCCTGGATAACAGGTTGGAAGGGAGGGGGGCTGGAGAGGGGGAATAGCTGATGGTATTGCTGTGGACACAGATTTTCACATCACAACACACTGATGGAAACAGTGGGATGCCATGCACATGCTGTGTAAAGAGAACTGTGTGTGTGTGTGTGTGTGTGTGTGTGTGTGTGTGTGTGTGTGTGTGTGAGAGAGAGAGAGAGAGAGAGAGAGAGAGAGAGAGAGAGACAGAGACAGAGAGAGACAGAGAGTATGGTTGTGGTTGTGGGAAAGCTCATGAAATAATACCAAAAAACAAACAAAAAAGCAGTGTGTGTGTGTGTGTGTGTGTGTGTGTGTGTGTGTGTGTGTGTGTGTTGTTGTTCTTCAGTTTAACGTCCTTCCACTAAATAGTGATATCAGACAGGCAAGTGTGTGAGTGAGTGTGTGTGTGTGTGTGTGCGTGTGTACGCGCACACGCGCGCGTGCGTGTGTCTGTGTCTGTGTGTGCGTGCGTGGATGCGTGCGTGAGTGTGAGTGTATGTGTGTGTGTGAGTGTGTGCGCGCGCGTGTGCGTGTGTGATTACGCTTTGACAGTCTATATTACAAAGTATTAAAGAGAACCGAGGGGAAAAAAAAAAAACAAAAACAAAAAAAAACTAACTGCAAGTAGGCCTATGGTTTTGGACTATAAGGGAACAAAAACAGCAACAAAAAACCCACTAACCCTTCAAGCTAAAAAATGAAAGTAAACAAGAACTTAACTATTAACTAACAATAGGAACTATAACATGCAGACAAATTTTGGATTTTAGATACATTTACACACACTGATGTATATAATGTGCCCAAAGTTGGGGTGAGGTGTATGTATATAATGTCTGTGTGTGTGTGTGTGTGTGTGTGTGTGTGTGTGTGTGTGTGTGTGTGTGTGTGTGTGTGTGTGAGTGTGTGTGAAAGAGACAGACAGAGAGAAAGACAGACACTAGAGAAACAGAGACAAAGAGAGAGCTTTGAGTGAGAGAGACAGACAGACACTAGAGAAACAGAGACAGAGAGAGAGGTTTGAGTGAGAGAGAGAGGGGGGGGAAGAGACAAGGCAAGGCAAGGCAAGGCAAAGTCTTTTATTCGAGGATAATAGATAAGCACTCGTGTGCTTTTTTACATCCAGTCCCCGCCCTTTTCAGGGATACATCAAGTTGAAAAGATACTAAACAATGAAACTTTACGCAGTACCAAACAACACACAAGAAAAAGGACACTATATATGGTAAGGTAATAAAAATGCACTCGTTCAGAAGACAAAACCAGAAGTCACAATAAAAATTTTAAAAAATTTGATTATGGAAGAAAAGAAAAGTGTTAATAGGTAAGGAGCAAACAAAAAAACAAGATGAAATAAACAACTGAAAACATCAATCCACCACCATCTGTCAAAAGTTATACATGTGATATAAATCATACATTTGAATTAAAAAAAAAAAAAAAAGGGGGGGGGGGGGGGGGGGGGGGAATTTAACTAATATCCTTATTGGAGGGGGGGAGAGATACTACCAATAAAAACTAAAACTAAACTAAACTAAAATAAGATAAAAAGGAAGAAGAAAAAAAAAAAAAAAGGTTACGTAAAACATCCTAGATGTTTCAAAAGAATAGGCAGAGAGAGAGAGAGAGAGAGAGAGAGAGAGAGAGAGAGAGAGAGAGAGAGAGAGAGAGAGAGAGAGAGAGAGAGAGAGAGAGAGGGAGCACTAGCTAGTGTAACACAGTTCTCTAATTCTTATATAGTCATAAAAATGAACATCTACTACATTCTAAGTAGGATTTTAAGAGAAGAGAGAGAGAGAGAGAGAGAGAGAGAGAGAGAGAGAGAGAGAGAGAGAGAGAGAGAGAGAGAGAGAGAAGGGGGGGGGTGGGGAGAGATCACTAACTAGTGACACACAATCAAATTCCACATAGCTATAAAAATGAAATCTACACATTGTAAATAAAATACTCATAGTTTATATATATGTGACGCTCCACCACATAATGAGACGGAGTGCACCAGAGGTCAATTTTTAGTTATTGACATGTTATTAATGTGCAATACAATGGCTATCAAATACAAAAAGCAGATTGAAAATCGGACAATTCTGTGCAACATTATTACAAATTGAAATGATAGACTGTAGGATGTGACAAAATGAGAAACGGGCAAGTTTATTTTAGTAACAGGTTGTCAGAATTAGTGCTTGGCTATTTTCAAAACACTTTCAAAAGCAAATGGAATAAAAATTATGCCTTGATATTTCATTATAAGGTAGAATAACGGATATAGTTTAATAATCGATCAAAATCTCAAAATTGACAGCTTGACCCCCACCTGCCTTTAATGGCTCCTAGCGCAAAATTGGGTAATGTGCTAAGCGACTCATTTCGTGGTGGAGCGCCACATATTGTAATGATCAATCTCTGTGAAATAGCCAATGTATTCACAAAAATGAATAACTACACAGTATATTTAAAAAACACATACTAACTAAACTTAAAACATTGAGATATTAAGACAACATTTATCAAGCTCTATAATAGTCAACTTTCAGAAAACAAAATGCATGCTGATCACCACCAGACAAAAGCGACAAAATCTACCTTATAAACAGTTTCCAATCCACATAAGGAAGCAATCGAACAAACCTCTCATCACAAAGTTCTAGGAATAACAATCGATGAAAACCTCAGCTGGTTCTACCACATATCTCATCTATGCAAATACTTGTCCCAAAGAGTATACCAATTAACTAAAATTAAACACTTTCTTGACTACCATTCAAAAAAATTATTTTTTCAAGCTTATATCCAATCCTCAATAGACTATGCTTCTACCCTCTGGGATTCTGCCAGTGCAAACACTATGAAACCGTTATTAAGCCTATATAAATGCGCTCTCAAACTTATCCTTCTGAAGAAAACAACCTTACTTGAAGTGGATTACACTCAGTTAGGTATTCTCCCCCTACAACAAAGACTGAAATATAACAAAGGCATAATGATGTTTAAAATAATGGCAGGAGATGTCCCCACATCCTTAAAAGATAAGTTCCCAATGAATCAGTCCAGAAATACTGAAAAGCCAAGTGTCCCAATCCCAAGAATAGACTTGTTCAAGTCTAGTTTACTATACTCAGGCCCTGTGCTGTGGAACTCCCTTCCCGATTTAACTAAACAGCACCAATCATTGACAACCTTCAAAGTTCGCCTTCAATTTCACTTGATGCATCAAAAATGCTGAACCAGACTCATCCTGTTGGATATATATATATATATATATGTATATATATATATATATATATATATATATATATTATATATAATATATACATACATATATATATATATATATATATATATATATATATATATATATATATATATACATACATTATATATATATATATATATATATATATATATATATATATATATATATATCACCATCTCTCTCTCTCTCTCACTGTCTCTCTCTCTCTATCTTGATGAAGTGCAGAGAGAGAGAGAGAGAGAGAGAGAGAGAGAGAGAGAGAGAGAGAGAGAGAGAGAGAGAGAGAGAGAGAGAGAGAGAGAGAGAGAGAGAGAGAGAGACAGACAGACAGACAGACAGACAGACAGACAGACAGAGACACATCCTTTCTTCTGTATCTTTTCCTCTCTTCTATTTTGTTTCTTGCCCCTGTTGTGGTTTCTCCCCTTTTGTTCTGTTCTTCCCCTTTTTCTGTTTCAGCATAGAATTTCTTTGTTGTTGATGCTGCTGCCGTTTCTGGTTTTGTTCTCCATTTCCTCTTTTTTCTCTCTGCTTTTACTGGTTGTTCTTTGTGTTTTCACCTTCTTTCTTTCTTGTTATTAACCTTCTGTTTTCTTTTTTTCATATGTTTCTTTTTTTCCTTCATTTTTATTGTGCTTTTCCTTTGTGAGTTCCTTTGTATCTGGTACTAGTACTTTTGTTTCTTAGGCTTATTTTGGGTTTTTTTGCATTTTCTTATGCTTCCAATTCTTTTCTGTTTCAACCAACAGTTCATCTGATCTAAACGAAATGCAAATGTTCAGAAAGAAGGAATACACAGACATACTCTTCCGACCTTATATGCATCTATCACATATGTCAGTATGCTCTCTCTCTCTCTCTCTCCATATTCCCTAACATTTGTTATGCCTTTTGAATTTTTAAACTCATGTGCTGTTATTTTTTTTCCTTTTCTTCATAATATTGTTTCAAAGACAGAAAAATATGTTAAAATGTTTTATATTTTTGTATTTGTTTGGTTGGGCCATTCTCTTCTCAGCTGTCTTATCTCAATTCTAATCTATTTGATTCGCATACTATAATGTTCGGGTGAGTTAGAAATTATGGGTTTGGTGAATATATACCTGTCTCTTTTGTGTACTTGATTGTCAATGTATTTAGTGGGCATTATGTTTTCAGTGTATATCTGTCCTTTTTTTAAACCATAGGTCAAATTTTATTATTGGTGGTGGTGGTTTTGATTTTCTTTTGCTTTATTTTGCTGTTGGTTTGGATTTTTTTTCTGGGGGGGGAATGGGAGGTCTTTGGGGGGGGGGGGGGTGCTATTCCCTAACCAGGGCAAGGGCCGGGTGAAAAAAAGTATGTGAATGCTTACTCTGTTAGCCTTGAAAAGTAAAGATTCATTCATTCATTCATTCTCTCTCTCTCTCTCTAGCACTCACTCACTCACACACATATGCACAAAAAATAATCTTGGTGAGACTGCATTTTCCACTTAACCCCACCTTTCCTATTTAGATAAATAACTTTTGCTGAAATATGTCCCCTCCTCTTACTAAAAAAAAATGTTTGCCTATTCCATAGTCTTGCTCCCACACTCACTCACAGAGACGACAGCCATAACTTCTCTTATGCCCCTTCCCACATACAGCTCTACCCATCCCACCCCTTCTGTCTAACACCCTTTCCCTAAAACACCCCCATACTCCTCCACACCTCAAAATGCAAGAAACAAAAAAAGGTTTGTCTCTGTGTCACGTCTTGTATCATGATATCCACCTGCCTTTTGTGTTCAAATGTGGGGCCAGGTTAAGAAATAAAGGTTAGTGTTAACAATTAACATTAGTAACTGGGAAAAGGCTCCAAACCATTTTTTCAAAAGCTAGGTATTATTGTGTCTATGTGCCATTGTGTCCACATGCATACAGGCAGACAAGCCAGCTGATATTGCTGACAGCTGTATGTGGGAAGGGGCAAAAGAGAAGTTATGGCTATGTCATCTGTTGTGTCCAAAGCCTAACTGAAATTGAAAGTAGATTGTAATATGTAATATGAGTTATTTCCCTTGAATAAAAGGTCACTTCCGGTTCCAGACAAGTGCCACGTTGTTCTGGTTTTATTGTGCGCAAGCCGTACGTTTGTATTTTGAATGTATTAGGCCACTAGCTGGTCATTCTCAAGAGAAACATAACAACTGGCGACGAGGTAAAGTACGTTTTTCAAGTCTATATCATCCAAATGGCGACAAGTCTGCCAAATTTCGAACATTTTCACATCTATCAAGACAATGAAAACGTTGGCACACGTTGGCGGAAATGGCTGTCAAAGTTCGAAAATCTCGTGTGTGCTTTGGACATTACAAGAGACGCTCGAAAAAAAGCCCTACTCCTTCATTACGGAGGCGACGAAATCTTCGAAATTTACGAATCTTTCTCTGACGAGAAAAAGGGGATCGGCGCAACCATCGACGACGAACCAAACGAATACAACGTGCTCAAGACATCTTTCACTGAATACTTCACCCCAAAGAAGAATACCAGCTACGAACGTCTGAAGTTCAGAGATGTGACACAAAACACAGGTGAGACAATTGACAGTTTCCATACTCGACTCCGTGCGTTAGCAATAAACTGCTATTTTCACGATGCAGACAGTGAAATTCTGACACAAATTCTGCATGGTTGTACATCATCTAGACTGAGGAGAAGAGCGCTTAGGGATTCGTTTACACTGGACCAGATACTTTCGGAAGCACGATCTCAAGAGCTGTCCGAAGCTAGGGCTGCAGACATTGAACAAACAGCTCACAGTCACAAGGTAAACGCAGTCAAGAATTCTGCCGGTCGTAAGCATGGAAGAGGAGGAGGTCAGTCCTCTCACACAAACAATCGTGAGGGACAGAGTGGCTTCCAGCAGAGAGGCAGAGGTGGATTTTCTCAACGAGGTAGAGGAAGTTCCAGACCGCCAAGGCAAAACACGACATGCCGTAACTGTGGTGGACCATTCCCACACCCCGACGGATGTCCAGCTGCAGGAAAGCAGTGCAGAGCTTGTTCGAAAATAGGACACTACTCTCGTGTTTGTAGATCCAAACAAAAGCCTGTGAAGATCAACAACGTATCAAATACTTGTGACAGATCAGCCGATAGCTCCAGTGAGGAATCAGTCTTCCACGTCACCCACAATTCCAAAATTCCAGCAGTCCATGCCACACTGTTTGGGAAAGAAACGTCATTTCTTGTCGACAGTGGTGCGACAGTAAATATTGTGCACACGTCGATATGCCCAACAAATCTGAAACTCAAACAGCCATGTCCGAGAATTATGGCCTACGGTTCTGACAAACCTTTGCCTGTGGATGGATACTTTTCGACAGACCTAGAATACAAAGGCAAAAGAACACATGCAAAATTCTACGTCGTCAATAGTGACAAGAAAACAGATAGTCTTATCTGCGCAGACACTGCACAAGCTCTGGGACTGATACAGTTCGCATTCTCTGCAAGCCTGAATTTGGACACATCTGCCCAATCAACAAGTTCCATCGCTGACAACTTCACAGAACTTTTTGATGGTAAACTAGGACACATCAAAGATACGAAAATCAAACTGCATGTGGATCCTGAAGTACAGCCTGTTGCCCAACAGCACCGACGTGTTCCATTCCATCTTCGAAAACAGGTGGAGGCCGAACTGAAGAAACTTCAAGATTTGGACATCATCGAGCCGGTAACTGGACCAACTCCCTGGGTCAGCCCTATTGTGTGCGTCCCCAAGAAACGTGAGGGAGAAGTTAGAGTGTGCGTTGATATGCGCGAACCAAACAAAGCAATAGGTAGAGAAAAACATCCTATGCCAACACTCGACGACTTGATTGCAGATCTGAATGGGGCTACAAGGTTCAGCAAACTTGACATGACTCAAGCCTATCATCAGCTGGAAATTGACTCAGACTCTCGTCAGATCACTACATTCTCAACTCACGTTGGATTGTTCAGATACAAAAGGCTGTTATTTGGAGTCAATGCAGCTTCAGAAATTTTCCAAAACGCCATATCCAATGTATTGCATGACATTCCTGGCGTTAGAAATCTGTCTGACGACATCATCGTTTTCGGGGCTACTCAGCAAGAACATGACAAGAGCTTGAAGAAGACACTTCAACGCCTACAAGAGGTGGGAGCAAAACTCAACCGCAAGAAATGCATTTTTTCTGCGTCTGAGCTGACCTTCTTTGGCCATGTGTTTGGAAGAGGGGGGATGACCGCAGATCCTGAGAAAACCAAGACAATTCTCAATGCCCCTGCACCTACAAACATCGCTGAACTCAGATCGTTTCTCGGTATGACTCAGTACATGGCTAGATACATTCCTGCGTATGCGACAATCACCAGTCCACTGCGTGAACTACTCAAGAAAGATGTGAGTTGGACCTGGTCAGCAGCTCAACAGGCGGCGTTCGAAAAGCTGAAAGAAATGCTCACCTCAAGCCCAGTCATGGCATACTTTGATCCTGCTAAAGAAACGTCTATCCTGGTGGATGCTAGCCCAGTTGGTCTTGGGGCGATTCTCGTCCAAGACAACAAGGCGATCTGTTACGCGAGCCGAGCGCTCACAGACGTCGAAAAACGCTACTCACAGACAGATAGAGAGATGCTTGCTGCTGTCTATGGAATCGAACATTTCCACTTGTACGTGCAAGGAGCTCCATTCAAACTCATCACTGACCACAAACCACTGCTTGGGATAGTCAAAAGCCGAAACCCAACAACAGCCCGAATTGAGAGATGGCGTCTTCGACTCATGCCGTACGAGGTCGAATTCGTGTACAGACCAGGCAGAAATGAACAAAACCCAGCTGACTACATCAGCCGGCATCCTCAAACAACACCTGCCAGAGACAACGCTGGTGAGGAATACATTGCATTCCTAGCTAGATTTGCAGTACCAAAAGCAATGACGCAAGACGATGTTCGAGCTGAAACTCAGAAAGACCCTCAGCTCCAGAAAGTTATGCAGGCAGTCCAAACTGGACAGTGGAGAAATGATATTTCAGATTTTGCAAGATTCAAAGACGAGTTATCCGTGCATGATGGACTTGTTCTTAGAGGTCATCGTCTCATTCTTCCACAGTCACTTCGGAACCAAGCCATAGACATTGCTCACCAGTCACACCAAGGTATCGTGAAGACCAAGCAACTGATCCGGGAAAAAATCTGGTTTCCTGGTATCGACAAACTGGTGGAGAATGCTGTGAAGTCCTGTATCCCGTGCCAGGCCACATACAAAGGACCAACACAGAGAGAACCTCTCCAACCAACACCACTCCCTTCAGGCCCATGGGTAGCAGTGGCGATTGACTTTGCTGGACCGTTTCCATCGGGAGAATACGTGTTGGTGGTCACTGACGAATACAGTCGATACCCAGAAGTGGAGATCGTCTCATCCACTTCAGAAAGAACTATACTCCCCCGTCTGGACCAAATTTTCGCACGCCAAGGTTTCCCTGAAATCTGCAAGACAGACAATGGCCCACCATTCAACGGTCAAGGCTTTGCACAGTACGCTGAGAGGAATGGTTTCAGGCACAGGAAAATTACACCTGTGTGGCCTGAGGCGAACGGTGCAGCTGAGCGCTTCGTGGGAACCCTCAAAAACAATATCCGTACATCAACAGCTGACGGCCGAAACTGGAAGGAGGAAATCCCAACGTTTCTCCGAACATTCAGGGCAACGCCACACACTGCAACTGGTGTCTCGCCATTCGAGGCAATGACAGGACGGAAGATGAACGTCGGTCTACCCACAGCTCCGAAACATCTCTCTCCGGTCCCTGTGCATACTCGTATTGCGCACAATGACCATCACAATAAAGGAAAGATGGCAGAATACGTTAATGCCCGCCGTCACACTGCACAAGCAAAGATGGCACCTGGTGATTACGTGTTGGTCAAGCAGCCCAAACAAAATGCGCTGACAACGCCGTACAACACGACGCCATGTCTGGTGAAAGAGAAGAAGGGGAGCATGATAACAGCTTGCCGCCCTGACGGATCTCTCATCACCAGAAATTCATCCCACTTTCGACAGCTGCCAGCACACATCAACATTCCTGGCGACGTTCCAGAACTCGATGCTCCAGAGGACCCAGACATCATTCCTGGAGACATCATTCCTGCTGAGACTCCTTCAACTGGAGAAACTGGGAACAACAATACAAGCTCCGACCAGCTTCCATCACCCAGTACAAGACGTTCAGGCCGAACCACCAAAACTCCAAATTACCTGAAAGACTACATCCTCAACTAATCCATTACGTCGATCTTGTACATGACCTGTCACTAGAGGACAACGTGTAGTTAGGTTGTCTCTCTATTTAGTCAAATTTAAGCATTGTTTGATATTAAATATCATTTATGTTTCTAGTCATTGTCAGAGAGCATCAGAATGCTCTGTAGTTTTGATTTGTGTTTATGGCCTGTATATCAAGGAGGACAGCAGTGTAGCTAGGCTGATCCAACTTGATCCTAAGTGATCGTGTAGAGTGGTCACAATATTGTATTCTTATTATCTTTAGAAGAGCATCAGAATGCTCTGTATTTTGGATTGTGTTTATGGACTGTATATCAAGAAGGACAGCAGTGTAGCTAGGCTGATCCAACTTGATTCTAAGTGATCGTGTAGAGAGGTCACAATATTATAGTTTTTAAGTGATCGTATATTTTGGTCATATTAGCCTACTGAAATTTCTTTCATTTCATTTTATTCATGAAAGCTTAAACCTCAAGTCATATATTTACATATGAGTGAAGGACCAGACGTGAATTCCAAGAAACCATTCAGAACTGAGTGGACACTTTTTCATCAAAAACTGAATATCTTGACATTCAAGTTTATCATTTGTTCGTGCAAAATTTAATTTGATTTTATATGACGTTCCTATATTGGCACAGTAGGCATAACCAGTCACTCATGTGTTTGCATCCCTTTATTCTATTCTATTGGATGTTTTGAATTTTCTCAATGTCTCTGACATACACACCCACATGCAGCCAAGACATGTACTTGCTTACTGATGTGTATTCAATATATATTGATGAAGCCAAAGGTTTAATTTTTAGAAACCATTGAATTCAAATTAATGCACAATGCATATCTTCCTCAAATTTTCGAGTTTCGGATGTTACTCTTTGACAATTCATTTTCATTGTAATTGTCCATTCAAGTTGAGGAGGGATGTTGTGTCCAAAGCCTAACTGAAATTGAAAGTAGATTGTAATATGTAATATGAGTTATTTCCCTTGAATAAAAGGTCACTTCCGGTTCCAGACAAGTGCCACGTTGTTCTGGTTTTATTGTGCGCAAGCCGTACGTTTGTATTTTGAATGTATTAGGCCACTAGCTGGTCATTCTCAAGAGAAACATAACATCATCTCTGGGAGCAAGTGTGAGAGCAAGAATAGGAAATGGGCAAACATTTTTTAGTAAGAGGGGGGAAATGTTCCAGCAAAAAAGTTATTTATTTGAATAGGAAAGGTGGGGTAAAGTGTGAAATGCAGTCACCAAGATTATTTTGTGTGTGTGTGTGTGTGTGTGTGTGTGTGTGTGTGTGTGTGTGTGTGTGTGTGTGTGTGTAAGTACGTGTGAAATGGCGAACAAAACCAGAAACGGCAGCAACATCAACAACAAAGAAATTAGGTGCTGAAATAAAAAAGGGGGCAAGAACAGAATAAAAGGGGAGAAACCACAGCTGGGGCGAGAAACAAAATAGAAGAAAG
>CM060324.1:42134319-42139319 GCA_030674155.1 Stramonita haemastoma
GGGGGGGGCTGTAATGGAATGGTTGCAAGGTAAAAAGTCATACACGACGGAAAGATTCAGAAATCGATATTTATCTTAACCATAATGTTTACGCACCGGTTTACGGCAATAGGAACACAAAGACATTTGAGAGATGACTGTTTCCTAGTACTAGTTAACGTTTGCCAGGTCTGGTTCAGCCTTTGCCTTATACTTCGTCCACTCATAAAAAAACAAACATACACACAGACAAACAAATGAACAATCGAAGGAAGGAAGGAAGGAAGTAAGGAAGGAAGGAACAAGCACAACGACAGCAAAAGCAACGCTCACGGAGACTGATATAGACACACACAGATAGACAGAGAGACACAGACAGCCAAAACAGACAGAAAAATAAGCCCATCCCTCCACACATATAGATAGATAGATAGATAGATAGATAGATAGATAGATAGATAGATAGATAGATAGATACATACATACATACATACATACATACATACATACATACATACATACATACATACAGAGAGAGACAAGGCAAGGCAAGGCAAGGCAAGGCAAAATTCTTTTATTCGAGAATAATAGATAAGCACTCGTGTGCTTTTTTACATCCAGTCCCCGCCCTTTTCAGGGATAACATTAAGATAAAAAAATAGCCACAACTACACAACAACAATTATAATGATCCAAATACCAAAAGTAAGGAACCATACCAAGTATCAAACAACAGGCAAGAAATAACACAGAGATACAATATTAAGGTAATGTTATAAAAAGTCACTCATTCAGAAACGAAAATAAGAAGTAAGAATCAATGATAATTTTGATTTGAGAGAGAGAGAGAGAGAGAGAGAGAGAGAGAGAGAGAGAGAGAGAGAGAGAGGGGAGAGAGAGAGAGAGAGAGAGGAGAGAGAGAGAGAGAGAGAGAGAGAGAGAGAGAGAGAGAGAGAGAGAGAGGAGAGAGAGAGAGAGAGAGAGAGAGAAGTGTATCATGGTAAGCTTTTCAATCCATTCACAAGGGGACCGATACACATTTCTAGCTAAGAAGAAAAAAAGTTGTTCACATCAGCATTAATAAGCATGGCATGGGTTCCTCCATATCTATAGATCTAATGTTTTAACAGCTGCAGCCAACACAGATATTGTAAGATGATAACTGTATTTTATTATTTTTTTTTTTTTTGCAGCGGAGAGACAACAATGAACAAAAAATATATTGCTGTTAAAGCTTGTCAGCCATTCAGCAGCACGTGTGGCGAATCACTGGTATGTTGGAGCTTGATTTTGAAGATGGATGCCATGTACAAAAGCATCATATCAGTAATGTGAAAAACTGCCACTTAACAATATGAGTCAGAGAGGGGGAAGATTCATCCAGAAACCTTATGAAGAGAGAGAGAGAGAGAGAGAGAAGAGAGAGAGAGAGAGAGAGAGAGAGAGAGAGAGAGAGAGAGAGAGAGAGAGAGAGAGAGAGAGGAGAGAGGAGGAGAGAGAGAGAGAGAGAGTCAAGAGAGAGCAAGTTGTCGGTGATGATTTTGGAATTGTGATACTATGGCCGGTCAGTATTAATAATATCCCCATCTTCTGGAAATTAATTTTGTGCCAGGAATTCCCTCTTTTCTATCCCTCTCTTTGTTTCTGCCCGGTTCCTTTTTCTCTCTGTCAGCTCCTTTTTGTCTGTTTTCTGCCTTCTTTGTACATTCTCCTACCTTTTTTCTCAGAAAGACTTAAAAGATAATAATTCTCCCCCTCGCTGAAGTCGGATGTGCTGGCCTGACTTGTCAGGCGCTTAACGGCAGCGCAGCGCATTTTCACTCATATGACAGACAAAAACGGTTGCTGTCAAAGCATTTGACGACGACGAAGAAGAAGATTTCGGAATTATTTTCTTCAGATCTCCATTATCCTATAGGATAAAAAGAAAGAAGTTGTGAGTGTGTGCAATTTACCCATTGAAAAGAAGTGGACTGATGACTGATTTGGGAATCGAGGAAGGAACGCATGCCAGAATCTTTCTGGGTAAAATACTGACAAAATGTGTCTGGCAGCTAGTTAGTTAAGTGGACGGACAGTAGGCAAGGCAAGGAGAGAGAGGTTTTGCCAGGAAAGAGTTGAGTGCACACAGCCAACAACTGTGAAGTACGACTGGTGGTAGTGTGTGTGTGGTGTGTGTGTGTGTGTGTGTGTGTGTGTGTGTGTGTGTGTGTGTGTGTGTGTGTGTGTGTGTGTGTGTGTGTGTGTGTGTCTGTGTGTGTGTGTGGTGTGTGTGTGTGTGTGTGTGTGTGTGTGTGTGTGTGTGTGTGTGAGTGTGTGTGTGTTGTATGTGTGTGTGGTGGGGGGTAGTGTAGTTTTTTTCTTTTTGAACAATCCAGTTAACAGCACGCACGTTTGGTAGCCAGAAACATTTGTTTAATATCAACTGTCCAGCCAATGTTCCTGTATCGTCTTTTTGCGTGACGGCAAGCACGTTCAGAAACAGGAAGATATCATTGGGTACAAACACAAGGGAGGGGATAGCTCAGTGGTCAGAGCACCCGCTTTCCTCAAGCTAAGGTGAAGCAGCATCGAGCGTGATTACCAATTGGATGGGTGACCGTTTGCGCGCCTTGGCTTCAATATACTCCCCCAGTTCACCCAGCTGTAATTAGATACCTGCCCTCTTTAGGGACAGGGAAGGCAGTAAAGCAGTGAGGGAGAGGAGATGGGCGCCGCCCTCAATATGCTGTCCCCCTTAGAGAAGCTGAAGTCTCTGATGCCTCGCTCCCCTACAGACCACACAGGTTATGGACACCTTTAGCTTGACAAGGAATACCACGGAGTAAATCTTACAGGATGTAGAGAATATCAAAGAAACAAGGGCGTGTTTTGTAAGCGATGCATTAAGAAGTCCCAGTGGAGCTATCCGAATTAAGGACTGTACCGTCAACCGACCATCACCGGCTGTGGTCCCTGTGTGTTAGCAGCTTCCTTAAACATCTAGTTATACATAGGCTGTCTGTGAGTGCACCGAGTGTGCAGGAAACGCTACTCAGTAAACTGATATTACAGTAAGAACAATTCGTTTTTTATCCTTCTCCCCGAAGTCGGAATGCGGCTACCTTTTAATAGTGTGAGGGTGGGAGTGGGGGAAGGGGAGGGGTGGGTGGAGGAACGGTTGCCACGCTAAATCTCAGCACTGATAAAACCTCGGAGCGCTAGCTGAGGAAGGAAAAACATCTTTCAGTAGCTGAACTTGCCTGTAGGCTTAAACCATACATAGCAGCAGGGGTGGAGTTCGCCACACACTGGCCTGTGATATTGATAAACATCGAGACAGGGACGAGATCCGTTGAATTCAGAGCTACAGTTTTCGCCTGTAACGCGCTTCCTGTGCGTAGGTAAGTAAGTAAGTAAGTAAGTAGTCAGTCAGTCAGTCAGTCAGTCAGTCAGTCAGTTATTTAGTCAGTAATTAAGCAACCAGTCAGTCCTGATGCTTACAATTATGTGGACTATAAAGGCTATCATGCACTTGCGTGTATGCGTTTTAAAAAAATGTCATCCATTCCTACCGGCACGAAATGGCCTATGCTTTCCAAAAGCGGGATGGGTTATTAACGTGCGTACAAGATGTTCTGCGTGCGTGCGTCCGCACACGGGGTCTCGGTTTATTGTCTCATCTGAAGGAGTTCTGGGAGTGCAGAGTTAGGCCTAGTACTAATATCAACCTCGGGATAAAATCCCCTAGACCGGCGGCTCGATCCAAGGGTGTTCGATCATGAGTGTTAACCACTAGGCTACCCACACCCCCAATAATCACATGTTTTAAGATATATATTTGTCTGTCGTGTTCGACGATGACCTCCAAAACAGCAGAGGAGGAAGCAGTTTCGGACACTGGGCAGAAATTTGATCATAGTGGAGATGCCTTGCCCACAGTACACCCCCACTCTATCGGCCAAGAGGGCATAAGGACAGTCAGCGTTGGAGATGTTCTCCAAAGGCCATCTAGTTAGTCCCCAGGGCTGCAGCATATAACGGACTGTGCAAGTATGCACATGCCAAGTTCTGCAAGCTGATTTTTAGCTGTAGGAGGGGATGTTAAAAACAGTCTTGCTCATGGAGAAAATGGCATGGCAGCCGAGTTTTTGTCTATACAGATACTTTTGTTCATAATTATCATAAAGTTCTGATAGAGCCGTTTGTCCTAGTCTTCTTCGTGGAACGCTCAGATAGCCACAATAATTGTTATCTGTCATATGAGTGAAATTGCATTGCGCTGCCGTTAAGTTACCTGACAAGTCAGGCCCAGCGCATCCGACTTTGGCATGAGAGAGAACTGTTATCGTTTAAAAAAACAGCAAGCAGGAGAATGGACCAAGAAGGCAAAAAATAGACAATAAGAAGGTGACAGGAAGAAAAGGAACAAAGCAGAAACAAAGAGAAGGATAGGAGAAAAAAAAAAGAAATTCCTTGCACTGAATTTCCAGAGGGTGGGGATGATATTTATACTGACGGGATCCTGGCATCCCCATGGGGGATTATCCCTGTCTGATAGCAGATCCCCTGAACAGTGATCGATACAACATACTGCGCGTGCATGATCGATTTGGCGGAGACAAGTGGGCTACTGGAGCACTGCTGTATACACACGGCATTGGCTATGTGGGAGAAACGCATACATGCAGTGTGTTGAAAAGCCGCCTGGCTTCCTGACTGAAGTTTAACAACAGCTTAAGGGCACAGCTAGCCAAGTATGGCATGATTCCCTGTCATGATACTCTGATTGCTGCACGTAGTAGTAAGGCACCCATCAGTCTCGGAAGACTATGGAGTTGCGCTCTAGTCTTTAGAGCGCAAAGCCTGGGTAAGTAAGTATGGAGGGCAAACTGTTACCCATGCAGCAGACCCCCCCTCTCCACGCCACTAGAATGATCCATGGGAAAGGCAATGACCGATACGAATGGTTCCAGTGCCGTCGCAGGAGCCACCAGAACGTTGCCATACACAGCCCCGAGCCGCCCTGGGACTCCAACTCC
>CM060324.1:42146819-42156512 GCA_030674155.1 Stramonita haemastoma
GAAACAAGGAGCGGGACAACCAAGATGTCTTTTTTCTAGGAGTTAACATCAGTACCCACTCCACTCACCCTAGTCCTTCGGGTGAGACAATAAACCGAAGTCCCGTGTACGAACATACGCAGAGTATTTTGTGTAGGACTACATGTTAAAAACACGTTCCGCCTTTTGGAAGAGAAGGCCATAGTGTGTCCGTGGGAACAAAATGAAAAAATTAACACATACACACACACACACACACACACACACACACACACACACACACCACACACACACACACACACACACACACACACACACAACAACAACACGCATATATACATGCACTGTTTTCATGTTGAGACATCATCCCCGAAGTCGGATTGCAGTGCCTGATTGGTGCCCCCCCCCCAAAAAAAACACAAAAAAACAACAACCCCCCCCCCCCCCCAAAGAAGAAAAAACCACAAAAAACCCCAACAACAAAAACCAGATGCATACACTAAATCTCACCATTGGTGAATATCGGAGCTCCAGCCAAGAAACGAAAAAAAAAATCAAGTTGTGAGGGTCTTCATGTGTGCATGACTGATATTGTAAGAACTCAATTACTGTATATGCTTGGCTTTTTATTTATTTTATTTTTTTTATCTTTCCTTTTTATGAGTACACGAACGAGTGTGCTACTACCTGTTACCATATCAATGCTTTTTGGAATCATTTGTGAATTTTGTTCTGCTTTGTTGCGATGTTATGTGCGTTTTTTATTTTCTATTTTACCAAGTTTTCGAGGCTTTTTGATTTCAAGGGATGGCTTGATAAGATGTATGTGTATTCCTTACTGACTATCACATGTGATTCGTAACCTGTGATGTTCAGTAAACAATATATACACTTCCTATCAGTCCATCCATACTAAAGACACATCTGGAAATAAAGATTTTACTTTCTCAATTTTCAATTGTTCACACACACACACACACACACACACACACACACACACACACACACACACACACACACACCCCACACCGACCTTTTTTTTTTTCCCCAATCACTTGTCTAAAATCACTTTTCAGTGGATAGACGTTAAAATGAAGACACACACACACACACACACACACACACACACACACACACACACACACACACAGAGAGAGAGAGAGAGAGAGAGAGAGAGAGAGAGAGAGAGAGAGAGAGAGAGAGAGAAGAGAGAGAGAGAGAGAGAGAGAGAGAGAGAGAGAGCACATGTAAATAATGATTGCTATAAACAGCGCTGCTTGCACACACACACACACACACAGAGACACAGACACACACACACACACACACACACACACTCTCTCTCTCTCTCTCTCTCTGATAAGACTTAGATCCAACGGAGACGATATCTCCCAGTCATTTATTCAAAACAAAGCATGCATACCCCCTCCCCCCTAATAACCTCCCCCCCCCCAACCATCAACAGCAGCAAAAGACAGGAAACTTTAAAAAAAAAAAAAACAACTCTAGAAATTACACTTTTACCTCGCACAGTCAATTCTGTCCATAGTTGTTCCACACACACCAAACTAAGTGAATTATCGAGATCAGTTCCTAAAACAACATGAGATAAAATTTGAATTTCAGGAGCTATTTTCAAATGTCAAACAGAATAAATAAACCTATGACTAAAGAATGTAGAACATCAATGTTATCAGTACAAATGAAAGCTTGGATGCTCCATTATGTCCTTGCAATGGAGTCCTTCAGACAGAAAACTATACACAATAATTAAATCAAACTGAACTTTAATATTGTTAAACAAACCTAATACCATAATAACAATAACTCAGTAAATTCATAAATACATGCATAAACACAAATAAAACATCCCCAATTTTTGAAATCTACTTTTTAAAAACAGTCCCCCTTTCTTTACAAAGACATTATTTAATGAGTTGCTGAAAAAATTAACGTCAATTGGGATCAAATCATTTCCTGTCTTTCGTGACATTAAGGGCTGATTCTATTATCGTCGAAATAAGACAAAAGAAAGAAAAAGAACGAACATGTTTAATCATAAACTGACACCACTCTGAAATCTGCCTTTTACAAACTATGATTCTTTTAGACATGTTTAAATTCGTCCCCTATGTCTCTTTTAGACATGTTTAAATTCGTCTCCTAAAAAGCATATCTTCTTGACTCAGGAGAACAACATTGATATAGCCTGCGTGGTAAGTGGGGCTACAGATTTAACACTATCAAAAAGAAATGAAATTGGCACAGGACAGGAATCTGAGCATTCTTCACCAAAAGTATATATATAATAAATCATTTAAACTGTTTCTTGCAAAAACCATCGAGTTTAAAAGCCCAGCCCAGCTCTTGGTGCTTTACCAGGACTGGCGTAGCTTATACAAGAAAACAAAGATGTAGCGTTGAATTCGTGTTCTGACCGTGTTAACGTCCATACCAGGTTGGAAGCACCGGTTCTCATCAGGATCACCCAAGTTAAGCAGCATCAGGGTGATTAAAATACTGGGATAGGTGAGCCCTTGTGACAGTGAATGATGGCACAGGTTGAGTCACTACTGAGGTGTTCGTTTGCGGAGACCTTTCCCCTTGAATCTGATAATGGTGCCAACTCCCTTCTCCTACTGTAACGGCGAACCAGTGTGCGAAAGCACACCGTTACTCTTGTACGCAAGTTTAAAGAAAATCCATATTTTGTGGAAGAACAGTGCAGACTTTGGGAGTGGTAGAGATAACAAGGACATACCCGGCATGCATACAGCGACCGAGAGAGGCATGGGCTCCTCCAGGTGCAACTTTTCCCAGACATACTGCCTGAAAAGTTTTTGTGTGGTTCCTCAAAGACTCGACAAGGACTTTTTTTAATGGACGATGTTAAATCAATGTGCAGAAAAGCTGAAACCCCCCCCCCTACTTTCGCATCTTTAAATAGATTTCAGCCTATAAACTCAGAAAACAACCTGACAGATTTCACACTGGACAGATTTTGTCAGAGGGCTAAAAAAAATCAAAACCTGATAATTTATAATGAGTAATGACACACAAGTAATCATATACACTTAAAAACAACTAAAAAGAATTTCCTCCTTTTTAAACTAAAAAGAATTCCTACACAATCTGCCTGTTCTTTTCAGAAAACAATGGACATCCTGGGCGAATAACCACCCCAAAACAATCACACTTTCCCCTACCCAAAGCAGTAAACATGCCAAAGAATTAAAGAACTGCAAATATTTTTTTTTTCCAAAGGGGAAAAGGGTCATTGGACATGTTGGAAACAAACAAGAAAGAGATACCAGAAAAATAAACAAGACAGCATTGAAATTTTTCTACATTAAAATTACATAAAAAAACTATACAAAGATTAGCCATCTTTGGCCTTAAGCGTTTCCTGCCTCCTATAGAAAAGTTACAGCAAATCTACAAACGAAAACTATACAGTTCCTAAGGATCTACGTAAACTGTCTGTGTACAGGGAAAATGTGGATACTGTTTGCAGTCTGTTCCAAAGCTGAAAGAAAAAGTGACCCCCAAAAGATTCGTGTTGGATAGACACCAACTAGACCGATGTATGTCGTGCCCCAAAGCAGCAGCAGCAAACAATAATATCTTTGAACTGTTTCAATAAGCTTCAAAGAACAGGTGCAAGGCTGTAGAGGTCTGAAGAAACAAGAAACAAACAAGATTTTATTTTTTAATGGGGATGGAGGGAGGGGGGGGGGGGGGGGGGGGGGGGGGGCTGCAGACATTTTGAGAATCATTATCTCACCAAGAGATATATGACGTAGGTTAACGATGGAGAAACAACAAACACCACGTCAATGATGAGACACATTGCTAATGAAAGAGAGCTAACCTACACAATTCAGGCAAATTCTAGAGCCTAAGCTTCAGTAGAACTTATGCCTTTCCCCTCGCACAGAAGAATATCATGGAAGATGCAGCAGCAACACAATTACCGTGAAAAAGACAGCAAACATCAGTTAAAAACAAACAAAAACAAACAAAATCAAAACAATATTGATATCGAGACGTGACTGACAGCACTGATGCGAGTAGAGCACGAGCACAGAGACAGGAAGATGGCTACCACAGACAGAAGAATGATACTACGCATGCACTTCTACTACCACCTACGACATTGCAGGTTAGCGTTCTAAGTTAAGCTAAGTAACGGCACAGGTTTTCTTTGTAAGAGGCAAGAACAGATAATACCCGTAGTTTATAAGCACCTTTGAGTCAGGGTACAGCAAGTGTGATAGCATACTGATTTTACTTAAGTAGCTTGCCAGCATAGATCAGATCTATTACGATCAGATTCAGATGCACATTTCATGCACTCTAGCCGGATGATCGTAGAAGTCTTATCAGGACGGTAATCGTTTTGAACATGAAAATTGGAATATATATATATATATAATATATATATATATATATATATATATATAATATATATATATATATATATATATATATATATATAATATAAAATATAAAATAAAAGCACTAAAACTATAGGATCTAGATCTGCAAAGGAAAAAAACAACCATCCATGATATACCGATCAATATTCACCATAATTACTAACTAGCCACGTAAAAGGCTAAACTCTGAATCACAAATCAGATAAAAGTTTCCAATAAAAGATATATCATCATAAACTAGTCCTGCATTAAGGTAAGTAAGACCAAGGTCTACCGAAGATATGAACCATTTTTCTAGTTTATCATCATGAATTCCCCCACAACGATAAAAAAAAGCACTCGCATATGAAAAGACAATCCATTTTTGTGGACCAAAAACACAACACAGCAGACGACATATTTGGTGATCATCCCCATGATAGCGACCCCACTGCCTATTTTGCAAGAACAACACAGTATTTATTTATTTATTTATTTATCTATTTATTTATTCTTTTATAACGAGGTAATGGAATAAGCACTCATGTACTTTTTTACATCCAGGCCTCGTGTGTATGCAGTGTTGTATCTTATCTGTTCCCACCGGAACACGATGGCCTACTCTTACGAAAAGCGGAACAGGATTTAACGTGTGCGCAAGATGTCCTGCGTGCGTTCTGATGGCATGCCACAGAATTTGAAAAACAGATAGAAAAAAATCATCCTTTTGGAGAGGGTGGGAAAGTGAGCTTGGCAGATAGAAAATAAAGCCAAAGACTTGACAGAAAAAGGACAAGAAATAAAGTAGTTCTAGAAGGCAAAACTTATAGCTCAAAACCTCCAGAAACAGGGCATACTATTTATACTGAAAGGTAACCCGGTGTTCCAAATAGGAAGTACTCAGACACAAATCAAATTTATCAATTAAAAAAAATCATTTTTGAGATCTGTTATATATATATATATATATATATATATATATATATATATATATATATAATATATATATAATATATATATATATATATAATGATTTTAAACAGACGGTTGAGATACCTGAGAGTGACAACTGGTGGAAGTAACAAAATTCAGCAGGTAATAAAAAAAAAAATCCCCAATACCCCATAACTTTGTGTTATTGCTTAAAATTTTTTTTTTTACAATTTGGTATCCTTTGGTTTTGTTTTTGTTGGTTTTTTTAATTTTTTAAAATTTTTTAAAATTTTTATACAAAATTATATGCTTTGTGAATCATTCTTATAAAGTATTTTTATTCTTCAATTCATTCTCAGTATGGAAATATCTCACCATCCTTATCTCTAGTTTCAAATTACTAGGCCTGTATACATGTTTTTCCTTGTGTATTTGAACAGCAGAATTGTTTGCAATGACAATGTGGGTTTAAGCATACTTGCGAGTGTAAGCATGTGCTTTATTTATTTGTGCTATTTACTTTTTTCTTAAATCTTTACAATTTTGTTACTTTTCAAATTATAGTTAAAAACGTTGTTTTTTTTTTATTACCCCCCCCCCCCCCCCCCCAGCACGTTTTGTGATAACCAAAAGGAAATGTACAAGATATTATCAATGTACTTCATAGAATGTTGATTTTTCAATTTAGCCTAACGATCTCTCTCTCTCTCTTCTCTCTCTCTCACTCTCTCTCTCTCTCTCTCTCTCATTATATAAATATATATATATATATATATATATATATATATATATATATATATATATAATATATATATATTATATATAAACTTTATCCAGTATTCTATGACAGTAAAAGAGATAAAGTATTGTAATTCGAAAATAAATCTAGAGGTAGACAAGTACGATAAATCGGCACGGATATCCATGCATCTCCCATTATTTTAGGTACCAGTTGTGTAGATCATGACATAAAACGCACACATTCCCACATGTCTCTTCTCACGCACAATGATTTCAATACCACTTAGTTCAAAATGTTATCCAATCCGAGATTTTTGCCAAAGATTGAAAACACACACACACACACACATACACATACACACACACATGCACAACACACACACACACAGACACAGACACACACGCACACACACGCGCGCGCACACACACACAGACACACACAGACACACACACACACACAGACACACACACACACACACACACATACACACACACAACACACACACACACACACACACACACACCACACAACACACACATACACACACACACACTGAAAAAACAACAACGCTGAAATACACAAATCCGTCCACCAATCCATTTAAGCCCTCTTCCTTCTTCGGTAACAAGTATACCTGCACACACAGTCTGTCTCTCTGAGAGCATCCACTTCCCTCCAAAGAAGGAGGAGGAGGAGAAGATTCACACACTTTAACAAGAACAAATAAATCTTTACACGTCCACTTCCCAACAGTCATTAAGGAGGAGGAGGCAGACGAGGAGGAGGTGGAGGAGCTCCTTGTTGACTCCACAGCGAGGAGGATCATAATAGGATTGCTGAGGGAGGAGATCTGAACGGGTCTGTACCGACACAAAGCAGCCAGTTCGGACAGGAGTAGGGCGGGGAGGAGTGACCGTAATCCCAGTGGGGGTGCCTAGGTCGCACCAGCATCCCAGGCTGGAGGTAGGTCGCGTCTCGAACACTCAGACAGGGACTCACTATCCGGTTCCGCTCCAACACAGAGCCCCCTCCCCCCACACCTGCAGAAGAAGCGCTCAGAGCGTCCAGAATCCTGGAGGACTCCCAGCTCGCGGAGAGCGGTGACTGGGGCAGCAAAGCGTCACGACCGCTTCGTAGAGCACTGCCGCTCTGCAGCTGCTGCTGCTGCTGCTGCCTGTAGGAGATGAGATCAGAAAGCGTGTCCGGAATCCTGCGCACGCCCAGAGTTTGACCCTGAGTGGAGGGAGCCAGCCCCGTCAGTCCCAAGCCAGGAGCCTCCAACCCTCTGTACACACCGGACTCCCCGTAAGGGTTGGTGGTGGTGGTGAGGCCTCCCCCGCCCAGGGGTCGGCCCAAACCCACCTCCCCAACCTCCCAGGCCAGCAGAGGTCTGCCGGAGCCCGCCACAAGATTGTCTCGCGGGTTGGTGAAGGCCGAACTGTTGAGCGAGTGGCTGAAGCGGTTGGCTGAGGTCAGGAGGCAGGGGGCGGTGGGGGTGACGCGATTGGGCGGGGAGGTGATGTCAAAGGTCTGGAACAGGCTGCTGACCGGCTGGCTGGAACCCTGCGTCACGGACTGAGAATGGCCGCTGCTAGGGGAGAGAACTGCAGCGCGAGATTTCCGTTTCGCTTTGGCTTTCTTTCTTTCTTTGAGCTCTTTGATTTTCTCGTCACTGAAGGAGCGGAGTTCTTTGACGATGACGTTGAGGAGTGCGGGAGAGACCCCGCCACTGCGTTCTCCTGGATAGTCCGGCGTTTTGCCCTGTTTAGGCGCCTGCTCACTGTCTTCTGATTGCTGCGAAGAGGAGGGAGAATCCAAGGAAGCAGTGGATTTGACGTCGTTGGTGACGGAAGATTTCTCTTCTGTGGTTTCCGTTGATGATGTTGATGCTTCTGTTGAAGCTGAGGTTGATGTTGATGTTGATGTTGATGATGATGATGGTGGTGGAACTTTGTTGGTCACCACGTCCTTCCTCCTGCGGTTTTGGAACCAGACCTGCCACATGACCCATGAACAGATAATATTGCTGATTAAACAGGTTACTTGTTTATCGATCGGAATTTAGGTGAGTGGGTGAGTGAGTGAGTGAGTGAGTGAGTGAGTGAGTGAGTGTGTGTGTGTGTGTTGTGTGTGTGTGTGTGTGGTGTGTGTGTGTGTGTGTGTGTGTGTGTGTGTGTGTGTGTGTGTGTTCGAGAGAGAGAGAGAGAGAGAGAGAGAGAGAGAGAGAGAGAGAGAGAGAGAGAGAAGAGAGAGAGAGAGAGAGAGAGAGAGAGAGTGAGTGAGTGAGTGAGTGAGTGAGTGTGTGTGTGTGTGTGTTGAGTGTGTGTGTGTGTGTGTGTGTGTGTGTGTGTGTGTGTGTGTGTGTGTGTGTGTGTGTGAGAGAGAGAGAGAGAGAGAGAGAGAGAGAGAGAGAGAGAGAGAGAGAGAGAGAGAGAGAGAGTGTTGTGTGTGTGTGTGTGTGTGTGTGTGTGTGTGTGTGTGTGTGAGTGTGTGTGTGCTGCAATCTGTTCTAGATGTGTCTGAATTTCCATAAGGGACCTATAACTGACATATATTACCCAAAAATAAACTAATGCGCTTTTCGAACTCCCTGTTGCGTTTGTTTATACTCAGAGAAAAACAAGCTGTTGGGAGATATGACTGAACCAGAGAATCTTGACCTTTTTCTTCAGCTCAATGTGGGGAGAGAACTTTCCGATTAGGTCCTTCATTTTATGTCACGTAGTTTTACAGCCCCGCCGACAACAAAGGCCAAGCGAAGGTTGTCACTTCCCTCATTACCTAAACACACTTTGGCCCCCCCAAAAAACAACAACAACAACAACAAAAAACAAACAAACAAACAACAAAAACAACAACAACAAACCAACCCCACTTGATATAGACTATACACGCACTGACCTTCACTTGTTCTTTCGTGATGCCCATGCGGAAGGCGATCTTCATCTTCTGCAACGCTGTTGGGATAGCGTATGGCCTCGTAGATGCCATTCAGCAGGCCCAGCTGTAAGGGGTGTAACTCAGCCTCTCCCGCTGAGACGTGGTGCCCAACAAGACATCTTCTGCAAAAACAAAAAGGAAACCAAATGTTAAAATTTTGAGATGATCTTGGTGGAAATTGCCTTCATCCTTGACAAAGTCTTTGTACAAAACATGTACACTCCATTTAAGAAGAATACCCCCCCATCTCCCCCCCTCCCTGCAAAAAAAAAACTAACAAGGGGTGTAACTTTACTACTGGATTTATAGCACGATAGTAGGTACTCTCCCTCGAACACACTATCCCTTCATTTTTTAAAGCCCTACAGCCCAGCTTACATCTCTAAATGAACTTAAAAAATGAAAAAACAAACAATGTTTCCTCATGGCGGTAATACACATGAATGGATATCACAGTAGTCACATCACTCATATATAAACTAAACATGATGCACATAAACAAAAATAATTATGATTTAAGAAACGTTAGAATGGAAAAGACATTGGGGAAAACACACCAAACAACACCCCCCCCAAAAAAAAAAAAAAAAAAATTCAACAACAACAACAAAAAAACCCCAACAACAGCAAAGCACAACTCAACAATAAAACCACCCACAAAGTCACTGGCTTTCCCAAACC
>CM060324.1:42156612-42166612 GCA_030674155.1 Stramonita haemastoma
CATGGTCAGCACTGGTCAACAGCAGGAACAAACACACTCCTTCCTACATCGGGGATCCACGCTATCCGAAGATGGCCACTCTCCCACTGAAGTGAAAACCCATTTCCTCTGCCAATATCTAGTCTTCCTTGTGCCAATGTCTGGTCTCTGCCAATATCTAGTCTTCCTTGTGCCAATGTCTGGTCTGCCTTGTGCCAATCTCTAGTCTTCTTTGTGCCAATGTTTGGTCTCTGCCAATCTCTAGTCTTCCTTGTGCCAATGACTGGTCTCTGCCAATATCTAGTCTTCCCTGTGCCAATGTCTGGTCTGCCTTGTGCCAATCTCTAGTCTTCCTTGTGCCAATGTTTGGTCTCTGCCAATATGTGGTCTGCCTTGTGCCAAAGCCAAGGCTGCATTGTGCCAATCTCTAGTCTGCCTTGTGTCAATGTCTTGTCTGCCTTGTGCTAATACCTAGTCTTCCTTTTATCAATGTCTGGTCTGCCTTGTGCCAATCTCTAGTCTTCCTTGTGCCAATGTTTGGTCTCTGCCAATACCTAGTCTTCCTTGTGTCAATGTCTGGTCTGCCTTGTGCCCATCTCTGGGCTGCCCTGCCCTGTGGCACTGCCTAGGCAGCCAGGCGCTCCTGCCGCCTTTGTTGCGCTCTCTTGCCTCTCTGACGTTGCAGGGCAGCGAAATTGCCCGGCGTACGGTAGTCGATAGATGTGTAACGGTCGGGCTCCCGCCGGGCTCTCCCTGACCGCCTCACGGGTACTGGGTCCGCAGCTGCCGGTGGCGGCACAGGAGCCAGGGCTGGGGCCGGGGCCGGAGCCGGAGCCGGGGCCGGAGCCGGGAGGGGGGGAGGGAGTGGGGCAGGGAGTGGTGGCAAAATTGGAAGTGGTGGCCAGTCAAGGAGTCGGTCAGGGATCCGAGGGAGGGGGGGGGGGAGTGGTGGCAAAATTGGAAGTGGTGGCCAGTCAAGGAGTCGGTCAGGGATCCGAGGGAGGGGGGGGGGGAGTGGTGGCAAAATTGGAAGTGGTGGCCATGCTGGCGCCATCTCCCTTCCTCCTCCTGTCAACATCCAAGTCAACGATAAGCGTCATCATCCAAAGCAAAGCAACCACATGACACAATACAATACAATACAATACAACACAATACAACACTGACAGTCAAACACAACAGGAAAGACCATGGACTAGCACACACATGAATAAATTGTTGACTCTACTTTGTTGGAACACTTGGAAACAGTTTCAATATCACATCTTCATAGACACATGCATTAAAAAAAATATATCAACACACACTCATGTGCTTGCATGTACTCCACACACACATATGTGTATGCGCACACATGCACACATACACATTGCACACACACACACACATCTACATACACACATACATCAATTAAAATGAGTGCTGACTCTACTCCCCCTAAAGTCCTTCAGGTGAGATTATAAACAAAGGCCTTGTGTGTGAACACACAGAAAACATCTTCAGGATGGTGGCAGGATGGTTAAGACCTTCACCTGCCAACAAGCAGGAGCAGATGACAAAATTATTGAAAAAAAAACAACAACAAACCAGCATGCACACAGGTGTTGTGTTTAGACACCATCCCTGAGAAAAAAAAAATCAAAGGGTAGGCGTTGCACATGTGGCCATGTGCTCTCCCCGGAGAGAGCAGCCCGAATTTCATGCAGAGAAATATGCTGTGACATTAAGTGGTATAAAATTTTTAAAATATAGAATAAAAAATAAACAAATAAAAATCTTGCGCACATGTTAAAACCCATTCCACTTTTTCAAAGAGCAGGCCATTGGTGCTGGTGGGAACAGACACAAAATTTTCATAACTGCATATACATGGGGACGGGATATAAAAAAGCACACGAGTGCTTATTCCATTATCCTCGAAAATATAAGTATAAATAGATAAATAAATAAAAAAAATGATCAGGACAGGCACCACTGAACACCACCAAAGTGACTCAGTTGAAGTGCAGGGCCCCTCTGGCTGGTGGCTCCACGGCAGCCTAATATGTGACGCTCCACCACGAAATGAGTCGCATAGCACCTGACCCACTTTTCCTCTACGAGCCATTATAGGCAGGTGGGGGTCGAGTATACGATTTTGATATTTTGATTGGTTATAAAACTATAGCCATTATTCTACCTTGTAGTGAAATATCAAAGTACAATTTTGTTTCTTTTTGCCTTTAAACATGTTTTTTTTTTATAAAAACCAAAGTCCTCGTTCTGGCTACCTATCAGGATGCTTAACCCTTTGCTGGGCACAGCAAAATCATTTGTCACCTTCCTGCTGGGCAGAGAAAATGGAGGTGGATGGCTTGTGAGTGGGTGTATGTATTTAACATGCAATAACTCTACAATGGTCAGGTGGATTTTGATGAAATAAAAACAGCAAGATGCAGAAATGAATAAAGAAATTGCTAATACCCAATTTTTGTCATTATTTTTATTTTCTTTTAGAATTATAATGCATAAACACACAAAGTCATTGATTGGTTTGCGTGTGTTACAGTTAGCGTTGCAATAACTTTAGAATGCGTGCATGGATTTTGATTAAATAAAAACTAAAACATTAAGAAACAATTATAGAAAAGATATTTTCAACCTACTGTTGGTTTTATAGTTTTTTTGATAAATGGTGCACGAACACATCGAACATTCCGACGACCGCCATTTTTGTTTACCGATGATCGCGATCAGCTTAACGTTTAAGTTTGAGCCGCTGCCGTATCAAAATCCCGAATAGCAACCAAATAACAAAATATATTAAGTTTTGAACCATTGCCGAACTTGAAATCCGCGATAATTTCCCCAAATCTAAGAGTAGAATTCAAAACGCGTATCGGCCGTGTTAGATTTGACGATCGATTTTCGTCTCGAACTTCGCCGTAGTCAGAGTCGTCTCTCTCACTTCAGTCAACAAACTCAGAAGTGCACACACTACTAGGATCGATTACATCGATATTTGAGCCTAGATACACATCTCACAGCGTCATATTTTCGGCATGGAAGCTGTAAAAACGATCGTACATGTCGGGTTCGAAGATAGCATCCATCTTGGAAAAATTTGCGATTTTTTTCCTCCAAAACTTGCAACAAACTCACTCCAATCGCCGCCATTTGTAATAAACATACGGAAGTCTCGCGGGCAGTCTCGTGGCTTCTATATTCACGAGATTTGAAGCGAGATTGGCGGGAATTTCGATTGTATGATCGCTCTAAAGTGACGGTCATGTCGCCGGGCGCTTTGGGGCGTTTTGCCCAAGGACAGGGTCGGGCGCTTTGGGGCGTTGTGCCCAGCAAAGGGTTAACTTGTCAATTTCTCATTTTGTCATTTCCTGCAGTCTATCATTTCAAGCTGTAGTAACTTTTGATAGAATTGTCAGATTTCCAATCAGTTTTTTGTATTGTATAGACATTTCATTGTAAATTAACAATATGTAACGTAAAAATTGACCTCTGGTGCAATGTGACTCTTTATGTGGTGGAGCGTCACATATTGATGTGTTCTCTATGGACTGCCGATCCCTGGGATGAGACACAATGAACCTGGGTATGGCTGTGGCGGGGAGATTGAAATGAGCGGCGTGGGAACAGCAGTATGGGGACGTCACAGAAGATGAGGCAGCAAAATAAAATCTTGTGCAAATGTTAACCCTGGTCGCGCGAATCCCGGAGTATACCCGGAACATGGGGTCCAGGGTGTCTGGAAGCTCCCGGAATATTCCGGGATGACGTTGGTGATTGTAATTGAAGGCTCACTTTCGCTTTCAAAGGTCACCCAACGAACGTAAAGGCCATTGTAAGGCCACAGAAATGGGTGAAGGTCGTTCCGCAGTCGCAAGCAATGAGGATTCTGATTGGTTTCGAGATGTTTTCGGTTTTTTTTTGGACAAGCCTTGATCGCCTGAAAACAAAATGGCAGCCAAGTGTTTGCGCCCGTTTTGCGAGTTTTTTGACGATATTGATGGCGATGAGGAGTTTTAGAGGCTGGATTTGGTTGAATTAAACGACAATAAAGACGATAAGGTAAGGGTTGTGGAATGTTTTTGAAAAACTTTGGAAAAATTGATTGCAATCGGACTGCATCGAGCGGTGCCAAGTTTTGCCGATGTACTTCTTAGCTCTACCCGGCGATTTCGATGTCATACATTGTTTTACTTTATTTTAACGCAACACAGCTTCGAAATAACTGTTGTTAAGTCATTTTGATATGCTGCTGAGTACTTTGCAACACACAAAATCAAGCGATTGTATTTTCATCATAGGATGCCGCCACTTCGCACAAAATGAGTGTTCATCGCCATGACGATCGCGATCGCATCAATCATTTCGCTGGACTTTTCCGAGTATTTGATGACCGATAAAGCCACGCAAGCTCTTTATTTATTCAAAACTTATGTCAAGAGATAGTATTTACCGAATCATGACATTTTTGCACAACAAAATTGCATATTTTAAAATCAATCCGAGTCTTGGATGTCGCGACTGATCGGTAGTGCACGCGCAGTTTTTAAACTTTATTTATTTTTTACATTATCATAAACACTACATGCTGCTATAAAATTTTGCTCTTTTAAAAGCTTGTTATCTAAGCTTTCCAGTGATTTACAACTTTACACACTTAGTTTAGTTTTACATATCAATATCAAGGGTTGTTAGACCCCACCCTACCGCAAAACAACAATGGCTGCCGTTTTTCAGCACTACCAGGGTTAAAACTCCTTCTGCTTTTTGGAAGACTATGGCAATGTGTGCCAGTAAAAACAGGTGACTAAATTCACACAAATGCTGACACATGGGGACTGGATATAAGAAAAGCACACAAGTGCTTATTTCATTCTCCTTAAAAGAAAAAAAACCACATACACACACTCAGTGTTAACATCAGTGCTGACTCCAATCTCCCTCAAAGTCCTTCCGATGAGACTATAAACCGAGACCCCATGTGTGAACCCGCACAGAACATCTTGCGCACACGTCAAATCCTGTTCCACTTTTTGTAAGAGTAGGCCATCGTGTGCTGGTGGGAACAGATGACATTTACAAAACTGCATACAGACGGGGACAGGATGTAAAAAAGCACAAGTGATTATCCCATTATCCTTGATACAAAAGAATAAAATAAATAAAAACTCACTCTTGAGGAACTTGCAGATGGAGCTGGCTTCTCAGCTGACCTGCTGGTCCCTGGCCTGGGAGCCGTCTCCTCCTCTTTCTGTCAACAGCCAAGTCCAAGGTAGCGTCATCATCCCATGCACAGCCATCACACAACACCATACAATGCAACACAACAATGACAAACACAACAGGAAATACCATGGGCTAGCACACACATGAGTAAACTGGTCATTCTACTATGTTGGAACACTTGGAAACAGTTTCAATATCATATCAATATAAACACAAGTGTGCATGCACACCACACACACATATGTGTACACGCAGACATGCATACACACACATGCACGCACACACACACACACATCAGTTACCACAAGTGCTAACTGCACTTCCCCAAAAGTCCTTGAGGCAAGACTATAAACCAAGACCTCATGTGTGCACAAACGCAGAAAATCTTGCGCACATGTTAAAACCCATTCCGTTTTAGGAAAGAGTAGGCTATTGTGTGCCAATAGGAACAGATGACAAAATATACAAAACTGCATGCACATGGGGACAGGATGTAATAAGGCACACGAGTGTTTATTCCAGTATCCTTGACATACAAATAATTAACTAACTAAATAAAAGAAATAAACACAGACACACACCACACTTACCAAAAGAGGTGCAGGAGCACGGACCTGTGTCGAGCTTGGCACAGAAACAGCCGACACCTCTTCCTTCTGCACACAGTCACAGTCATCATCATAACACACCTGCCTTCCTACCCCAGCACATGAAAAACAGTATCTGGACAGGACAAAAAAGTACTGTGATGGAAATTCCATTTGAATTTGTATCAGAGAGAGAGAGAGAGAGAGAGAGAGAGAGAGAGAGAGAGAGAGAGAGAGAGAGAGAGAGAGAGAGAGAGAGAGAAAAGAGAGAGGGATTCAAATCAAATCAAATGCTTTAGTTTCGGAAGAGAATAAATAAACACTTTAACATCCAGTACCTTCCCTTATTAGGGATAACGCAAGAAAAATTTTTTGATTTAAAACAAAATGTAAAAATAACTGAAAATGGCCACAACAGCAACCAGCTATAAAGCAGCAAATAAAAAAAAATTATAAAAATAAAAAAGGCAAAACAGGAACACAAAAATATCTTTAAAAGTGAATGGATACAAAATTATTACTTGCTATTTTATTACAAGGTAGAACAATGACTATAGATTTACAATCAATCAAAATCTCAAAATCAATAACTTGACCCCACCTCCCTAAAATGGCTCCTAGTGGAAAAGTGGGTTAGGTGCTAAGTGACCAATTTTGTGGTGGAGCGTCACATTTTCAATATCAAGGATTTTTTTTTTTACCCCATCCTGCTTCAAAACAACAATGGCAAATGTTAATATAACCAGCAGTACTGAGCCCACTGCTGTAAATTCAGCACTACCAGAGTTCAAAGTAACATACTTTAGATTAACCAAAAAAAATACACACACAGACAGACTTGGCCCATTTACTGACCTTCAACTGCCCCAGAAACGTCAGCAGGTTGCCGACTGGCCTTACTGAGGTGGTGGCCGTAGCGGTGGCAGTCACAGTGGCAGTGGTGGTTACAGTGGCAGTGGCAGTGGCAGTGGTGGCAGTGGCGGTGGCGGTGGTGGTGGCAATTCTCCTCCTCTTGCTGGGAGGAACCGTGCCGTTATTTAAAATCACCAGCATGTCGGCCCTGGTGTATGGCCGGGGCCGCACATAGTGCTCCCACACAGGGGGAGGCGATTCCTCCTCCTCCTGCACACAGTCAAGGCCAAGGCTCTCACAGCTGCTACTTTCCCCCACTTTCAGCTCCTACCTCACAGCTGCTAATTAATCCATCCCATCCCAGCCCAGCTGAGGCCAGCTGGGGCTAATTATAGCCAGAACTGACCACACTTGGCACTTGGTGAAAGAAAGGGGTGCACTAAATTTAGCACTCTTGATGTTGGATTTGTGTGCTGTGCTCTGTCATCATGCCTTGAAAGGCACTGACACTGTACAACACTGACACACACAGTGTCATCAAGCCTTGAAAGACACTGACATAGTACAGCACCGACACACAGTGTCATCATGCCATGACACTGTACAAAACTGACACACAGTGTCATCAGACCATGAAAGACACTGACACTGTACAACACTGACACACACAGTGTCATCAGGCCATGAAAGACACTGACACTGTGCAACATTCACACACACACACCACTGTCATCATGCCATGAAAGACACTAACACTGTACAACACTGACACACTGTCATCATGCCATGAAAGGCACTGACACCAAACACTGTCATCAGGCCATGAAATGCACGGACACTGTACAACACAACAAACACAGTGTGCTTATCAAACACCATGGACTACCACCATACACAGCATAACATACATTGGAGAAAAAAAAAGGAAGAAAAGGACAGACCGGAAAATGTCATTGATTATGAGTTTTTATTTATTTTATTTTTATTTTTACATTGCGCTCAAAATTTAATGACCCAGGTTCAATTCCTGTTTGAGGGGAATTTTTCCTCCGGAATTAACATCAGTGCTGACTCTATTCTCCCCAAATGTCCTTCGCACGAGACTATAAATCAAGGCCCAAGTGCTAATGCACACAGAACATCTTGCGCTCAATTTAAATCATAATCCATTTTTCATAAGAGTAGGCCATTGTGTGCCAATGGGAACAGATGACAAGATTTACAAAACTGCAAACACACAGGGAATGGATGTAAACAGCCACATGAGTGCTTACTACATTACCCTCGAGTCAAGTCAGAAACACATTAATCATCCCTGAAGGGCAATTACAATACTGACAGACATTGATATGAATCATAATCAAAAGACACAAGGTAGCTACATTTCCTATTTGTTCAAACATTATATGATAGCTTTAAATAAAAAATATCACAAAACACTCACACATAATCATGCATGCGCACACACATATACAAATGCATACACACACTTGAATGTATGGATACAATGTTATTAAAACCACTGACTCGATATAAAAGAATTAAACAAATCAGTAAATCAAAAAGTTCCACTTCATTGGAACACTTGGAAACAGTTTCAATGTCATATCAGTACACATACATGCCAACATACACACATGTGCAAGCATGCACACACCCAAGCATGCACATGCACGCACGCACGCACACACACATTTTCCCCTGGAGTTAACATCAGTGCTGACTCCATTCCCTCTCAAGTCCTTTAGATAAGACTATAAACTGAGGCCCGTGTGCAAACTCAGACACAACATCTTGCGGACATGTGAAATCCTGTTCTGCTTTGTGTGAAAGTAGGCCATTGTGTGTCGGTGGGAACAGATGACAAGATTTACAAAACTGCATACACACGGGGACTGGATTTTTTTTTAAAAGCACATAAGTGCTTACCCCCATTATCCTCGATATATATTTTAAAACACACACACACACACTTGCACTCACCACAGAGGGTGGGGCAGGCACCGGTGACACCGGCTCTTCCTGCAAACAGTCACAGAAATGGTCATAACACACCTGCCTTCCTTCCACAGCACAGAAAAACAGTATTTGGACAGGCCAAAAATCGTATTGTGATAATTTCATCTTCAATTCGTATGAGAGAGAGAGAGAGAGAGAGAGAGAGAGAGAGAGAGAGAGAGAGAGAGAGAGAGAGAGAGAGAGAGAAGAGAGAGAGAGAGAGAGAGAGACAGACAGACAGACAGACAGACAGACAGACAGAGAGAGAGAGAGAGAGAGGAGAGGAGAGGAGAGGAGAGGAGAGGAAGAGAGCAGAGCAGAGGAGAGGAAAGAGAGAGAGAGAGAATAAAACAAAAACTTGTTATAACTTTTCACAGAATTGTCCGATTTTCAATCAGTTTTTTGTATTGTATAGCCATTTTATTGCAGTTAAATTGCATGTCAATAACTAAAAATTGACCTCTGGTGCAATGCGATTCGATATGTGGTGGAGCGTCAGAAATAAAACAAATCAGATAAATCATTATCATTTTAGTAAAAACAGAGGAAGAAACTGAACCAGTATCATGATAATGGAAATAAAGTACTACCAATAACAAACGACATAAGTACAAGTGCACCCTATATGCCAGGGAATATACTTATGTACCACTTGCTGTGTTCATTACCATAAAAATACCACATGAATAATCCCAATATTTTGCTATATGACAGTAAAATATATATATTACAGGGTTCGCGCTAGGATTTTTTTAAACCAGTACTGCGAGTTGCCATTTCAGAGATATCTTGACCAACTCCCCCAAAATCGGTCCCCAAAAATGAAATCCGGTATGTACTGTGAACAAAACGAAACTATTCAGTGAGTGGGTGGGGATTGTTCGGCAGCAAAACTAAATCAAAATTGAACGCGAATCTCTCAGATTTTGACTGCCGTGCTGCTGCCACTCGCTTCTTGGGCATGAAGCCACGCAGGAAATAAGATTTTTTTTCTAGCGCCTGTGTCACCGTCTGTGTCAGTCTGTTGTTTTGCATGGCATCATTCGTGTGACTTATATTCTTCTTTCTTGTTTCTATGCTTAGCGCTCATCTAGATCTTTCGTTCACTTTAAATTAGTTTTCGACTCTTCTCTCTCAAAGCAACGCGCAAATTCATAGTCATAGACCCTCCACTTTTCGCTTGTAAGAGCGGGCCATCGTGTGCTGGTGGGAACAGATGACTTTACAAAACTGCATACACACGGGGACTGGATGTAAAAAAGCACAGGAGTGCTTATTCCATTATCCTCGATATGAAAGATTAAAAGAATAAAGAATAAATAAATCTAGGCCCCATTTACTCATTGTGAATAGAA
>CM060324.1:42169112-42184677 GCA_030674155.1 Stramonita haemastoma
GCACGCACGCATGCATGCAAGCATGCACACGCGCGCACACACACACACACACACACATACACACACACACACACACTTACTACTGCTGGCTTTGTATCTGGACCTGGCTCCACAACCCTGCTGCGCCTTGGCCATGCCCGCTGCACGTAAAAGCCCTCCTGTCAACACAATACATTACAATCCATTACAATACTGGGGGACATACAATACTGGGGGACATGACATAAAGTCCCTCCTGTCAACACAATACAATACATTACAATACTGGGGAACATGACAAAGTCCTTCCTGTGAACAGCAAAGCCCCATGGTAGCATCATCAACTCATGCAAGGCAATCACACAATATAATACAATACAATACAATACAATAAAATACAATACAATACAATAAGGAAGGAAGGTGGCAGGATGGTTAAGATGTTTGCCTGCCAACAAGTAAACTTTGAGTTTTCTGGGTGTGTACCCAGCCTCACCCTTTCTTCCTAGTTTGACGAAAAAATCGAACTGAAAGTCTAAGTCATTTGGATGCAACTATAAACCAAGGCCCCATGTGCGAACACACGCAGAACACCTTGCGCACATGTTAAAACCCAGTTCTGCCTTTCGGAATAGCAGGCCATTGTGTGCCGGTAGGAGCGAATGACAAAATTTAAAAAAACCAAAAAAACAAAAAAACAAACAAAACAAAACCAAAAAAACCCAGCATGCACACATGTGTCATGTTTAGACACCCTCCTTGAGGGGAAAAAAAATTTGTGGGTAGGCGCTGCACTTGTGGCAACGCGCTCTCCCTGGGGAGAGCAGCCCGAATTTCACGCAGAGAAATCTGCTAGGACATAAAGTGGTATAAAATTAAAAAATAAAATAAATAAATACAACACTGACAGTTGAACACAACAGGAAAGACCACTGACTAGCACACACATGAATAAATTATTGACTACACTTGTTGGAACACTTGGAAACAGTTTCAATCTCTTATCAAAACACTCACACTCCACACACACACACACACACTCAAACAACCATACACACTCACACACACACACACACATGTGCACAGACGCATGCGCTAGCACATACACACATGTGCGTGCATGCGTGCGTGCACACACACACCACACACACACACACACACACACACACACACACACACGGGGGATGGGATATCCGAGTGGTCAGAACATAGCGCTCACAATTTGACATCATGGGTTTGATTCTTCCCCTGGAGATAACACCAGTGCTGACTACGCTCCCCAAAAATCCTTTACATGAGACTATAAACTGAGGCCCAAGTGTGAACGCATGCATGCAAACATTTTGCGTACACAATTCCTGTTCCACTTTTTGTAAGAGTAGGCCATCGTGTGCCGGTGGGAACAAATGGCACGATTTACAAAAAAACTGTATACACACGGGGACTGGATGTAAAAAAAAAAAAAGCACAAGTGCGTATTCCATTATTTTCAATATAAAAGAATAGATAAATGAAGAAAAGAAAAGAAAAAATAAAAATATTTGTGAAATGTTTTCACAAAGAGAAGAATCGGCAATTGTTTTCTAGGATGAACCTGAATGCATTCATAACCAAATTCAGCAAAAATGGTCAATGTCTGTGTGGTGAAAATATCACTAATACATCTAAGTGAAAAACCTTTTTTTTTTTTTTTTTTACCACATTTTTTTTCTAAAAAATCCCCTCATCAGCATATTCAGTAATGTAAAATCAGCATTTGATGATGATTGTGAAAGGTCTCTTCAACAGGCCTAAGGCCATTTTTATAGATGCCTAAACATATTTCACCATCTAAATCCATGTCAAATCTTTATTAAAATGCACACACAGTGCACTGCGCTTGTCAACTGACAGCCCAGGTTCCAGCCCCCATCCACACACCCAGTCACAGGCATTTTTCCTGCAGTTAACATCAGTGCCAACTCCACTTCCCATCTTCGGATGAGATTGTAAACCCAGGTCCTGTGCTGTGTGCCAACACAAACACAACAACCTGCTCCCTTGTTAAAACAGGTTTTGCCTTTAGAAAGAGTAGACCCATGCCTGCCAGTGGGAACCAATAATGATTACAAAACTGTAAGCACATGGGGACTGGATGTAATACATAGTGTAGTGCTTATTCACTATCCTCAAAATAACACATTTTAGATGATAAAGATAAACACAAACACACGCATGCTAACACGCACACACATACAAACACACACAAACACACGCTACACACACACACACACACACGCATGCTAACATACACACACATACAACAAACAACACACACACACATCCACACACACACACACACACACACACACACACACACACACGCATGCTAACATACACACATACACACCGGCAGCAGGTACATAGGCTGGTAGGACTGCCGGTCTACTGGCAGCTCCGGGTCAATGACTGGAGACTGATCCAGACCCCAAGAGCTGTCACTCTCTGTCTCCTCCTCCCTGGTGGCCGTCCGTGTCGAATGGGCCAGGGGAGGCCCTGGATTTGCTGCTGAATTCAAAACTAAAGCTGGTATAGGACCTGCCAGAAATGTACGGCTAAATGGGGATGGCTGAGGTTGTGCGTGTCGGCGGGTGGTGGTGTCCGTGCTCGTCTGCCTGCGTGGGTGTGAATCCCCTGTCGTGTGGCGTGTGGTGTGTGCAGTGCGTCGTGAAGGGGTTGTCTGCGTGAGTGTGTCAGCCGGTGCGGAGGGACCGAGAAGGCCTAGTGGAGACCCTACCTCTACGTTAACCCTGTTAGCTCTATTTAGAGAACATTCACTCACACATTCACCCCTGACCGACGCTGACGCTGCCGACGCTACACTGCGCCTGCATCTGCCTCACTCTCCTCCCCTCCACCATCACGCTGTTTCGTCCCAAGGGCGACCCTGAGAATAGAGAAAACTATGCATCACACCACTGTCCAATGCTGCTTTGGGTTTGCACTTGTGGTAAGTTATGCAGATAGAGAAAACATCACACCATCCAAGCGCTTGGTTTGCACTTTGTAAGTTATGCAGATAAAACCATCACACCATTATCCAATGCTGCTTTTGGTTTGCACTTGTGTTAAGTATGCAGATAAAACCATCACACCATTATCTAATGCTGCTTTTTATGGTTTGCACTTTGTATTGAAGTGATGCAGATAAAACCATCACACCATTATCTAATGCTGCTTTTGGTTTGCACTTTGTGTTGAAGTGATGCAGTCAGCATTTAGGACTGAAGTAGCTTCCAACAGACAGAGGAAAAGATGATGCAAAGCTCAGTTTTAAAGTGCTGACTTTGTACAGGAATGTATGTAGGTATGACCTGTCTGTATGTTTTGTCTGTCTGTCTTCTGTCTATCTATCTATCTATTTTCTACCAAATGCAACACCAAGCTGAATTCAACAGGCAAATGTTCTACTTATGCCATCAACAATACACTGATTAGTTCTTGTTTTCTTTTTAGTCCTTAGCTACATGTCCGATAATCACCAAAGGTGACATTTTTGCACATGCCACCATTTTCCCCACCCTTTAGATAGCTGCATTCCAACTTCGAGAATGGTGTCTGAACATGACACCTGTGTGGATGTGTTTTTAAGATTCTGTCATTCATTCCTGCCAGTACACAATGGCCTATTCTTCTGAAAGGTGGAACAGGCTTTTCATGTGCAGGACAGATGTTCTGCGTACATTCGCACATGGAGCCTCGATTTATAATCTCCTATGAAGGACTCTGCCACCTAGTTTGATTTTCTTGTCAAACTGGAAAGAGAGTGCAAGGCCAGGAATCGAACCAAGAACCTCACAGTTGACATGTGAGACAGGTGAATGTCTTCACCATTCTGCCACCTTCCTTCCCTCTTACAATGAACAGTCTAACGGCATAGGCTTAATAAAAGTAAACTGTTAAAATGGGCAATAAAATCGGCACTTGTTGTCAGGCATACTCAGACTGGAAATGGAGAAAGTCCAAAGTTCTCTTCAGATATTTCAACAATAGAACCCCTCACACTGACAGCAGTTGTCCACTCATTCAAACCTAGTGTTCATTACAGTTTGGTGGGTTTTTTCACAGTGTGATGGAGTGAAACAGGCCTGTTTTGACATCAAGAGAAAGTACTCAGTGGCACTGATGTCTCACACAAAAGTAAACTCGTGTGTGTGTGTGTGTGTGTGTGTGTGTGTGTGTGTGTGTGTGTGTGTGTGTGTGTGTGTGTGTGTGTGCGCGCGTGCGCGTGCATGCGTGTGTTATTTCATCATTATGTTTTCATTTTCTTTATTCCAAGGATGGTTCAACAAGAGCTCATGTGCTGGTGTGTGTGTGTGCGCATACATGTATGGGTGAGTGTGTGTGTTAGCAAAGAGAGAGAGAGAGAGAGAGAGAGAGAGAGAGAGAGAGAGAGAGAGAGAGAGAGAGAGAGAGAAGAGAGAGAGAGAGAGAGAGAGATGAATGAATGAATGAATGAATGAATGAATGAATGAATGATTGTTTATTTTTCAAGGGTGACAGATAAGCATTCACATTGTTTTCATTCAGCCCTTGCCCTGATTAGGGAATAGCAACCCTCCCCCCTTAAAAAAGTAACAAGCAACAGCAACAAATAAAACAAAACAAAAACAAAAACCAAAAATAAAGTAATAACAACCCCCTCCCTCATAAAAACCACCACCGTGAACAACAAAAGTTCAACCTATGATTTAAAGAAAGCCGATAGATATAATCATCAACCGCATTATCCCCAACTAGAATTCTGAGAATACCATCATCCATAATGAAGAAGTTGAAAACGTTTTGAAATACAAACATCTGGGAACTGTTTTTGACCACAAGCTAAATTGGGATGCTAACACTGACGCCATTGTCAAAAAGGGGCAACAACGTGTGTATTTTCTGAGGAAGCTTAACTCATTTTTTGTCGACAAAAAGATTCTTTCTTTGTTCTACAAGTCTTACATAGAGAGCGTCTTAAGTTTTGCTTTCATTTGCTGGTACAATAACCTTAGCATTAAGAACAAGAATGGTCTTCAGAGAATTGTGCGAATCTGCTCTAAAATTATCAGAGAAGAACAAAAAGATCTCAAGTCATTTTGTAATCAGCAGCTTGTACGCAAAGTAAGAGCCATTTTGGCCGATTCCTCCCACGCTCTGTTTTCAGAATTTCAATTGTTGCCTTCAGGACGTCGTTTTCAATGCCACAACAGCAAAACAGAAAAAGGAATTCCTTTGTGCCAGTAGCTATCCGAGTTCTAAACTCATAATAACACCGACTGAGGTCGTTTGTCTTTTTTTCTTTGTTTCGTTTGCTTTTTCTTTTTGTGTGTGTGTGTGTGGGGTGTGTGTGGGGTGTGTGTGTGTGTGTGTTTTGTGTGTGTGTGTGTGTTGTGTTGTGTGTGTGTTTTTCTCTGAATTATTTACCTGACTGCCACTGTTATGTAAGTAGCCAATGCATACAGGCGTGCACATACATGCATATGTACCCAAAAATAAGTATGTCTTATTTTTGGCTTTTTGATTTTTTGAATTGCTTGTAAATTCATGTCTTTCTACCAATTTGTGTGTGGGGGTGGGGGGGGGGGGGGAGGGGACGGTGGGTGTGGATGGTGTGTATGTGTGGTGTGTGTGGGGAGCGTGTTGTGTGTATGCGCGAAGCGTGTGTGTGTGTATGCGCGAGTGTGGGGGCGGGTGGGTGTGGATTGTAGGGGGACGGGGGAGCGGGTGTGTGTGTGTGTGGGTGTGTGTGTGTGGTGTGTGTGTGTGTGTGTGTTGTTGTGTGGTGTGTGTGGTGTGGTTGTGGCGCTGCATGGGTATGGGCGTGCATGCGGGTGCATGCATACGTACGGGTGCGAACGCGTGCATATAATGTGTAAATAATGGTAATATGTCTTTTCTAGTCAATGGTTTGTAAGAACATTGCATCTAAACATTGGTGTGTATGTATGCGTGTGTTTGCGTGTGTGCGAGCGCGCACGCGTAGAGTGGAGTGTTTGTGACATTTTTATTTTAAGTTATATAATGTTTGAACAAATATGAAATGTGGCTACTTCGTGTGTTTGATTATGATTTGTATTAATATGCCTGTCAGTATTGTAATTGCCCTTCAGGGATGATTAAAGTGTTTTTGATTTGATTGGATTGGATTGGATTGGATAATTATTCAAACAAAAGAGACGTGAATACAGTGAACATAATCACCAACTCACCTAAACATTAATGTTAAAACAGATACACTGATTATAATGTAACGATATTCAAATATATTATATATATTGTATGTATATATGTATATATATATTAATATTATAAATATATAAAAGGATTCAGCAGAGAAGAAAGCAACACACAAGCTAAAAAAAAAAAAAGATACATCTGACATCTCCACAAATATCAACCCCTGAAAAAACAACCCAAAACAATGGTAATAAAAAGGTGTTACATAAATAACAGTTTTTCAGTGTCTTGGCTCATGTGGAAGGGCAATCTTGTCTCCATTCAACCTGTCCACTAAGCCCCCCTCCCTTTTTTTTCTGGGGGGGGGGGGGGGGGGTCAAAAATTGAGAAAGTGAATTTTTGGGATACACTGATGCTATACATGAAATAGGTTTGGTGTCAAGTAAAAGAACTGCAACTGTGAAATGAAAGGGAAAAATGATCTTTTTAAGTTATTGTACTTTCAATGTTGTGTTGTTTTGTGTGTGTTTGTGTGTGTTGTGTGTGTGTGTGTGTGTGTGGGTGGTGTGTGTGTGTGTGTGTGTGTGTGTGTTGTGTGTGTGTTGTGTTGTGTGTGTGTGTGTATGTGTGTTTTGTGTTTTGTGTGTGTGTGTGTGTTGGTTGCCCGTGTTGTGTGTTGCGTGTGTGTGTGCAGGTTTGTGCAGTTACCCTTTTGAATCATTTCTATGACAAGAGGTGCTTGAAAAGTCTTATTTTGAACATCGACTTCAGGGTCATGCTCAACTATGTAACAGCTATAAAATCCATTCACATTTTGTAATAATTAGCATTAAAACTAAAATAGCTGCAATGTCCAGCTTTAAAACTGGCTGAATGAGGACTTTAGTCCAACAACAATACTGTATTCAGTCATCTCAGCCCCGCTTTTTCTCTCCTGTTTAAACACTGAATTCAAACAGCAAACACCTGAGAAGAATTTGTTCATCTACTCTGTCTTCCCTTACAAAACTGAAAAACATAAAAGAAAAACTACTTCTTCAGAAACTTTCTTTTTTTAAATGCAAATCTTATACTGACAAAAGAAAAACAAAGTACAACTGAAAGTTAAACTGATCTTTTTAAAGTTGATGCAAATGTTTGTATATATTAATTTTTTGAGGTAAGATACTCATAATTTACAATGAATGAAAAAGTTACTTTCTTACTTTAAACAAATACTATGAATTAAGATACAAGAGAGAGAGAGAGAGAGAGAGGAGAGAGAGAGAGAGAAGAGAGGAGAGAGAGAGAGAGAGAGAGAGAGAGAGAGGGAAGAGAGAGAGAATGACAATGACAATGACAAATAGTTTGTGTTTTAGACATTCCGTCCATTCACAAATATGGGGACGAGTTGGGGGTGGGGGTCGAAATGCGATGCACATGAAATGTTTTGAACAAAACCCGAAAAGAGAGAGAGAGAGAGAGAGAGAGAGGAGGAGAGAGAGAAGAAGAGAGAGAGAGAGAGAGAGAGGAGAGAAAGAGAGAGAGTATTCTAAAGCAGATGAACAAGAATGTAATTTTCAAAACAGCAGCCCATCAACACTCTGTGATTAAATCATAAAGACTATAACCATTAGTATGATCTGCAAGTGTTGGAGGCTGACAGAAAAATGATCTGATCCATTCCACAGTTTTTTTCCAGAACTCAAGAGTGTCAACACTAACACCACTGTGTAAAAAACTTTTACTCATTATATCAAGGATAATGGAAAAGCACTCATGTGCTTTTTTGGCATCCAGTACCCGTGTATATGCAGTTTTGTAAATCTTACCTGTTCCCACCAGCACACAATGGGAGAACAGGATTTAACATATGATCGAGATGTTCTGCCTGTGACATGTGTAGCCTGGTGCATTTCTGTAGCTCAGTGCGAGAGTATGGCTAACTTCTTGCTTTGTTTTTAAACAGCCAAGCTGTAAATGTGTGTGATCAAAATATATGAATTCCCCAGTTTCCATACAAACTACCATTGTTTTGCATTCTATATATTTGTATTTTACATAGGTTTGTTGGTTCAGCCCTTTGATCTTTATGTAACAAATCAATTTAAATATGTTTTTCTATTTCTTTTAAAAAAAAAATTTTCTTGTTGAAATCTGTCATTGTAATGGTTTTCTGTAAATTCAGTAATACAGAGTTATTTCCCACGTCATGGGAGAATTTGGTCTGATCTAAGAGAGAAATTCATTAATAGCGACTTTGTTTAATCATATTGTTTGCTCATATTCTTGAATGGGGATTGTTAGAAGACTGATCTTGACTGGATTCGTCTAAACTACCGTGAAAGTTCTTAATTTTCCTTGTAAATTAATATTTTTTGTCATTACGTCGGGGGGGCAAAAAAAACCTGATTTTAAAAAATGGCAAAGCTTTAAAATAATTCCTAGGGGAACCGGGGGTTTAATAAATCAAATTGTCATAAAAATTTTTTGGGGAAAAAACAAAAACCCAAATAAACAATCACTAAAATTTTTTTTTTAAAAAAGATCAAAGGTGATGGTGCCTTTAAAAAAAACGCATAGGCCTGGGGAAATTTTTCTTTTTTGAACCATTTTTCCCCAAAAACATCGAACCGGTTTTATAAAATGCAATATAAAAGTATGAATCTGGGGGAAAAAATTTTTTGGTTTTTTTTGGGGGGTTAATGAAGGGGAAAATAAGTTTTGAGGATGTTTAATATATTTAGTTTTAAAAGTATTTTCTGCAAAATTTTTTATGAATACTTCATGAATACGAACAAAATTTTTCAACCCCGGGTGGAGGGGGAAAAAGATCAGGGGCTGTTTTTGGGGAACCCCCCGTTTAATTATAAATAACTCATCTCATGGAAAAAAAGGGGTTTAAAAAAATTTTTTTAATGTAAAAAAAAAAATGTGGGGGAAAATTCTTCTTTTTGTATCATCAATTAATTTTAGGGTTCTACAACTTTTTGGGGCAACCCCCAAAATTTTAAAAGGGCCCTTTTAGGGCCTTTTTTTTAATTTTTCCAAAAATTTTCCCGGGGGCCTTTTTCCCCCCGGGGGCCCCAAATTTTTTAAAAAAAAAACCCTAAATTTTTAAAACCTTTTCCCCAAAAAAACAACCCCCCGCAAAAAACCCCAAACCCCCCGCCCCAAAGCACGCAAAGGGGGGCCAAAAAAAAACAAAAAAAAACACAAAAAAAAAAACAAAAAACCCAAAAAAAAATTTTTAAAAATTAAAAACCTTCCCCAAAATCAATGTGGGAAAAACCCCCAAAATTTCCCAAAAACCCCTTTGGGGGAAACCCCCCAATTTTTGGGTTTGGGGTCTGACAGCAGTTAAAAAAATTTGAGAAAAAAAAACCCCTTTTCCCAAAAACATTGGGAAAAATTCCCCCAAAAAAGGGCCAAAAAAGGGGAGGGGGCCCCCAAAAAAACCCCAAAAAAAAAGGGGGGAAAGGGGGGGGGGGGGGGGAAAAAAATTGGGTTTTTTGGGGGGGGGGGGGGGGTTGGGGGGGTGGGGTTTTTTGGTTTTTTTGTTTTGGGGGGGTGAGTGGGGGAAAGGGCAAAAGGGGCCCCCTTTGGGAAAAAAATTTTTTTGGGAAAAAATTTTTTTTTTATTATTATTTATAAAAAAGGGTAAATTTGGGAAAAGTCCCCGGGGAAAAAATTTTGGGGGGGTGAAAAAAGAAAAAGAAAAAAAGAAAAAGGGAAAAGGGGAGAAGAGATAAAAGGGGGGGGAGGGGGAAAAGGGGGGGGAAGGGGGGGCAGGAAGGGGCGGGGGAAAAAAAGAAAAGGAAAAGGGGGGGGGGGAAGGGGGAGAGAGAAGGGGGGAGAGATAAAAGAAGAGGAAGAAAAAGAAGAAGAAGAAGATAGAGAGAGAGAGAAAAAAAGGGGAAAAAAAAGAAGAGAGAGAGAGAGAGAGAGAGGAGGAAAAAGAGAGAGAGAGAGAGAGAGAAGAGAGGGGGAAAAAAACCCCCTTTTTAAGACTGAAGAAAATTTTCCAAAAACCCCTTTTCCCCCTTTTAAAATCAAGTTAAGCCCCCCCTTTTTAAAAAACCCGATTAAAAATTTATCTGATTTTTTTGTGAAAAACCCCCCTGGCAGTTTGCATGGCCAAAAAAAAAGTTTTGTGTATGTGGTACTTTCCGGGTGGTTTTTTACAGCCGGGGAAAGCTGTGTTCCAGGGGAAAAAAAATTTTTTAAAAAATCACTCTGGGGCCCCCTTTAAAAAAAACAACTGATTTGCAGAAGAAAAAAAAAGGGGGTTTTTTTTTTTCCCTGATTTTCCCCGGAAAAATTTTTGGGTTCTATAACAAAAAACCCTGGTTTTTTTTTTTCCGACCGTGTTCCAATTTCCCCACACCACTTTTTTTAAAAAAGCTCAACTTTCACTTTTTGGGGAAAAAATAGGGGGAAGTTTTAAAAAATTGCTGGCAAAACGAACCCAAAAATTTTTGTTTTTTTCATCTATATTGGGGGGCTATACTACCTCTTCCCCCCCCCCCTCATGGCCCCCCTTTTTATCATTTTGGGGTTTTTTTTCCCCATCTTTCCCCTTTTTTTTTAATGTGGGCAGGGGTTTTTTTTGTTTTTTTTTGCAAAACCCACACTACTTTTTTGCCACTTTGTTTTTAAAAAAATGCGTTCGCATGCGCTTTTTTGGGAAACAACTGAACGATAGACCTAGCAGAAAAAAAAAAATGCCAGACGATAGAAAAAATATTAAGTATATTTTTTGATTTTTGGATTTTTTTTTTTGGGGGAAAAAAAATTTATTTTTTTAAAAAAACCCCGTATTTTCTTATTTTACAAATTTTTCCGGAAAAATACGGAAGGTGCACATCTGCACAAGGTTGCACCCACCCTTTTGCGAAGCAAATTTTTATTTTTTCCCAAAAGGGGGGGAAATTTTTTTTTTACCTCCCTTTACAAAAAAAAGGGGGGCCCCCCACCCCCAAAAACAAAACGACAAGCATTCTGTAGGGGAAAAAATTTTTATCTTCCCAAAACGTTTTTCGCATTCTTTTTTTCCATTTTTTGGGGTTTTTAAATTTTTTTTTTTAATTTTTTAAAAAAAAACCCCCACCATCCCTTTTCCTTTTTTTGGCATCCGGGGGAAAAATTTTTATTTTTGGGTTTTTTTTGGGCCCATTTTGGTTTTCCCCCCAAAAATTGGGGGTTTTTAGGGACTTGTGCGAACCCTGTACAAAAAAAAATACTTCCCCCAAAACCCCCCCACCCCCCTTTTTAAAAAGTGATGTTTAACACGGGGGGGCCTCGGTTTATCCTGTCTCCTCGGAAAGACTACTACAACTACACTTTTTTTTTTAAAAAAGTAGATTTATCACTTCACTAAAGCTTTTTGACCCCCCCACCCCACTTTTTTTTCCCCCCCCCCCCCCCCCTTTTCCCCCCCTTTTCCCTCATTTTGGGAAAAGGGAAAAAACCTGAAGGGATCCCAAAACCCTTTTTTAAAAAATGCCCACTTTCCCCTTTTAAAACCAAGAAAACCCCCAAAATTTTAAACGGGGCTAATGGAAAAAGACCAAAATATACGGGGATAAACAGTAAAAACGGGGTTACAGAATTACCCAAAATTTGGGAAAAATTTAAAATTACTGTCCCTCTAAAAAACCATTTTTTTTCCCAACCCAAAAAACCACAGCAAAAAAGAAAAAGGGAACCCGGGAAAAACCAAAAAATTTTTAAAAAAAACCCAAACAGTAAAAAAAATGCAAGGAAAAAAGGGAAAGGCAGCGGCGCAGAAAAAAAAAAGGGGAAAACCCGTTCTCTATTGTCAACTGAAAATTTTTAGGGGAACAAAAACTCACAACTCCCCCAACTCCCCCTAAAATCCGGCAGGTTTTTTTCTTTCAGATGGGGGACGCTCCCCACGAAATGATCGCTTGGGGACATTTTCCCCATTTTTTGGGTGGGGGCCATTAAAGGCGGGTTTGGGGGGGAGGTTTCTCGTTTTTATGGATTAAAAAATTTTTAAAACCCCTTATTCCCCCCTTTTAGTTTTTTTTTTTATTTAATTTTTTTTTTTTTTTTTAAATTCTTTTTTATCGGGGAAAAAACAAAAAAAACAACGGGGCTTTTTTTCACCCCCTTTCCCCCCTGTGTATGCATTTTTTTAAAAAATTTTTCATCTTTTCCCCAAAACCCCGGCCAACCCCCGAGGGCCCAAAATCAAAAAGAAAAGCGGAAAAGGATTTAACGTGTGCGCAAGATTTCTGCGTGCCTACGCACACGGGCCCGGGAAAGTCTCATCCGAAGGACTTTTGGGATGTGGATCAGCACTGATTTTAAAAACCCCCGGGGAAAAAAATTTTTTCCCCGAAGGGACTCAAACCCGGCCCTTTAAATTGCCAGCGCAATGTTCTGACCACCAAAAGGGGGTCCCCCATCCCCTATAAAATTTTTAAAAGGGGGAAATTTTGTTTCCCCCTTTTTCCTTTTTTAAAAAACTTTGAAAATACCAAAGCCCCTTTTTTTTTTTGGGTGCTTAAAAATTTTTAATTTTTCATTTCGACATTTCCCCCCCAAATCTATCATTTCAATTTTTTAAAAACTTTTTTTTTGAATTGTTTCGATTTTTTTTCTTTTTTTTTTATTTTATCGCCCCCTTTTTTGCAGATTAAAAATATGTGGAAAACCCCCAAAAAAATAACCCACTTTTCTGCTAGGAGCCATTAAAGGCAGGTTTTGGGGGGAAATTGGGGTTTTTAGATTTTGGATAGAAAATTTTTTAAAATATAGCCATTATTTTTTCCTTATATAAAAATCAAATCATAAAAATTTTTTTCCCCTTTTAAACCCTTTTTAAAAAATTTTTAAAAAACCCCAAAAACTCATTGACCACCTTTTTGGGGGGGTAAAAAATTGTCAATTTTTTATTTTTTGTCATTTTTCCCCCCCTCAAGCCCTTTTTAACTTGCAATAACCCTTTTTTCCAAAAAATTTTCCGATTTTTTTTCTGGTTTTTTTTTTTTGGGGTAGCCCATTTTATTGCAGTTTGATAACAAGTCAATACCTAAAAAAATTGGGGGTCTGGGGCAAAAGCTTTTTATTATTGGTGGAGGTCACAAATGGGGGGGGGAAAAAGGAAAAATTGACCCCCTGGTTCAATGCGACTCTTTATGTGGGGGGGGTTTTACAGTGTTCAACCCCTCAATTTGGGGGCCCTTTAGCTGACGTGATCAGCAAACCCAACCCCCCCCCCCCCCCCCCCCCCCTTTTTTTTTTTTTTTTTTTTTCATAGAGGAGAAAACTTAAAGGGGCCCTTCCCCCCCCCTCCTTTGTAAACGCGGGGGGTTAAAACTAGAGGGTTTGCCACCCCTTTCCCCAGTTTTTTTTTTTTTCCCCGGACAAAAAATGGAGGGGACTCATAACCTATCCCATATTGAGAGGATTGAACTAATCCCCCTTTTTTTTTTTTTTTTTTTGGGGGGGGTGTGGGGTGTGTTGGGGGTGTGGGGGTGGGGGGGTGTGTTTTGTGTGTGTGTGGTGGGTGTTTGTTATTTTTCTCTTTTTTTTGGGGTTTGGGTGGAAATATATAAAAAAACCCGGGGGTGATATAGGTAAAAAACAAATATGGTTGATGTAGTATAAGGGGTTTTGATGTAGTAAAAAAGTATGGGGTTTTTGATTGGGGAAAACGGGTGTGTGTTAAACGTGGGTGAAATAGTATAACGGGGGGGGGTTTTGTAAAAACATGGTGGGGGGGGGGATTTTGGGGGTGGTGTAGTTTAAATGGTGGGGTTTTGGAAAAACGGGGGGTTTTGTATTTTGGTGTGGTGTAGTATAACGGGGTGGGGGGTTTTATAACGTGGTGTGGGGGGATATAACTTTTGGGGGGGTGTAGTTTTTTTTGGGGGGGGGGGTTTTAAAGGGGGTGGTGTAGTATAAAGGGGGGGTGTAGTATAACAAGGTGGGGGGGTAGTGTGGTGTGGTAAAATATAAAAGGGGGTTGGGGGGTTTGTAAAAATGGGTGGGTAGTAAAAACCCCCTGGGGGGGGTTCGGGGGAAAAAAAAAGGGGGGGGGGTGGAAAGTATAAACTGTGGGGTTTTAGTATAAGAGGTGGGGTTTTTAAAAATAACGGGGTGTGTGTAAGTAGTATAACGTGTGTGGGTAATGTAGTAAAAAAGTGGGGGTGGGGGTAGTGTAGTATAACGGGGGTTGTTGGTAGTAAAAAATGGTGGGGGTTTGGGGAAAATATAACGTGGTGGGGGGTTTTTGTATAATTTTTGGGGTTTTTTGGGGGGGGGAGGAAAAAACGGGGTGTGGTTGTGTAGTTTTTAAGGGGGGTTTTTTTTGGGGTGGGGTAGTTAACGGGGGGGGGGGAAAAGGTAGTATAACGGGGGGTGTGGGTATAAAAAGGGGGGTTTTGTGGTATATAACTGGTGGGGGATGTAGTATAACTGGTGTGGGGGAAATTTAAAAAACTGGGTAGGTAGTAAACATGGTGATGTATATAATGGTGTGGGGGTTAGTATAACGGGTTGGGGTTTTAGATAACGTGTTAGTGTGTAAACGGGTTTGTGTAGTATAACATGGTTGGTTGTATAAGTTTTTGTGGGTAGGATTAAGGTGTGTGTTTATAACGGGTTTTGGTGTAGTATAACGGGGGGGGGGTTTGTATGGGTGGTTGGTGTGTTGGGTGTGGATGGTTGTGGGTTTGGGGTTTTGGGGGTGTGGGGGTTTTTTTGGTTGTGTGTGGGGTTTTAGGGTTTTGGGGTGTGGTGTGTGGTTTGGGGGTCGGGGGGTGTGGTGGGGGGTGGTAGGGGTCGGGTGGGGGGTTTTGGGTTTTGCATCGTGGGGGAAAAAATGGTGTGTGTGGAGGTAGGTGGTATGGTAGGGGGTGTGGTATGGAGGGTTTGGGGGGGTTTGGGTTTGGGTTTTTGGGGGTATGGTTGGTGGAGGGTTGTGGTGTGGGTGGTAGGGTTTTGGGTAGGGTTGGTTGGTGGGGTTTGGGGGTGTGTGTGGATGGTGTAGGGGGGTTGGTGTGGTATTTTGGGTGCCCGCTGGGGGGGCAAAAGTTGGTGTAGGTGGTGTAGTCTGGGGGGGTGTACGTGTGTAATATGAATAGTGGTGGGTTAAGGGTAGGGGGGGAAAAGTATTGTTAAATAAGTAGGGGGAATAGGTGTGGGTAGAAATGAAGTAGTGTGCTGGGGTTTTGGGGTGGGGGGGGTTTTGTGGGGATCTAGGGGGGCATGTGGGGGGGTGTGGAAGGGGAGGGTGTGGTGTTTTGTGTATTTTTGGGAAGTGTAGTGTGGGGTTTTGGGGGGGATGGTTGGGGGGTTTTTTGGGTGGGGGGGGTTTGGGGGGGGTTGGTGGTATGGGGGGTTTGGGGGGGGGGTTTTTGTGGTTGAATTGGTG
>CM060324.1:42184777-42189777 GCA_030674155.1 Stramonita haemastoma
CCTACACTATGTGTGGTAAGACAGTAAACTACGACTGTTTGACTGACTGACACACACACCAGGGCCAGACCTATTACTTGAGAAGGGGGGGGGGGGGGGGGAAGGGGGGTCTGGGGGTCCTCCCCCAGTCGGAGCCCAGGGGGCCAAAGCCTGCGGGGAAAACAAGTTTTAGCAATGTTCACCTAAAATTTTGGCCTCTTGATGCATACATCTATAATTTGATACAATTAAGAAAATCAGATTGTGTGAACCTTTGACAGATGAATGAAAAAATGAAAAATCTGATTCTGGGAGGTATATGCTTGGCTGGGGGCTGGGGGGGGGGGGGGGGGGGCTCTGTTCCCGCTCTGCACACACACACACACACACACACACACACACACACACACACACACACACACACACACACACTGCGCAATTTCAAAGTGTAAAATAAAGAACTCTGGCAAAAGGAGAGAGGGTTGTCATTCCTATAGATTGATAGAGGGATTTTCTTCTGTATCTCTAGCCAGCCTGCCTGTAGCTATGAATACAATAGGAATAAATGAATATTTTATGTTGATATCCGTGATCATGAATTATGAATTACTGATTAACAATTCTGGCAGTGGAGAATAATGATATTCATGAATTCTCAGAAAGGAGCCTAGATCTAGACTCTAAATGGAAACATGAAGATATGAGGTCAGTGCAGGAATAGGAATACCCATTCATGTGCTCCACCCCCTACCTTCCCGCTCCCCCCTGTACGTGCCATTCTGTGCATGTTATCATCCCACCGGCACACAATGGCCTACTCTTATGAAAAGCCAACAAGTTCTAACTGTACGACGTTCTGCATGAGTTCGCACACACGACCTGGTTTATAGTCTCATTCAAAGGTCTCTCAGCTAGTGCGTGGTTATAGATATGAATAAACGAATATTGTGTTGATATTCATAATCACGAGTTTATCTATTGATTTAAACAGATTTTATTCAGAAATGAGAATTCACATTGAAAACTCAACAGCATTTTGGAATCATAGCGACAACAAGCTTATGGTGTGCTGCTCAATTAATTAAAACCATGAAAACTAACGTGAACAAATTATCAAAATAATACTGATCAATAATTATCGGCAACAGAGAATAAATTCATTTCTCAGATGGCAGCTTAGAAACAAACAAAACAAGAACAATAAAGAAACAAATTGATGATGTCAGTGACCAAAATGACGTCATTGCAGGCAAAGCGTGTGACAACTTTCAGTTCCAACAGTTCTCCCCCCACCCAAAAAAAAAAATCTACAAGATCCTCTACGGAATGTACAAGAAAAAGAACAGCAACAACAACAACAACAACAACAACTACTACTACTACTACTACTACTACTACTACTACTACTACTACTACTACTACTACTACTACTACTAGTTACGAAGATGATGATGATGATGATGATGATATTATTTTTAATAATAAAAATAGCAACAGCAGTAACAACAACAACAACAATAATAATAATAATAATAATAATAATAATAATAATAATAATAATAATAATAATAATAATAATAATAATAATAATAATAATAATAATATATGCGTAGTTTTTAGAGCTCTAAACCTTGTAAAGCAAACAAAGGGCAAAGTTATCTAGATATGGATTTAGTTGTTTATTTATTTATTTATTTATTTATATCTAGATATGGATTTATTTATTCATTTATTTATTTATCGCAATCTAGATCAGGAATTATGGTAGTGGCTTTAAAGTGAAACCAAAACTCTCCCCCACCCCCTCCACACATACACATCCTGACAAAAACAAAACTACCAAAAGTCCTACAAGACAGACTTGTTTCTTTTTGTTTTGTTTTGTTTTGTTTGCAAAGGTCCTTTTGGGTATTGGAGAGGGAGGGAAGCAGTAACGGAAGGAGGGGGGGGGTGGAGAGGGAGGGGAGCTAAGGGAAGGAGGGAATGGGTGGAGAGAGAGGGGAGCCTAAGGGAAGGAGGGGGGGGTGGAGAGGGAGGGGAGTGGTAAACGGGAAGGAGGAGGGGGGGATGAAGAGGGAGGGGAGCCTAAGGGAAGGAGGGGGGGAGGTGGAGAGGGAGGGAGTATGAGGGGTCTTTTTCTTTTCCTCTTTCTATCCCTCAGTATGGCAACCGTGGGGGCACCCCTGAAGACTTGACAACCAGTTCCCTCCATTCCTCTCTCTGTTCTGTCTTTCTCATTATTTTGACCTTTCTCATTGTGTACTGTGTGTATGTGAAGACTTGACAACCAGTTCCCTCCATTCCTCTCTCTGTTCTGCCTTTCTCAAAATTTTAGCCTTTCTCATTGTGTACTGTGTGTATGTACAGTCAGTCCTCCGGTGAGACTAAACCGAGGCCCCGTATGTAAACCCACGCAGAACATCTTGCGCACACGTTAAATCCTGTTCCGCTTTTTGTAAGAGTAGGCCATCCTGTGCCGGTGGGAATGGATGACATTTACAAAAAAAAACCTGCATATACATGGGGACTGGATGTTAAAAAAGCATAAGAATGCTTATCCCATTATCCTTGATATAAAATAATAAAAGAAAATAAAAATAATAAAAATAGAAAGCCTTACAACTTGTATGAAGCATGGTATGAAAGAGTCATATTTAAATCTTGTACTAAAAGATTTGTATGATATTAAGATGATAATTAACAGTATACTGAAGTGTATACACCTCCTATCATATTTTGACTCTGTGGTAACTTACAGCGAGACACTTAAGCAACAGCATGCATGTTATGGCATTCATGCAAGTTAATACATATTTTTGCAGTCTACCGAAAATTTTTGTGGAAAGAAATTGAATTTCATCTTATATATGTTACACTGCCCTCAGCGCCTGGGCTTTAGCGCAGTTCTTGATTAAACCATTGATTCTGGGGGCAACAGCAAAGTGAGAGGCTGTATGATCAGTGGCTTTCTTTCCCACTCATAGAATTTCGCATTACAGCTTAAGTCATTAGTGATCGACTAGATCTATGACTCTCTGACAAGGAGGCTTGATTTGCACATACATTATGTACTGCAGCCCAGGAGGCTATTTGACCTTTGGAGAACATCTCCAATGCTGTCTTTATGCCTTCTTGGTCGAGAGTGGGGGTGTACTGTGGGCAAGGCATCTCCACTATGATCAAAAATTTTCTGCCCAGTTTCCGAAACACACACACACACACACACACACACACACACACACATATATATATATATATATATATATATATATATATATATATATATATTATATATATATAATTATATATATATATTATATATATATATATATATATCCAATCACAACGAAGTAAATCTAGCTCCATATAATTTTGCTTTTTCATGTTAAAAAGTTAGACGTGTAAAGTACAAGATCTATAGCAAAGATCCTTTGAATCATCCTCTGTTTTAGAATTTCAATTTAGTTCTGAAGCAAAGGCCACTGCCTACTTACAACAGCATGACAAACAACCATCTGGATTTATTCAACACATAGAAAACCCCCTCTCTACTCATAGGCAAAATATCAGCAGTGGGTTGATAGGAGAACCAAACCCTCTCCTCCCTATGCATAAATAAGAGTTTCAGCCTTTTCTGAAAGAGTTTTTGTATCTGTGTATTATATATATATAATATATGTATATATTACATCATATATATAGATAGATAGATAGATAGATAGATAGATAGATATGACTTTCTGATGCTTTGTATCTGTGTATGTCAAAAGTTTCAGACATTTCCTGAAGATGTATGTCCGAGTTTTAACCTTTATCTGATGATGTTTCCCATCTTTCCTCAGGGAGTTCTACTTCAGCCCAGAAAATCTGTATTCAGATTTATATTTAAGAGGCTTTATGGACAGCGATAGGTGGGTGCCAGTGGGGATTATTTCCCACTTTAAAAAGATGATTAAGCTGGTCAGCGATCAGCCCTTCTCTGAAATACACAGAAGGACTATTGTCATGGTGAGCAAAGTTCTGACCTTTTTTTTTGTTGTTAAACTCATTATATTCATCCTATCATGTCAGTTGCTCCGACTGTTTCTGTTCTCTCCTAGTCATTTCGAGATGGGATGGTCAAGATAGCTGCTGACAGCAACTGAGAGTGACAGAAGGAAACTAACCTTACATGTGTATGTCATCTTTAAGTAGGGAAAGAAAATATGAGCAGGTAGCCCCACAATTCACCATCGAAAGACTACTTTAAAGAAATCTGAATCGTAACTTCAAGAAAATGTGATGTATGTGTGAAGTGTTGGTTTCAATTCCTCAGTGAGCCATCACCAGAGATCTCGATTCTCCATGAATTTCAGCATCCATGTTACCCTATGGGGAAAGACCTCTTGAAAATGCAGAGGTGTTTTTGCTCTCACGGGAATAATATGATAATCCTGTAGCCTACCAATGCTGCCACCAAAATGTGATATTAAGAAAAGAAAGATAATATACTGTAGAATTTTGTTGCAAAAAAAAGAAGTAGAATTATTCGCTATGAAACCTTTGTGCCCATATGTTGAGGATCCATAGGGATGCAGAAGGTCATTTTTAATATGCAGCTTGAGAGGTCAGCTCAGCCTTGGATTACCTAAACATTGTCAGATCATTCACACACACACACACACACACCACACACACACACACACACACACACACACACACACACACCGATGGATAGCCTAGTGGTCAGAACATTGCACTGGCAAGGTTCCAGTCCTGTGGAGGAAATTTTCTTCCTGGAGTTAACATCAGCGCTGACTCCACTCTCCCCAAAAGTCCTTCCGATGAGACTTTAAACCAAGGCCCGTGTGCGAACGCAGGTAGAACATCTTGCGCACACGTTAAATCCTGTTGCGCTTTTCATAAGTGTAGGCCATCATGTGTGGTGGGATCAGATGACAATATTTACAAAACTGCATACACACGGGACCAGATGAAAAAAAGCACATGATTGCTTATTCTGTTATCCTCGATATAAAAGA
>CM060324.1:42192277-42199777 GCA_030674155.1 Stramonita haemastoma
ACAACAAAAACAACCACAAAAAAAAACACTCAAAAGTCACTCACATATACACAAGCCCGTGTTCGCGCTCTCTGATATGAGAACTGTGTGCAAGAAAAATGTACTGACTTGTAAGTCAAAAACAAAACATTGTATGAAAACACAGCCTCGAGCATGGTTACCAGTTGGATGGGTGACTGTTTGCCGCCTTGGCTTCAGTACAGTCCCCCAGTTCACCCAGCTGTCAATGGATACCTGTCTTCTTTAGGGTCAGGGAAGGTAAAGCAGCGAGGGAGAGGAGATGGGCGCCGCCCTTAACATGCTGGCCCCTAGAGAAGCTGGTCTCTAATATCTGGCTCCCCTACAACTGCCTAGGTTATAGGACACCTTTATCTTTACCTTTATGCTATTTCAACTAAGTCCTCGTCCTTATCATGGATCACTTCAATACAAGAAATATACAAATACAACTACAAAAAATCACCACAACAAAGAACAAATACCAAAAAGAAAAAAAATCAACAACCCCCCTCCTCCCTAATTAAAAACATCTAAAAACAACAACAACAAACAAACGACAATAAAACATGCGGCATAAATTCATAAGGTGTTGACAAAAAAAGCTTTCCTTCCTTTGCAGACCAAAGTGTTTTGTCAAACACTCAGAAAAATAATAAAACACTGTTTCTTGTTGCTACTTGGTTATTACAGCCTACCAGCTTTGCTTTCATCTATGACACCCGGTTCAATGCAACATTTTGGCATCGTTCTGTGTTTTAACTCTGAATGTAAAAAATCCATCCAACTTTTACGATCCAGAGAAGTCCAGAAACTTATTGCCCATGTGCCAAATTAATAGTTTTACCTTCTTGAAAACTTTGTTGTCTGCTAGTCCTTGTTCGTTTGGTTCACGCATTGACGTGTATTTTATGAACCTTTTATTCATTTTTCTGCACAGAAATGTATTTTTGTTTTATTATCATCATTTGTGAAAAATTAATACTTTCCCAAGACAAGCCTTGCACTTTGCCCTTAATGGTAAAATGTAGTATTTATGCAGCCTCTTTTTAGAGGCCACATTCCCACTGTCTGACCATGCTGTCGTGGATAAGTTGTACAGAGACGTGGCAGATCAAATATCTGCACTCTGTTACAAAGTGGCCTGGCGGACAGGATGGAAAGAACTTGAGGCTACTGATTTGAGTGTCAGATACGCTGGTCAGTACCCACTGTGCCTGGACGCGGCACAAAGTCAGTGGTGGTAGATGTGAGGGGCGGTAATTAGATTACTTCCCATGCAATCAGAACTGCCAATGGCAGCGTGGTGGATCTAAATTTAGATCCACACCTGTGAATTGTGGCAACGTTCTGTAAGTTTTAGGGGTGATCGAAATCATCTGTTGCATGCACTTTGCCCATAGCGGTAATATCTAGTATTCATACAGCCTCTGTTATGATGCTAGGATTCCCACTGTCAGACCACGCTCTTGTTGCTGAGAAGTTGTATAGAGACGTGGCTAGATCAAACATCTGCACTTTATAACGGTCAGCGTCCTTAATTGCTGGCCAAGCAGAGGTTCCTCAGTACAGCCTGATCTTGCTAGGTAGAGACCAGAACCTCTGATTTTTGGCCAGCTGTATGTAGTTCTGGTTAGCAGAGACCATTATGTGGTCACTTTTTTTCAGCAGTCTGGGAAAGACAGAAAAAGATAAAGAAAGCAGACAGACAAATACATACACACATAGGTAGACTTACACAGACAGACAAATAATAGACATATGTGAGAGAGAGAGAGAGAGAGAGAGGAGAGAGAGAGAGAGAAACAGAAGGTAAATCACTCCAGGTGGATGGACCAGAATCAGAGAAGAAGTGGGGGCCATGGCAGGATTATTATGAATAAAACTGATTAAATAAAAAGAGAGGCAAATCTGCTCACCGTTACAATGGTCATTCGGTGTATTTGGCTGTAGGGTTGATCGCTGACCATCGCGATCATCTTGGGGAAGGTTGCTAGAATCCCCACTGGGACCCAGCCATCACTGTCCTGGCTGTAGGGCTGATTGCTGACCATCGCGATCATCTTGGGGAAGGTTGCTAGAATCCCCACTGGGACCCAGCCATCACTGTCCATCCAGCTCCGGAGGAACAGATCTTTGTACAGGTTTTCAGGGCTGAAGTAGAACTCCCTGAGAATAAACAGGAAACATATTTAGAAAAAAAAAAGGCTGAAACTCTTGACACATACAAACATATGCCATTTCCCGGTCTGGCTCATTACTCTTTTTTTTTTGAGTTTCATCATTTTGTGTGGCTGTCCACTTCTTCATCGATTTTGGCACTGTATGCCTGGCAATGTATCTGACATAGTCTTCGCCAATGTTTTCACGAAGGGGAGTAGACTGAGGGTGACGACTGATGAAGTCAGCGGGGTTCAAGTCATCTCTGCCTGGTGAGTAGACAAGGTTGACGTCGTAGGGCATGAGGCGAAGGCGCCAGCGTTCAACACGTGCAGTGGCAGGTTTCTGGCTGTTGATCATGCCTAGCAGGGGCTTGTGGTCAGTCATCACGGTACAGCCAGCACCAAAAAGGTAGAGGTGGTAGTGCTCCACCCCCTACACCACAGCCAGCATCTCCTTTTCTGTCTGTGAGTAGCGCTGTTCCGTTGGCGTCAGTGCACGACTACCGTAGCTGATGACCCTTCCCCTCTGAGTCAGGATGGCACCAAGTCCTACTGGGCTTGCATCAACAAGGATTGTAGAGAGTTCCGCTGGATCAAAGTATGCCATCACCTGGGTGCTCACGAGGCATTGCTTCAGCTTGTTGAAGGCATGGTGTTGCTCCTGTCCCCATTTCCATGTTGTCTTCTTACACGTGAGGAGTCTGAGGGGTTCTGTCAGGGTGGCATAGCCTGGGACAAAGCGGGAGATGTACTGCGTCATTCCCAGGAAGGATCTGACTTCGCTGACATTGGTTGGTGCAGGAGATTCAGAGATGGTTTTGATTTTCTCAGGGTCAGGTTTGATGCCTTTCTTTCCAAACACACGGCCAAAGAAGGACAGTTCTGGCACAGAAAACACGCACTTGTCCTTTTGAAGCTTTGCCCCCTTTTCATTGAGTCGCTGCAGTGTGGTGTGCAGGCTGCGGTCATGCTCAGCTTGGGTCTTGCCATGGACGATGATGTCATCAGAGAGGTTTCTGTTCTGGGAATGTCGTATAGAAGTTTGTCGATAGCCGTCTGAAAAATTTCGGAGGCTGCATTCACACCAAAAAGCAGTCTTTTGTAGCGCCTTAGGCCAGCATGAGTGGTGAACATGGTGATGTAGCGGCTTGACTCGTCCAGCTCCAGCTGATGGTAGGCGTTCTTCATGTCTAGTTTGCTGAACACTGTAGATCCATTCAGGTCGGACATGAGATCATCAAGAGTAGGCATCGGGTGTTTTTCTCGCTTGATGGCTCTGTTTGCTTCCCGCATGTCAATGCACATGCGAACTCCGCCTGATTTCTTTGGGACTACAACGATCGGGCTGACCCATGGGGTAGGTCCATCAACTTTTTCGATGATGTCCATCGCTTCGAGTCTGTCAAGCTCCTTCTCTACATCTCTGCGGACATGAAAAGGTATTCTCCTGTGTCTGTGGGCTACTGGAGCGACGTTGTCATCAATGTGGAGTTTGATGCGAATGTCTTTGATTCGTCCAAGCTCGCTGTTGAATAAATTGTTGTATTTTTCGGCCATCAGGGGTAGTCTGGTTGTGGAGGCTGTGAACGCATATTGAATCATGGTCATTGCCTGGGCAGTTGCAGCGCTCAGTATGTTTACAGCATTGGTCTGGTCTATGTCCACCACATGGAAAGTAGCTGTCCTAGTCACGTCTTTGAAACACACATCTGTTGTGAAGTGTCCTTTTACAGTCAAGGGGGTCTGTGTTGAGGATGTTGACGGTGGCTCCCGTGTCTACAAGAAAGTTGACTGGGGTCTGGAAAATTTCAGCGCTGACCATGGGGCTGGCTTTTCTTTGTGAAGTAAGGGTGAATACTTCCTCACTTGATGTACTATCTTCTTGCTGGTCAGTTGTGGTGAATTCTAGGTGTCGGACTCTTGCCGTGGACTCACAAACTTTGGCAAAATGTCCAATTTTATGACAGGCGCTGCACTCTTTGCCTCTTGCTGGGCATCTGCTGAGATGTGGTAAATTTCCACCACAGTATCTGCATCGTTGTCGGTGATCACTGCTGCCCCTGGGTTGTCTCCAAGATCCTCTGCTGTTGTTTTGTCCGCCTCTGTCGTATCTTGATGAATGGTCTGAGTCACTATGGGCTCCCTGTTGATTCCTGGAGGTTTGGGGTCCAGTCGTGCTGTGTCGACGGCTTGACCCTCCTTTGACTGCGTTCACTGATGACGCGCCACTGCTGCATGCCTGTTCTATCTCCGCTGCTCGAGGGTTGGACAATTCTGAGGCACGGGCTTCAGCAAATACGTTGGCCAAGGTCATATTATCTTTCAGGGCCTTCCGTCTCACTATGGAGGAAGAGCACCCTTGTAGGATTTGGGAAAGGATTTCACGGTCTGTGTTATGGAAGTCGCATGTGGCAGCTAGGGTCCTAAGTCTGGTATGAAAAGAGTCCATCGACTCACCCACATTCTGTGTTGCCTGCCTAAACTTGAAGACTTCATACGATGTATTTCACTTTGGCGTGAAGTAGTCTGTGAGAGATTTCTTCAGCACTTCGTATTCTCCTGGTATGTTATGCCCTTCTACCTGCTGGACTGCCCCAATCCCTTTCTGTTCATCTGTGAAACTGTCATAAATTTCGTACATACGTAATGGAGTAGCATTGCTTTCTTCTTTTTGTCAGAGTCAATGTCCAATGCACACAGCATGTTTTCGAAATGATCAATCCATTTTTTCCATTGGACACCACACCGGCAGATTGTTCTTCAGTATGTACTGAGAAAGATGGAAAACTGGGTAAACTAGCCATACCTGTCTTTTTTTTTCTTTTTTATCCTCGTCGCCAATGTTGTGTCTAGGTAGCCAAGACTAAAGGGGATTCGTACAGTAGAACTAGGCAAGGACGCTTGCAGTTGAAAGTCTATATCGTTTTATTGTGTTTCTTGCTCAGTGGTTCCATTCCCTATTTTTTATCTAACCGAATCCAACTGCATGCTGGGTAATCACCAAAAGATGCCAAATCTCGCACATGCCAACGAGAAATAAAAACAAATGAAAATGAAAGTAACGAAAACACAACACATTGCATGATGACCGATGGGAATGAGGATGATGTACTGATATTTTAAATGTGAGCGAATACAACATAACCTAAAATAAAGGAATTAACGTACTGAGAGAGAGAGAGAGAGAGAGAGAGAGAGAGAGAGAGAGAGAGAGAGAGAGAGAGAGAGAGAGAGAGAGAGAGAGACAGACAGACAGACAGACAGACAGACAGACAGACAGACAGACAGACAGACAGACAGACAGAGAGAAAATATATAGCTATCTCATTAAAATCATAACTTCTCAACCTCTAGACAGGTTTTTTGTTTTGTCTTTTTTAATTAAAAGAAAACAGGATGAACACATTCTATCCACCAGATTAAATAACGTGAATTCATATTTCTTCAAGATTTAGATCCATTACAAAAACAACATCATCATCATCGTACAAAGGAACACAATAACAACACAAAAGAAAACATACACACAATGTAAAAACAGACCAAAGCTGGATAGGATGAAGACAGTAATAAGAGAACCCAAGTTGAATTAATAAACGAAGATAATGTTCAATTCAAGTACTTTATTATCTCACAAACAGAGAAATCCAGGTAGGTACAAGCCGTACTTAAAATAGTAAATAGGAAAACATTTATGCAGAAGAATATCACAGCACAGTATACAACCAGTACCTCGCACACATTACAAGATAATACCTATTACAATACCAATACCAACACTCCATCATCTCAATGAAAAGAGAAATTCAAGTGGTCACCCGCCATATATACATAAAAACGGTAAACAAAAAATCGTAAAAAGCAATACAATCCAATCCAAACCAAAAAAAAACCATGCACGCACGCACGGATGCGCGCGCGCGCGCACGCACACACACACGCACGCACGCACACACACACGCACACACACACACACACACACACACAACGAGGGTTATAACATAGTATATCATGGCACATTAAAGTACATGATGAGACCTAACAAAAAAAAAATATATATATAAAGAGGTGGGGCACTCGTATGCACAATTGAATTCTCTCTCTCTCTCTCTCTCTCTCTCTCTCTCTCTCTCTCTCTCTCTCTCTCTCTCTCTCTCGTCCTGTCAGTCATTATCATTTACCTAATTACATCACACACACACACACACACACACACACACACACACACACACACACACACACACACACACACACACACACACTGTGCTGACTCGTTAAAACCTGTTCCAACTTTCGGAAGTGTAGGCTATTGTGTGCCAGTGGGAATGGATGACATTTTTTTAACCAGCCTTCACCCAGGGACTAGATGTAAAAAAAAAAAAAAAAAGTCCAAAAAACAGCATATGAGTGCTTATCCACTATCCAGGCAATGAAAGATTCACACACACACACACACACACACACACACACACACACACACACACACACACACACACACACACACACACATGGGAACAGATGACAATATTTACAAAAACTGCATACGCACGGGGACCAGATGAAAAAAAGCACATAATTGCTTATTCTGTTATCCTCGATATAAAAGGATAAATAAATAAAATAAACACACACACACACACACACCACACACACACACACACACACACACACACACACACACACACACACACACCACACGGATCCCTAAAAACCTCCTCTATGGAGAACTTGTGCAGGGAAAACGTCCCACAGGCAGACCACAGCTGTGGTTCAAAGATGTGTGCAAGAGGGACTTAAAAGTCCTGAACATCGACCAGAACAACTGGGAAGCAATAGCCCTCGAACAGTCAGCCTGGAGACAGACTGTGCAGAAAGGTCTCTCCAAGTTTGAAGAGACACTTGCTCAGCAGCACGAGGCAAAGAGAATGAGAAGAAAGGCTGCAGACCAGGCAGACAGACCAGCGTCAGATTTCATCTGTGCCCTCTGCCATAGGGACTGTCATTCCATGTCAGACTGGCCAGCCACAACTGACGCTGTACCAGAATTAACACCTAGAGGGCAATTCCATAGTCTTACATGACTGAAGGATGCCAATATTATATATATATATATATATATATATATATATATATATATATATATATATATATATATATATATATATATATATATATATATATATATATGCAGTACAATTTTGTCAGGCCTCCATTTTCCCCATATCTGCTCTGAATTCACCTTCAGTATACCTTCCCTTTCTTCATTTTTTCAGCATTAGGCCTCGGAACTCGTTACCTTGTATCTGTTTGCGAGGACCTCAGTTCAAGCCAAGTGTTTAAA
>CM060324.1:42207277-42214777 GCA_030674155.1 Stramonita haemastoma
AAGTTGACACCTGGATGACCAGAGAGTTCACAGACAGAGTGGTAAGTTCTGACCTTTGGGCTGTGTCTTGGCAGCAGCAGTATCAGGGGCATCAGCAAGGGCAGAGTCAGGTGCATCAGTAGCAGGTGCATCAGTAGCAGGTGCATCAGTAGCAGGTGCATCAGTAGCAGGTGCATCAGTAGAAGGTGCATCAGTAGCAGGTGCATCAGTAGCAGGTGCATCAGTAGCAGGTGCATCAGTAGCAGATGCATCAGTAACAGGTGCAGCATCAACAGGTGCATCAGTAACAGGTGCAGCAGCATCAGGTGCATCAGCATCAGGTGCAGCATCATCAGGTGCAGCATCAGCAGGTGCAGCATCAGTAACAGGTACAGCATCTGCAGGTGTAGCATCAGTCACAGGTGCAGCATCAGTCACAGGTGCAGCATCAGTCACAGGTGCAGCATCAGTCACAGGTGCAGCATCAGTCACAGGCAAAGCATCAGTCACAGGTACAGCATCAGTCACAGGTGCAACATCAGCAGGTGCATCAGTAGAAGGTGCAGTATCAGCAGGTGCACCATCAGGAGCCTCAGCAGCAGGTGCAGAATCAGCAGGTGCATCAGTAGCAGGTGCTGCATCAACAAGTGCATCAGTTGCAGGTGCAGCATCAGCAGGTGTAGTATTAGCAGGTGCAGCATCAGAAGCAGGGGCAGTATCAGCAGGTGCAGCATCAGCAGATGCAGCATCAGCAGGTGCGGCATCAGTAACAGGTACACTATTAGCAGGTGCATCAGTAGCAGGTGCACTATCAGCAGGTGCAGCATCAGGGGCATTAGTAGCAGGTGTACTATCAGCATGTGCAGCATCAGTCACAGGTGCAGCATCAGAAACAGGTACAGCATCAGCAGGTGCAGCATCAGTCACAGGTGCAGCATCAGTCACAGGTACAGCATCAGTCACAGGCAAAGCATCAGTCACAGGTGCAGCATCAGTCACAGGTGCACCATCAGTCACAGGTGCACCATCAGCAGGTGCACCATCAGCAGCATTAGCAGCAGGTGCAGAATCAGCAGGTGCATCAGTAGCAGGTGCAGCATCAGCAGGTGTAGTATCAGCAGGTGCACCATCAGGAGCATCAGCAACAGGTGCAGAATCAGCAGTTGCATCAGTAGCAGGTGCAGCACCAACAGGTGTAGTATTAGCAGATGCAGCATCAGTAGCAGGTGCAGCATCAGCAGGTGCGGCACCAGCAGGTGCGGCATCAGTAACAGGTGCAACATCAGTAACAGGTGCACTAGCATCATTAGCAGGTGCAGCATCAGGGGCATTAGTAGCAGGTGTATCAGTAGCATGTGTATTATCAGCAGATGCAGCATCAGCAGGTGCACTATCTGCAGGTGCACTATCAGCAGGTGCACTATCAGCAGGTGCAGCATCAGTCACAGGTGCAGCATCAGTAACAAGTACAGCATCAGCAGGTACAGCGTCAGTCACAGGTACAGCATCAGTCACAGGTGCAGCATCAACAGGTACAGCATCAGTCACAGGTGCAGCATCAGTCACAGGTACAGCATCAGCAGGTGCACTATCAGCAGGTGCAGCATCAGTCAAAGGTACAGCATCAGTCACAGGTGCAGAATCAGTCACAGGCACAGCATCAGTCAAAGACACAGCATCAGTCACAGGTACAGCATCAGTCACAGGTACAGCATTAGTCACAGATGCAGTATCAGTCATAGGCACAGCATCAGTCAGAGGTGCAGCATCAGTCACAGGTGAGGCATCAGCAGGTGCACTATCAGCAGCTGCAGCATCAGTCATAGGTGGAGCATCAGTCACAGGTACAGCATCAGTCACAGGTGCAGCATCAGCAGGTACAGCATCAGTCATAGGTGGAGCATCAGTCACAGGTACAGCATCAGTCACAGGTGCAGCATCAGCAGGTACAGCATCAGTCACAGATGCAGGATCAGTCACAGGTACAGCATCATTCACAGGTGCTGCATCACCAGGTGCACTATCAGTCACAGGCACAGCATCAGTCACAGGTACAGCATCAGTCACAGGCACAGCATCAGTCACAGGTACAGCATCAGTCACAGGTGCAGCATCACTCACAGGTGCAGCATCAGTCATAGGTGCAGCATCAGTCACAGGTGCAGCATCAGTCACAGGTGCAGCATGAACAGGTGCAGCATCAGCAGGTACAGCATCAATCACAGATGCAACATCAGTCACAGGTGTAGCATCAGTCACAGGTTCAGCATCAGTCACAGGCGCAGCATCAGTCACAGGCGCAGCATCAGTCACAGGCGCAGCATCAGTCACAGGTGCAGCATCAGTCACAGGTGCAGCATGAACAGGTGCAGCATCAGCAGGTACAGCATCAGTCACAGATGCAACATCAGTCACAGGTGTAGCATCAGTCACAGGCGCAGCATCAGTCACAGGCGCAGCATCAGTCACAGGCGCAACATCAGTCACAGGCGCAACATCAGTCACAGGCGCAGCATCAGTCACAGGCGCAGCATCAGTCGCAGGTGCAGCATCAGTCGTAGGTACAGCATCAGTCGCAGGTACAGCATCAGTCGCAGGTACAGCATCAGTCACAGGTACAGCATCAGTCACAGGTGCAGCATCAGTCGCAGGTACAGCATCAGTCCCAGGTACAGCATCAGTCACAGGTGCAGCATCAGTCACAGGTGCAGCACCAGCAGGTGCAGCATCAGCAACAGGTGCGACAGCAGTAACAGGTGCAGTATCAGCAGGTGCAGCATCAGTAACATGTGCAGCACCAGGTGCAGCATCAACAGGTGCAGTATCAGCAGGTGCAGTATTAGCAGGTGCAGTATTAGCAGGTGTTGCATCAGTAGCAGGTGCGGCATGAACAGGTGCAGTATAAGCAGGTGCAGCATCAGCAATTGTAGCATTTACAGGTGCAGCATCAATAACAGGTGCAGCATCAGTAACAGGTGCAGTATTAGCAGGTGCACTATCAGCAGGTGCAGCATCAGCAGGTGTAGCATTTACAGGTGCAGCATCAGTACCAGGTGCAGCATCAGTAGCAGGTGCAGCAGCAGTCACAGGTGCAGCATCTACAGGTGCAGCATCAGTAACAGGTGCAGACAGGCTTTTATCGTCTGGTCCCTGGCTGTCTCCTGCAGTTTTCTGCTTCTTCTCTGTAACATTGATTATTACACTGATGTGTGTGTGTGTGTGTGTGTGTGTGTGTGTGTGTGTGTGTGTGTGTGTGTGTGTGTGTGTGTGTGTGTGTGTGTATAACACTGACGTGTGTGTGTGTGTGTGCGTGCGTGCGTGCGTACGTGTGTGTTTGCACAGGTGCGCACGTGTATGTGTGCATGCGTGTCTAAATTCAAAATATGTAATCTTTTGATGAAGGGTGGCATTTGTATGAATGATTCAGAGCACACAATGGCCTGCTTTTCCAAAGACAGATAAAGTTTTAACCTGTGCCAAGATGTCCTGGTGTGTGTTCCCACTGACAATTTTTTTCAGTTTCAGTATAATTATAGTCCTTTCCACATTTCTCCGATATCAGGACTGTAGTCAGAAGCCGGAAAAGTCGGAGGTCCCACACTTTGGCAAGTTCTCCCACTTCAGCACCTCGGGCCACCCCAAAAATGTTACAATTGTTGAAGCAACTTCATGAGATGAAAACCAAGGCATTGCCAATGCACAGACCCCACTGGCAATGCAAAGGCCTTGGTTTATACTCTGGTTAGAATGAAATGTTGAAGTACCATTCATCAAAGAACAGGCCCAACAATCTTTGTTGAATAAGACTTAGCTAGGCCAAGCTCAAGGTGTTAATCACATGACTGTCTTAAGTGGGCAAGGCACACTTCTAGCTCTCTGACTACCCTATAATTGCCTCAGGCTTCACACAAAGGATCCCTACTGTAGCCCTGGCTGAGAAAGGCAATGAAAGACAAAGGCTGAGCCACCAGCCCTGGGGCTATATTATAATAGGCCTATAGGCCTACATGTATGAGTTAGCTACACCACACTGACATGTCAAGAGTCTCTGAGCCCATGATGGCATGGCCACTCCAGGAATGTACCTTAAAGAAAAGTCTCAAGTACATTAACAAAGAAAGTCCAGACCACAACCTCAGGTACACAGACAGACAAGACCTTGTTTGTTTTAACCAACAACCTGTACAGCTGTACCCAAGGTGAGAACATTCTTTTGAAGGGAAGGGGAAGGGGGGGAAGAGGGTTGTAGTTCAAATGTTATAGTGCTATAGTGTGTAAAGTGCACACTACAACAATTATATTTTCATCATCATAATCATCATCATCATTGCTATCATCATTATCATCATTATCATTATCACCACCATCATCATTATCATAATATCATCAAATCATCCTCATAATCATCATTATCACTATCACCTTCATAATATCATCATTAAATCATCATCATCATCATCATCATCATCATCATCATCATCATCATCAACACTCACCTGGGCTGCAGAGCTGTCCTTTCTCTCTCCCCTCTGGAGAAGAATGAGACTGAAAAAAAAAGAAATACAAAACAATAAAATTCAACACAACATAAAATACAAAACAATACAATTCAACACAACATAGAATACAAAACTATACAATTCTGCACAACCCAAAATACAAAACAATACAATTCAACACAACACAAAGTACAATTCAACACAACACAGAATGCGAAACAATACAATTCAACAAAATACAAAACAATACAAAATACAAGCAACACAATTCAACACAGCACAATATAAAATACAAAAAAAGAAAACAATAGAATTCAACACAATACAAAACAATACACAATACAGAACAATACATTTCAACACAACAGCAAAATACAAAACAATAGGTTACAATTCAACATAACACAATACAACACAACACAACACAACACAATACAACAGAGTACAATGCAATATAACTCAACACAGCACAAAACATAGATTATACTTACAGTTTGCATAGAGCTGGTGTATTTCATTTTTATTTCCTTTTGGGGAGCCTGAAAAAGATGAAAATGTCACACATCTTTACAACAAATATAACTACAGCAGTTAATCAGATGTGTATAGTTCTATATAACTGCTGCCCACTTTTTGCCCATTTTATCAGTTTAAAATTAAAAAGTAATAGATATAGCCCACTTACACACACACACACACACACACACTCACACACACACACACACACACACACACACACACACAATATATATATATATATATATATATATATATATATATATATATATATATATACATTATATATTGTCATATATACATACATATATATCATATATATATAAATATATATTTATATTATATTATATATATATATTTATATATATATTATATATACTACATACATGTATCAGACAGTTTCATGTTAAGGTAGCCGTATTTCGAATTAGGGGAGGCATGCTGGGTATGTTTATTTTTCCCCCAACCCACCGAATACTGACATAAGTTACAGGGATCTTTAATGTGCATATTTGATCATATGCATGTGTATACATAATATATAATACACGAAGGAATTAAACCAGTGGCAGGTCTGCACTTGGAAGTTGAGGTGGGAGATCGGAAAAATTCCCAGCCTTCATTCATCAGACACCAGCCCAGATTCAAACCCACAACTTCATGAACCCATGGGACAGAAATCGAACCATCTTAACCACTCGGCTATAGGGGGGATCAGTTCTGCCTATCATCAGGGGAAACAAGCATGTTAGCCAAATTTGCAGACAAAACTATCTGATCCCCCCCTTCTCCACTCCTCTTCCTCCCATGATCATGAGAATTCCAAGATTATTGCCAAACACCCACCACACTGATTCTACTATTGCCAAACACCCACCACACTGATTCTACTATTGCCAAACACCCACCACACTGATTCTACTATTGCCAAATATCCACCACACTGATTCCACTATTGCCAAACATCCACCACACTGATTCTACTATTGCCAAACACCCACCACACTGATTCCACTATTGCCAAACACCCACCACACTGATTCCACTATTGCCAAACACCCACCACACTGATTCCACTACTGCCAAACACCCACCACACTGATTCCACTATTGCCAAACACCCACCACACTGATTCCACTACTGCCAAACACCCACCACACTGATTCCACTATTGCCAAACACCCACCACACTGATTCCACTACTGCCAAACACCCACCACACTGATTCCACTACTGCCAAACATCCACCACACTGATTCCACTACTGCCAAATATCCACCACACTGATTCCACTACTGCCAAACACCCACCACACTGATTCCACTACTGCCAAACACCCACCACACTGATTCCACTATTGCCAAACATCCACCACACTGATTCCACTATTGCCAAACACCCACCACACTGATTCCACTATTGCCAAACACCCACCACACTGATTCCACTACTGCCAAACACCCACCACACTGATTCCACTACTGCCAAACATCCACCACACTGATTCCACTATTGCCAAATATCCACCACACTGATTCCACTACTGCCAAACACCCACCACACTGATTCCACTACTGCCAAACACCCACCACACTGATTCCACTATTGCCAAACACCCACCACACTGATTCCACTATTGCCAAACACCCACCACACTGATTCCACTATTGCCAAACATCCACCACACTGATTCCACTACTGCCAAACACCCACCACACTGATTCCAGACTGCCGTACATGGGGGGGGGGAGGGGGGGTGGTGATTAAGGGGTTACAAAATGCAGTACCACTTATGACTTTTTTTGTTTTTCCTCCACTACTTTTTCCTCAAACTTTTTCCTACACTACTTTTCCCTGAATGATTTTTTAAAAATATTTTTATGTTGACTGTCTTTTTTTTTTTTTTAATATATCTTCTTCTTTCTTTGAGATGGTCATTGCTTCTGTGAGTGCCCAACATTTTGATAGTGGAGTGTGACCACTTGGGTTTGTTTTTTTTTCTCCAAACCACAGTGCTGTAATAACAAGTATTGAAAAAAAAAGAGTATTGCAGATGATATCACCACTAACTTTGAGGAGGTGTGAACGCTGGCTGCAAACAATATCTGATGAACCTTTGTGAAAAAATAATATGTTTTTCATTGTTTAATTTCAGCACACCATAAGCTACAAACTTGGTGTTGCTATGATCACAAAATGTTTTCAACATAATTATTTCTGAATACAATCTGTTTAAATCAACATTTGTGAAGTATTTCTTTGTTGGCAGTGGTGTTTTTGTTTTTAATAACCAAAACATTTTTGCAAAACTTTTCACTTTAAAAAAAATACATTTTAAACCCTCAGGGCAGATTTCTGTTGTGTAGAATTCCGGCTGCACTCTGGGAGGAGAGGACCCTGCCACAAGTACAGCGCCACCCTTTTTTTTCTTTTCCTGTCTGCATGTGCATTTGTTTTCCTATCAGGGTGGCATTTTTTTCTTCAGAATTTTGCAGGGGAGAAATC
>CM060324.1:42227277-42229777 GCA_030674155.1 Stramonita haemastoma
GGCTGTGTATCTAGCAGCAAACATACTAACACCATAGCCCCTCTGACTAGGCCTACACAGCTACACAGCAAATCGTGACTAGGCGTAGGGCAGGCTGTTGTATCTAGCAGCAATCATAATAACACCATAGCCCCTCTGACTAGGCCTACACAGCTACACAGCAAATCGTGACTAGGCGTAGGGCACGCTGTTGTATCAAGCAGCAATCATGAAAACACCATAAAGCTGTCTGGTGACTAGGCCTACACAGCGAACTATATATGGTGACTAGGCCTACACAGCTAACTGTATATGGTGACTAGGCCTACACAGCTAACTGTATATGGTGACTAGGCCTACACAGGGGACTGTATATGGTGACTAGGCCTACACAGGGGACTGTATATCGTGACTAGGCCTACACAGGGGACTGTATATCGTGACTAGGCCTACACAGGGGACTGTATATCGTGACTAGGCCTACACAGGGGACTGTATATCGTGACTAGGCCTACACAGCTAATTGTATATCGTGACAAGGCCTACACAGGGGACTGTATATCGTGACTAGGCCTACACAGGGGACTGTATATGGTGACTAGGCCTACACAGCTAATTGTATATGTGACTAGGCCTACACAGGGGACTGTATATCGTGACTAGGCCTACACAGGGGACTGTATATAGTGACTAGGCCTACACAGCTAATTGTATATCGTGACAAGGCCTACACAGGGGACTGTATATCGTGACTAGGCCTACACAGGGGACTGTATATCGTGACTAGGCCTACACAGCTAATTGTATATGTGACTAGGCCTACACAGGGGACTGTATATCGTGACTAGGCCTGCACAGGGGACTGTATATCGTGACAAGGCCTGCACAGGGGACTGTATATCGTGACTAGGCCAAAGATACTCAACAAGATGCCCAACTTGCTGGAATTCTTGAAGCCAGCCAGCCCCCGCATACCATTCCGGCACTCCCTTCTTAGAGTACCCGAGACTAACATTCCGGCACGATGGCTGAGAGAGTAAGTGGTTTCGGTGGCTCTTGGTGTGCTGCTCCAAATTGTAAAAACTCTCCCCAAAAAGGGTTACCGGCTATTTTCTTTTCCCGTAGATGAAGAAAGGTAAGTAAGTTTAATTTGTATTAAATGTATGGTGCAAATTTATATATAGATCTATATTTTTTTTTATACCACTTTATGTCACAGCAGATTTCTCTGCATGAAATTCGGGCTGCTCTCCCCGGCGCGCGTTGCCACAAGTGCAGCGCCTACCCATTATTTTTTTTATCTATATTTTTTATGATGAGAGAGAGACAGACAGACAGACAGACAGACAGACAAACAAACAGACAGACAGACAGACAGACAGACAGATAGATAGATAGACAGACAGACAGTTAGACAGTGAGCGGAATGGAATATTGGCTGGTTGTGAATCTTGAACCCGTTGTGTGGTGGAGACTCATCCTCAACAATGGTGTAGTAATCACTGATAGTGCTAACAGAAGATAAATAAATGTGATGCTGAAGTTGTGCGTGTTTGACTCAATGTAGTGTATTAATGTATAATGTATATTATGTAGTTCTGGGCGCTTCATGACAGCCTTTTGATCGACAAAAGAACTGCAATTCGCACCTGGTTAGTCTCTTGCAAACTTTGAGACCCCTCGCCCTCTGTGTGTGAGCCGTTTGTGCCCCCCCCCCCCCCCCCCCCTCTCTCTCTCTCTCTCTCTCTCTCTCTCTCTCTCTCACATTGTCTATCTGTCTGTCTGTCTATCTGTTTGTCTGTCTGTCTGTACACATTGCATAGTAATGTACATGACAATGGTCATAACGCATGCAGAGTGCAAGTGCAACAGTGACTGAATTAGGCCTCTTTCTCTCTCTCTCTCTCTCTCTCTCTCTCTCTCTCTCTCTCTCTCTCTCTCTCTCTCTCTCTCTCTCTCTCTCTCTCTCTCTCTCTCTCTCTTTGTTTGTCTGTCTGTCTGTCTGTCTGTACACATCGCATAGTAATATACATGGTAACTGTCATAATGCATGCAGAGTACAAGCCTACAGTGACTTAAGTTAGACTACTGCTTCCCACAGCCCGGCTGTGTTTACATCAGATAAGCAGGGAGGGAGTGGCCGTGCAGCCAGCTTGGCTTCACTCTCCCTATAGTGCTAGGCAGCGAGTTGGGCATCTTGTTGAGTATCTTTGGACTAGGCCTACACAGCTAACTGTATAATTATCGTGACTAGGCCTAAGGCACGCTGTTGTATCTAGCAGCAATCATGATAACACCATAGCCCCTTGTGACTAGGCCTACACCAAGCCAAGTCATGTGTCTTGGGCCCAGATCTGTAACTCTTGGCATTAATTAATTTATTTCATATATTTTATTTTATTTATTTTATACCACTTTATGTCACAGCAGATTTCTCTGAGTGAAATTCGGGGAGAGGAGAGAGGCTGGCCACAAGTGCAGCCCCTACCCATTATTTTTTCCCCCTCAGGGATGGTGTCTA
>CM060324.1:42237277-42257277 GCA_030674155.1 Stramonita haemastoma
TGATATACAGGTTACCGGGCCTTGTCCCTCAGAAAAAAAACAACAACTATACTTACTTTAGTTTTGGTTTGTGTTTTGTGGGCGCGGTTAGAGGGTGGATTGGGGTTGTTTGTAAAATGTTTTTTGCTTTGAGACGTTAAGAGAGAAAGAGACAGGGACATAAGCATAGAGACAGACAGACAGACAGACAGAGGGAGGGAGACAGAGAGAAGAGAGAGAGAGAGAGAGAGAGAGAGAGAGAGAGAGACAGACAGACAGACAGACAGACAGACAGACAGACAGACAGACAGACAGACAGACAGACAGACAGACAAGAGACAGAAAGACAGACAGACAGACACAGACAGAGAGAGACAGGCAGACGAACAGAGACGAAAAAATGGTACATAATCCAAGTTGACAAGATGTGCCCCTGAACAAGCATAAGTCAAAAAACACTATGCATTATCCACATTGCCTGGAACTGAAGAAGCGAGAACAAAATACATATAATTCAGAATGTTTGGCCTTGACGCTGAATAAATCTGATTAAAAAATATGAATATTTTTCCTTATTCTGAGAAACCATCTGAAGTTAAAAAAAATCTACCAATCAACAACCTAAACAACCAGATAACCATCCAGCCAACCAACCGATCACTCCGCCAAAAAGCAACAACAACACACACACCACCATCACCACCACCACCACCACCACCACCACCAGCACCTTCACCACACCACACCACACACACACTACACACAACACACACACACACACTACACACACACCACACACACCACACACACACACACACACACACACACACACACACACACACACACACACACACTACACATACACCACACACACACACACACCACACCACGGCACACCACACTACACCACACACACACACCACACCACCACACCACACTACACCACACCATACACAAACACTACACACACACTACACACATACACACACATACACACAACACACACACACACTACACACATACACACAACACACCACACACACTACACATACACCACACACACACTACACACACACACTACACACATACACACACTACACACTACATACACACACTACACACACACACACACACACACACACACACACACACACACACTACACACACACAACACACACACACACACACACACACACACACATACACACACACCACCACCACCACCACTACCACTACCACTACCAACCACCACCAACACCACCACCACCACTACCACCACACACACCCACCACCACCACCACCTTCATCACCACCACCACCATCACCACCACCACACACAACCACCACCACCACCACCACTACCACCACACACCACTACACACTACCACCACCACAACACACCACCACCACCACCACCACCACCACACACCACCACCACCACTACCATGACCACCACCACCATCACAACAACAACCACAACAGACAACAGAAACCCATACACACACACACCACACACACACAACACACACACACACACACACACACACTACACACACACACATACACACACACCACCACCACCACCACTACCACTACAACTACCAACCACCACCAACACCACCAACACCACTACCACCACACACACCCACCACCACCACCACCTTCATCACCACCACCACCATCACCACTACCACCACACACCACTACACACTACCACCACTACCACCACCACAACACACCACCACCACCACCACCACCACTACCATGACCACCACCACCATCACAACAACAACCACAACAGACAACAGAAACCCATACCATCAGCATCCACTTCTTTCATGATATTGTTCAAATCTTTGTCTGTGGGATTCTGGCCCAGGTAGCGAAGGACTGAAGGCAGCTCTGTAATGCCGTCTTTGTCAAACAGCTGGAAAGCTTCCAGAAGCTCTGTAAACATCAGAGAGATGGGGAGAGATAGGGGGAGAGAGAGGGAAAGAGAGAGGGGAGAGAGAGGGAAAGAGAGATGGGGAGAGAATACTAGATATTACCGCTATGGGCAAAGTGCATGCAACAAATGGTTTCGATCACCCCTAAAACTTACAAACGTTGCCACAATTCACAGGTGTGGATCTAAATTTAGATCCACCATGCAGTTCTGATTGCATGGGAAGTAATCTAATTACCGCCCCTCACATCTACCACCACTGACTTTGTGCCGCGTCCAGGCACAGTGGGTACTGACCAGCGTATCTGACACTCAAATCAGTAGCCTCAAGTTCTTTCCATCCTGTCCGGGAGGCCACTTTGTAACAGAGTGCAGATATTTGATCTGCCACGTCTCTGTTAACGTATCCACGACAGCACGGTCAGACAGTGGGAATGTGGCCTCTAAAAACAGGCTGCGTAAATACTAAATATAAAGAAATTGAATTTCATCTTATATATATTACACTGCCCTCAGCGCCTGGGCTTTAGCACAGTTCTTGATTAAACCATTGATTCTGGGGGCAACAGCAAAGTGAGAGGCTGTATGATCAGTGGCTTTCTTTCCCACTCATGGAATTCCACTTTACAGCTTAAGTCTTTAGTGATCGACTGGATCTATGACTCATTGACAAGGAGGCTTGATTTGCACAGACATGATGTGCTGCAGCCTTGGAGGCTAGTTGGCCTTTGGAGAACATCTCCAACGCTGACTGTCCTTATGCTCTCTTGGTCGAGAGAGTGGGGATGCACTGTGGGCAAGGTATCTCCACTATGATAAAAAAATTTCTGCCCAGTTTCCCAAACACACACACACACACACACACACACACACACACACACACACACACACACACACACATATATATATATATAATATATATATATTCAATCACAACTTAGCAAAATTAATCTAGTTCTTTAGTAAATCTAGTTCCATATAAGTTTGCTTTTTCACGTTGTAAAGTACAAGATCTATAATCTATAGCAAAGATCCTTTGAATCAACCTTTGTTTTAGAATATCTATTTAGTTCTGAAGCAAAGGTCACTGCCTACTTACAACAGCATGACAAACAACCATCTGGATTTATACAACACATAGAAAACCCTCTCTCTACCCATAGGCAAAATATCAGCAGTGGGTTGATAGGAGAACCAAACCCTCTCCTCCCTATGCATAAATAAAAGTTTCAGCCTTTTCTGAGTAAGTTTTTGTATCTGTGTATTACAGATATATATATAATATATATATATATATATATATATGTATATATATATTTCATCATATATATAGATAGATAGATAGATATGACTTTCTGATGTTTTGCATCTGTGTATGTCAAAAGTTTCAGATATTTCCTGAAGATGTATGTCAGTTTTAACCTTTATCTTCAGATGTATGTCAGAGTTTTAACCTTTATCTTCAGATGTATGTCAGACTTTTAGCCTTTATCTGAAGATGTACTCAGAGTTTTAATCTTTATCTGATGATGTACATCAAAGTTTTAACCTTTATCTGATGATGTTTCCCATCTTTCCTCAGGGAGTTCTACTTCAGCCCAGAAAATCTGTATTCAGATTTATATTTGAGAGGCTGAATGGACAGTGATGGGTGGGTGCCAGTGGGGATTATTTCCCACTTTAAAAAGATGATTAAGCTGGTCAGCGATCAGCCCTTCTCTGAAATACACAGGAGGACTATTGTCATGGTGAGCAAAGTTCTGACCTTTTTTTGTTGTTAACTTATTATATTCATAACCATCCTATCATGTCAGTTGCATTGCCCCCCCCGCCCCCGCCGCTTCGAGATGGGATGGTCAAGATAGCAGCTGACAGCAACTGAGAGTGACAGGAGAAAACTAACCTTACATGTGTATGTCATCTTTGAGTAGGAAAAGAAAATATGAGCAGGTAGCCCGACAACGAAAAACTACTTTAAAGAAATCTGAATTGCAACTTCAAGAAAATGTGATGTATGTGTGAAGTGTTGGTTTCGATTCCTCAGTGACCCTTCACCAGAGACCTTATTTCTACATGAATATCAGCATCCATGGTACCATATGGGGAAAGACCTCTTGAAAATGCAGAGGTGTTTTTGCTCTTACAGGAATAATGTGATAATCCTGTAGCCTACCAATGCTGCCACCAAAATGTGATATTAAGAAAAGAAAGATAATATACTGTAGAATTTTGTTGCAAAAAAAAGAAGTAGAATTCTTTGCTATGAAACCTTTGTGCCCATATGTTTGAGGATCCATCATGATGCAGAAGGTCATTTTTTATATACAGCTGGAGAGGTCAGCTCAGCTGAGATTACCCAAACATTGTCAGATCATTTAGGCCCCCACAGGTAAAAGGAACACACACACACACACACACACACACACACACACACACACACACACACACACACACACACACACACACACGCGCGCCGCGCACACACACACACACACACACACACACACACACACACACACACACACACACACACGCACACACATATCTATATCTATCTATCTATCTATCTATCTATCTATATATATATAGATCTCTCTCTATATATATATATATATATATGGGGGGTGGGGGGACAGCTAAGTGGTTAGAGGGCTAGCTTTCCCCTGTCAAGTTGAGCAGCATCCAGTGTGGTTACCAGGAGCGTGGTTACCAGTTGGATGGGTGACCGCTTGCAGGCCTCGGCTTCAGTACAGTCCCCCAGTTCACCCAGCTGTCAATGGGTACCTGTCCTCTTTAGGGTCAGGAAAGGTAAAGCAGCGAGGGAGAGGAGATGGGTGCTGCCCTCAATATGCTGGCCCCTTGAGAAGCTGAGGTCTCTGATGCCTCGCTCCCCTACGAACAGCTAGGTTATGGGACACCTTTACCTTATATATATATATATATATATATATATATATATATATATATATATATATATATATATATATATATTCTGCTTTGTGCTCGACTCAAAAGCAGACTGCTTTATTGGCAAGGATGAAAATTTGGAATGGTATATTTATAGCCTACTGGAAATAATACTATGGAAAGGGGAGGGAGAGGGTATCATCCTTTTATCAAATTTTCTTTCAAGTGTAGAGTGATAAATCTTGATGCCTACTGACGAGAGTTACTTCCCCGAATATTTCACTCTCATTCTTTTTTCTTTAGGGGTATATCATATATCAATATTTTCTCTGCTCGAAAATGCATTACAACTCGATACCTTTTAGAAATAATGATGGTAAAATGTTAATGAGCAGAGTTGATTGATCATTATCATCATTGCCGTTATTATTATTGTTACCATGGTTATTGTCATGATTGTAATTTATGATGATCATTATAGTTATTACGTTTGTTGTTATCCCCATCACCATCGTCATTGTTTTGTTGTTGTTGTTGTTTTTCTAGCAAAAATGTCTGATGACTTTCACTGGTTTCTAGCTCAGCTTCCCAGTCTTCTGAAACAAGTTTGCTGTGAGGAAGGAAAACAAATCACTTTATCCGAATACACTTGTTTGAAGTTAGATCAAACTGACCTGAAACCTTTCAAGCAGAACACGTAATAGGAAGCGATTTTACCATTGTTGTGGTATGTACAATATCAACGTAACAGAAATATGGATGGATGGAAATATAGTGACGTATGCAGAGTCCAACCACTCGTTACTTTTTATTTATTAGGCTAATGTGATATGTTTTTGGAATACTGATAAACATATTCCTATCAAAAATTGAGATTTTGTTCTCAACCGAACATTCAGATAGCAGCCACTGTTATCTGTCACATGAGCGAAAATGCGTTGTGCTGCCGTTAAGCGCCTTACAAGTTAGGCCCAGCACATCCGACTTCCACATGGAAGAGAATTTTTATGTTTTAAATCTTTCTTGATAAAAGGTAGGAGAATGGACCATGAAGGCAGAAAACATACAAGAATGAGGTGACAAGAAGAAAAGGTACAAGGCAGAAAGAAAGAGGAGAATAGAAAAGAGGGAATTCTTAGCACAGAATTTCCAGAGGGTGGGGATGCTGTTTATACTGACAGGCCCCTGGCATCCCCACGGAGAATGAAACTGAGATGAAAATGTCGCCATAAGAGCAAGGAATAAAAGCATGTTTAAATGTTGCTGTTGTTGTTGCTGCTGCTGTTGTTGTTGCTACTGCTGTTGTTGCTACTGCTGCTGTTGTTGTTGTTGTTGCTGCTGTTGTTGCTACTGCTGCTGTTGTTGTTGATGCTGCTGCTACTGCTGCTTGTTTTCAATCCAGTGCAAGAAATAAAAGCATGTTTAAATGTACTTGTTGTTGTTGTTAGTGTTACTTGTTGTTGCTTGTTGTTTTCAATCCAGTTGCCGAAACAAGCAAAGTCCAAGAAGAGATTGCACAGGTGTTCTTCATACAAGACAGAAACAAAGACAGACTCAGACAAAACTGGTAATTAAATCAAATCAAATTTTTATTTCCAGATGGTACATGGAATAAGCATTGATTTGCTTTATTTCATCAACCATCTATCTAAAGAAAAAAACAACCCAAACCACCCCTCAAAAAACCTAACAAAACAAAAAAACAAAAGAAAAACTAAAAAAAAAAACCATTTCACCAACATTAATCAACTGACATGATTAAAACAGCCTTAAAAATAAAATACGCCTATAGACAATACATGCAACAACAATAACAACAAAAACAACTACAAAAAACACTAAAAAGTCACTCACATATATTATACACAAGCGCGTGTTTGCGCTCTCTGATATGAGAACTGTGTGCAAGAAAAATTTACTGACTTGTAAGTCAAAAACAAAACATTGTATGAAAACACAGCCTCGAGCATGGTTACCAGTTAATTGGGTGACTGTTTGCCGCCTTGGCTTCAGTACAGTCCCCCAGTTCACCCAGCTGTCAATGGGTACCTGTCTTCTTTAGGGTCAAGGAAGGTAAAACAGCGAGGGAGAGGAGATGGGCGCCGCCCTCAACATGCTGGCCCCTAGAGAAGCTGAGGTCTCTAATACCTGGCTCCCCTACAACCGCCTAGGTTATGGGACACCTTTATCTTTACCTTTATGCTACTTCAACCCAGTCCTGGTCCTTATCATGGATCACTTCAATACAAGAAATATACAAATACAACTACAAAAAATCACCACAACAAAGAACAAATAACAAAAAGAAAAAAATCAACACCCCCCCTCCTCCCTAATAACCCCTCATTAAAAACATCTAAAAGCAGCAACAACAAACAAACGACAATAAAACATGCGGCATAAATTCATAAGGCGTTGACAAAAAAGCTTTCCTTCCTTTGCAGACCAAAGTGTTTTGTCAAACACTCAGAAAAAAAATAATAAAACACTGTTTCTTGTTGCTACCTGGTTATTACAGTCTACCAGCTTTGCTTTCATCTATGACACCCGTTCAATGCAACATTTTGGCATCGTTCTGTGTTTTAACTCTGAATGTAAAAAATCCATCCAACTTTTACGATCCAGAGAAGTCCGGAAACTTATTGCCCATGTGCCAAATTATTAGTTTTACCTTCTTGAAAACTTTGTTGTCTGCTAGTCCTTGTTCGTTTGGTTCACGCATTGACGTGTATTTTATGAACCTTTTATTCATTTTTCTGCACAGAAATGTATTTTTGTTTTATTATCATCATTTGTGAAAAATTAATACTTTCCAAGACAAGCCTGGCACTTTGCCCTCAACGGTAAAATGTAGTATTTACGCAGCCTGTTTTTAGAGGCCACATTCCCACTGTCTGACCGTGCTGTCGTGGATACGTTAACAGAGACGTGGCAGATCAAATATCTGCACTCTGTTACAAAGTGGCCTCCCGGACAGGATGGAAAGAACTTGAGGCTACTGATTTGAGTGTCAGATACGCTGGTCAGTACCCACTGTGCCTGGACGCGGCACAAAGTCAGTGGTGGTAGATGTGAGGGGCGGTAATTAGATTACTTCCCATGCAATCAGAACTGCATGGTGGATCTAAATTTAGATCCACACCTGTGAATTGTGGCAACGTTCTGTAAGTTTTAGGGGTGATCGAAACCATTTGTTGCATGCACTTTGCCCATAGTGGTAATATCTAGTATTCATACAGCCTCTTTTAAGATGCTAAGATTCCCACTGTCAGACCATGCTGTTGTTGCTGAGAAGTTGTACAGAGACGTGGTTAGATCAAACATCTGCACTTTGTAAAGGTCAGCATCCCTAATTGCTGGCCAAGTAAAGGCTCCTCAGTACAGCCTCATCCTACTAGATAGAGACCAGAACCTCTGATTTTTGGTTGGCAGTCTGCCAGAAGAAGACCAGGATCTTTTGATTTTTGGCCAGCAGTATGTAGTTCTGGTCAGCAGAGACCACTGTGGTCACTTTTTTTCAGCAGACTGGGAAAGACAGACAAAGAAAAAGATTTTAAAAAGCAGACAGACAAATACATACACACATATGTAGACATACACAGACAGACAAATAATAGACATATGTGAGAAAGAGAGAGAGACAGAAGGTAAGTCACTCCAGGTGGATGGACCAGAATCAGAGAAGAAGTGGGGGCCATGGCAGTTTTATTATGAATAAAACTGATTAAATAAAAAGAGAGGCAAATCTGCTCACCATTACAATGGTCATTCGGTGTATTTGGCTGTAGGGTTGATCGCTGACCATCGCGACCCAGCCATCACTGTCCATCCAGCTCCGGAGGAACAGATCTTTGTACAGGTTTTCGGGGCTGAAGTAGAACTCCCTGAGAATAAATAGGAAACATATTAAGAAAAAAGGCTGAAACTCTGACACATACAAACATATGCCATTTCCGGTCTGGATGGCCGTCATTACTCTTTTTTTTTTTTAGAGTTTCATCATTTTGTGTGGCTGTCCCACTTCTTCATCGATTTTGGCACTGTATGCCTGGCAATGTATCTGACATAGTCTTCGCCAGTGTTTTCACGAAGGGGAGTAGACTGAGGGTGACGACTGATGAAGTCAGCGGGGGTTCAAGTCATCTCTGCCTGGTGAGTAGACAAGGTTGACGTCGTAGGGCATGAGGCGAGGGTGACGACTGATGAAGTCAGCGGGGGTTCAAGTCATCTCTGCCTGGTGAGTAGACAAGGTTGACGTCGTAGGGCATGAGGCAAAGGTGCCAGTGTTCAACACGCACAGTGGCAGGTTTCTGGCTGTTGATCATGCCTAGCAGGGGCTTGTGGTCAGTCATCACGGTACAGCCAGCACCAAAAAGGTAGAGGTGGTAGTGCTCCACCCCCTACACCACAGCCAGCATCTCCTTTTCTGTCTGTGAGTAGCGCTGTTCCGTTGGCGTCAGTGCACGACTACCGTAGCTGATGACCCTTCCCCTCTGAGTCAGGATGGCACCAAGTCCTACTGGGCTTGCATCAACAAGGATTGTAGAGAGTTCCGCTGGATCAAAGTATGCCATCACCTGGGTGCTCACGAGGCATTGCTTCAGCTTGTTGAAGGCATGGTGTTGCTCCTGTCCCCATTTCCATGTTGTCTTCTTACACGTGAGGAGTCTGAGGGGTTCTGTCAGGGTGGCATAGCCTGGGACAAAGCGGGAGATGTACTGCGTCATTCCCAGGAAGGATCTGACTTCGCTGACATTGGTTGGTGCAGGAGATTCAGAGATGGTTTTGATTTTCTCAGGGTCAGGTTTGATGCCTTTCTTTCCAAACACACGGCCAAAGAAGGACAGTTCTGGCACAGAAAACACGCACTTGTTCTTTTGAAGCTTTGCCCCCTTTTCATTGAGTCGCTGCAGTGTGGTGTGCAGGCTGCGGTCATGCTCAGCTTGGGTCTTGCCATGGACGATGATGTCATCAGAGAGGTTTCTGTTCTGGGAATGTCGTGTAGAAGTTCGTCGATAGCCGTCTGAAAAATTTCGGAGGCTGCATTCACACCAAAAAGCAGTCTTTTGTAGCGCCTTAGGCCAGCATGAGTGGTGAACGTGGTGATGTAGCGGCTTGACTCGTCCAGCTCCAGCTGATGGTAGGCGTTCTTCATGTCTAGTTTGCTGAACACTGTAGATTCATTCAGGTCGGAGATGAGATCATCAAGAGTAGGCATCAGGTGTTTTTCTCGCTTGATGGCTCTGTTTGCTTCCCGCATGTCGATGCACATGCGAACTCCGCCTGATTTCTTTGGGACTACAACGATCGGGCTGACCCATGGGGTAGGTCCATCAACTTTTTCGATGATGTCCATCGCTTCGAGTCTGTCAAGCTCCTTCTCTACATCTCTGCGGACATGAAAAGGTATTCTCCTGTGTCTCTGGGCTACTGGAGCGACATTCTCATCAATGTGGAGTTTGATGCGAATGTCTTTGATTCGTCCAAGCTCGCTGTTGAATAAATTGTTGTACTTTTCAGCCATCGGAGGTAGTCTGGTTGTGGAGGCTGTGAACGCATACTGAATCATGGTCATTGCCTGGGCAGTTGCAGCACTCAGTATGTTTACAGCATTGGTCTGGTCTATGTCCACCACATGGAAAGTAGCTGTCCTAGTCACGTCTTTGAAACACACATCTGTTGTGAAGTGTCCTTTTACAGTCAAGGGGGTCTTTGATCCATAGGGATATATCAAAGGAGAGGGGTGACGGAGTGTGACCTTGGGGCACACCTTCTGGAAGGTATCTATGTTGAGGATGTTGACGGTGGCTCACGTGTCTACAAGAAAGTTGACTGGGGTCTGGAAAATTTCAGCGCTGACCATGGGGCTGGCTTTTCTTTGTGAAGTAAGGGTGAATACTTCCTCACTTGATGTACTATCTTCTTGCTGGTCAGTTGTGGTGAATTTTAGGTGTCGGACTCTTGCCGTGGACTCACAAACTTTGGCAAAATGTCCAATTTTATGACAGGCGCTGCACTCTTTGCCTCTTGCTGGGCATCTGCTGAGATGTGGTAAATTTCCACCACAGTATCTGCATCGTTGTCGGTGATCACTGCTGCCCCTGGGTTGTCTCCAAGAACCTCTGCTGTTGTTTTGTCCGCCTCTGTCGTATCTTGATGAATGGTCTGAGTCACTATGGGCTCCCTGTTGATTCCTGGAGGTTTGGGGTCCAGTCGTGCTGTGTCGACGGCGCTGCATGCCTGTTCTATCTCCGCTGCTCGAGCGTTGGACAATTCTGAGGCACGGGCTTCAGCTAATACGTTGGCCAAGGTCATATTATCTTTCAGGGCCTTCCGTCTCACTATGGAGGAAGAGCACCCTTGTAGGATTTGGGAAAGGATTTCACAGTCTGTGTTATGGAAGTCGTATGTGGCAGCTAGGGTCCTAAGTCTGGTATGAAAAGAGTCCATGGACTCACCCACATTCTGTGTTGCCTGCCTAAACTTGAAGACTTCATACGATGTATTTCACTTTGGCGTGAAGTAGTCTGTGAGAGATTTCTTCAGCACTTCGTATTCTCCTGGTATGTTATGCCCTTCTACCTGCTGGACTGCCCCAATCCCTTTCTGTTCATCTGTGAAACTGTCATAAATTTCGTACATACGTAATGGAGTAGCATTGCTTTCTTCTTTTTGTCAGAGTCAATGTCCAATGCACACAGCATGTTTTCGAAATGATCAATCCATTTTTTCCATTGGACACCACACCGGCAGATTGTTCTTCAGTATGTAGGCTACTGAGAAAGATGGAAAACTGGGTAAACTAGCCATACCTGTCTTTTTTTTTCTTTTTTATCCTCATCGCCAATGTTGTGTCTAGGTAGCCAAGACTAAAGGGGATTCGTACAGTAGAACTAGGCAAGGACGCTTGGAGTTGAAAGTCTATATCGTTTTATTGTGTTTCTTGCTCAGTGGTTCCATTCCCTATTTTTTATCTAACCGAATCCAACTGCATGCTGGGTAATCACCAAAAGATGCCAAATCTCGCACATGCCAACAAGAAATAAAAACAAATGAAAATGAAAGTAACGAAAACACAACACATTGCATGATGACCGATGGGAATGAGGATGATGTACTGATATTTTAAATTTGAGCGAATACAACATAACCTAAAATAAAGGAATTAACGTACTGAGAGAGAGAGAGAGAGAGAGAGAGAGAGAGAGAGAGAGAGAGAGAGAGAGAGAGAGAAGAGAGAGAGAGAGAGAGAGAGAGAAGACAGACAGACAGACAGACAGACAGACAGACAGACAGACAGACAGACAGCAACATATAGCTATCTCATTAAAATCATAACTTCTCAACCTCTAGACAGGTTTTTTGTTTTGTCTTTTTTAATTAAAAGAAAACAGGTTGAACACATTCTATCCCCCAGATTAAATAACGTGAATTCATATTTCTTCAAGATTTAGATCCATTACAAAAACAACATCATCATCATCGTACAAAGGAACACAATAACAACACAACAAAAGAAAACATACACACAATGTAAAAACAGACCAAAGCTGGATAGGATGAAGACAGTAATAAGAGAACCCAAGTTGAATTAATAAACGAAGATAATGTTCAATTCAAGTACTTTATTATCTCACAAACAGAGAAATCCAGGTAGGTACAAGCCGTACTTAAAATAGTAAATAGGAAAACATTTATGCAGAAGAATATCACAGCACAGTAATACAACCAGTACCTCGCACACATTACAAGATAATACCTATTACAATACCAATACCAACACTCCATCATCTCAATGAAAAGAGAAATTCAAGTGGTCACCCGCCATATATACATAAAAACGATAAACAAAAAATCGTAAAAAGCAATACAATCCAATCTACTAATAGGCGTTCGCTTCTGTTTGTGTGTGCGGTTTTTTGTGTTTGTGCGTGTGGAGGGGACCCCGCAGATTACTGTGGTGTATGATATTGTATGAAATTCTTATTGGATGGTGTTGTAGGGGTGATTTTTGCGTACACTGTACCTCTGTTTCTGTGCCACAAACTTGGCCCTGTACAAGCGGGGTTGCCATCTTCCGGGCCGTGCTGTCGCCACAATTCCAGTGCCACACACATCCAAAATGGTTGTCCACTTCGTCTGCATAGAGTAGAATACGGTCGTGGTGCCCTGGGCTCTGCAACTGCGGAAAAGTGCGGGCGGCAAGGTCCCGAAAACGGCGTTTGCGTCACAATGCTTCTAGTTCTTTAGCTCTTAGTCATGGGAGGGTGGGTATGCATGCGCGCGTGCGCGCGTTCGCTTCTGTTTGTGTGTGCGGTTTTTTGTGTTTGTGCGTGTGGAGGGGACCCGGCAGATTACTGTGGTGTATGATATTGTATGAAATTCTTATTGGATGGTGTTGTAGGGGTGATTTTTGCGTACACTGTACCTCTGTTTCTGTGCCACAAACTTGGCCCTGTACAAGCGGGGTTGCCATCTTCCGGGCCGTGCTGTCGCCACAATTCCAGTGCCACACACATCCAAAATGGTTGTCCACTTCGTCTGCATAGAGTAGAATACGGTCGTGGTGCCCTGGGCTCTGCAACTGCGGAAAAGTGCGGGCGGCAAGGTCCCGAAAACGGCGTTTGCGTCACAATGCTTCTAGTTCTTTAGCTCTTAGTCATGGGAGGGTGGGTATGCATGCGCGCGTGCGCGCGTTCGCTTCTGTTTGTGTGTGCGGTTTTTTGTGTTTGTGCGTGTGGAGGGGACCCCGCAGATTACTGTGGTGTATGATATTGTATGAAATTCTTATTGGATGGTGTTGTAGGGGTGATTTTTGCGTACACTGTACCTCTGTTTCTGTGCCACAAACTTGGCCCTGTACAAGCGGGGTTGCCATCTTCCGGGCCGTGCTGTCGCCACAATTCCAGTGCCACACACATCCAAAATGGTTGTCCACTTCGTCTGCATAGAGTAGAATACGGTCGTGGTGCCCTGGGCTCTGCAACTGCGGAAAAGTGCGGGCGGCAAGGTCCCGAAAACGGCGTTTGCGTCACAATGCTTCTAGTTCTTTAGCTCTTAGTCATGGGAGGGTGGGTATGCATGCGCGCGTGCGCGCGTTCGCTTCTGTTTGTGTGTGCGGTTTTTTGTGTTTGTGCGTGTGGAGGGGACCCGCAGATTACTGTGGTGTATGATATTGTATGACAATTCTTATTGGATGGTGTTGTAGGGGTGATTTTTGCGTACACTGTACCTCTGTTTCTGTGCCACAAACTTGGCCCTGTACAAGCGGGTTGCCATCTTCCGGGCCGTGCTGTCGCCACAATTCCAGTGCCACACACATCCAAAATGGTTGTCCACTTCGTCTGCATAGAGTAGAATACGGTCGTGGTGCCCTGGGCTCTGCAACTGCGGAAAAGTGCGGGCGGCAAGGTCCCGAAAACGGCGTTTGCGTCACAATGCTTCTAGTTCTTTAGCTCTTAGTCATGGGAGGGTGGGTATGCATGCGCGCGTGCGCGCGTTCGCTTCTGTTTGTGTGTGCGGTTTTTTGTGTTTGTGCGTGTGGAGGGGACCCTGCAGATTACTGTGGTGTATGATATTGTATGAAATTCTTATTGGATGGTGTTGTAGGGGTGATTTTTGCGTACACTGTACCTCTGTTTCTGTGCCACAAACTTGGCCCTGTACAAGCGGGGTTGCCATCTTCCGGGCCGTGCTGTCGCCACAATTCCAGTGCCACACACATCCAAAATGGTTGTCCACTTCGTCTGCATAGAGTAGAATACGGTCGTGGTGCCCTGGGCTCTGCAACTGCGGAAAAGTGCGGGCGGCAAGGTCCCGAAAACGGCGTTTGCGTCACAATGCTTCTAGTTCTTTAGCTCTTAGTCATGGGAGGGTGGGTATGCATGCGCGCGTGCGCGCGTTCGCTTCTGTTTGTGTGTGCGGTTTTTTGTGTTTGTGCGTGTGGAGGGGACCCCGCAGATTACTGTGGTGTATGATATTGTATGAAATTCTTATTGGATGGTGTTGTAGGGGTGATTTTTGCGTACACTGTACCTCTGTTTCTGTGCCACAAACTTGGCCCTGTACAAGCGGGGTTGCCATCTTCCGGGCCGTGCTGTCGCCACAATTCCAGTGCCACACACATCCAAAATGGTTGTCCACTTCGTCTGCATAGAGTAGAATACGGTCGTGGTGCCCTGGGCTCTGCAACTGCGGAAAAGTGCGGGCGGCAAGGTCCCGAAAACGGCGTTTGCGTCACAATGCTTCTAGTTCTTTAGCTCTTAGTCATGGGAGGGTGGGTATGCATGCGCGCGTGCGCGCGTTCGCTTCTGTTTGTGTGTGCGGTTTTTTGTGTTTGTGCGTGTGGAGGGGACCCCGCAGATTACTGTGGTGTATGATATTGTATGAAATTCTTATTGGATGGTGTTGTAGGGGTGATTTTTGCGTACACTGTACCTCTGTTTCTGTGCCACAAACTTGGCCCTGTACAAGCGGGGTTGCCATCTTCCGGGCCGTGCTGTCGCCACAATTCCAGTGCCACACACATCCAAAATGGTTGTCCACTTCGTCTGCATAGAGTAGAATACGGTCGTGGTGCCCTGGGCTCTGCAACTGCGGAAAAGTGCGGGCGGCAAGGTCCCGAAAACGGCGTTTGCGTCACAATGCTTCTAGTTCTTTAGCTCTTAGTCATGGGAGGGTGGGTATGCATGCGCGCGTGCGCGCGTTCGCTTCTGTTTGTGTGTGCGGTTTTTTGTGTTTGTGCGTGTGGAGGGGACCCCGCAGATTACTGTGGTGTATGATATTGTATGAAATTCTTATTGGATGGTGTTGTAGGGTGATTTTTGCGTACACTGTACCTCTGTTTCTGTGCCACAAACTTGGCCCTGTACAAGCGGGGTTGCCATCTTCCGGGCCGTGCTGTCGCCACAATTCCAGTGCCACACACATCCAAAATGGTTGTCCACTTCGTCTGCATAGAGTAGAATACGGTCGTGGTGCCCTGGGCTCTGCAACTGCGGAAAAGTGCGGGCGGCAAGGTCCCGAAAACGGCGTTTGCGTCACAATGCTTCTAGTTCTTTAGCTCTTAGTCATGGGAGGGTGGGTATGCATGCGCGCGTGCGCGCGTTCGCTTCTGTTTGTGTGTGCGGTTTTTTGTGTTTGTGCGTGTGGAGGGGACCCGCAGATTACTGTGGTGTATGATATTGTATGAAATTCTTATTGGATGGTGTTGTAGGGTGATTTTTGCGTACACTGTACCTCTGTTTCTGTGCCACAAACTTGGCCCTGTACAAGCGGGGTTGCCATCTTCCGGGCCGTGCTGTCGCCACAATTCCAGTGCCAAAACACATCCAAAATGGTTGTCCACTTCGTCTGCATAGAGTAGAATACGGTCGTGGTGCCCTGGGCTCTGCAACTGCGGAAAAGTGCGGGCGGCAAGGTCCCGAAAACGGCGTTTGCGTCACAATGCTTCTAGTTCTTTAGCTCTTAGTCATGGGAGGGTGGGTATGCATGCGCGCGTGCGCGCGTTCGCTTCTGTTTGTGTGTGCGGTTTTTTGTGTTTGTGCGTGTGGAGGGGACCCCGCAGATTACTGTGGTGTATGATATTGTATGAAATTCTTATTGGATGGTGTTGTAGGGGTGATTTTTGCGTACACTGTACCTCTGTTTCTGTGCCACAAACTTGGCCCTGTACAAGCGGGGTTGCCATCTTCCGGGCCGTGCTGTCGCCACAATTCCAGTGCCACACACATCCAAAATGGTTGTCCACTTCGTCTGCATAGAGTAGAATACGGTCGTGGTGCCCTGGGCTCTGCAACTGCGGAAAAGTGCGGGTGGCAAGGTCCCGAAAACGGCGTTTGCGTCACAATGCTTCTAGTTCTTTAGCTCTTAGTCATGGGAGGGTGGGTATGCATGCGCGCGTGCGCGCGTTCGCTTCTGTTTGTGTGTGCGGTTTTTTGTGTTTGTGCGTGTGGAGGGGACCCCGCAGATTACTGTGGTGTATGATATTGTATGAAATTCTTATTGGATGGTGTTGTAGGGGTGATTTTTGCGTACACTGTACCTCTGTTTCTGTGCCACAAACTTGGCCCTGTACAAGCGGGGTTGCCATCTTCCGGGCCGTGCTGTCGCCACAATTCCAGTGTCACACACTTCAAAAATTGTTTTCCAGTGTGTCAAAGTGATGCACCACAGCAAACTTCAGGGTCTCCGCCACACGCGTGCACACAAGCAAACGCTATACAAACACCAGCGAGCGTTCGCACGCGCACACGCATACCCACCCCCCTATGCCTAAGCTGAAGAAGGCGGAAAAGATGTGACGAAAACGGCAATTTTGGGCCCTTGGAACTTGCATTTTTGCACAGTTACAGAGCCCACGGCACCAAGACCGTGCCCTGCGGCATTCGTACAACATTTACAACCGTTTTCCATGTGTGTGGCGCTGGGTTTGTGGCGACACCGTTGGCCCGAAGATGGCAACCCCTGCTCTCACCGGGCCAAGTTTGGGGAAGGAAGCAGGGTACAGTGTAGGCAAAGATAACCCCTGCAACTGCCCTCAAAAAATAATTTCATACAAAGTGATGCACCACAGCAAAGTGCAGGGTCTCCGCCACACGCGCGCACACAAGCAAACGCACCTACAAACACCAGCGAGCGCTCGCACGTGCACACGCATACCCACCCCCCTATGCATAAGCTGAAGAAGGCGGAAAAGATGTGACGAAAACGGCAATTTCGGGCCCTTGGCACCCGCACTTTTGCACAGTTACAGAGCCCACGGCACCAAGACCGTGCCCTGCGGCATGCGTGCAACGTCTACAACCGTTTTCCATGTGTGTGGCGCTGGGTTTGTGGCGACACCGTTGCCCTGAAGATGGCAACCCCCGCTCTCACCGGGCCAAGATGGGGGGAAGGAAGCAGGGTACAGTGTAAGCAATGATGACCCCTGCAACTGCCCTCAAAAAATAATTTCATGCAATATGATGCACCACAGAAACGTGCAGGGTCTCCGCTACACGCGCGCACACAAACAAGCGCACTTGCAAACACCAGCTTGCGAGTGCGCGCACGCGCGCACACATATCTACCCCTCTATTCATAAGCTGAAGAAAGCGCAAAAGATGTGACGAAAACGCGGATTCGGGCCCTTGGCACCCTCACTTTTGCACAGTTACAGACCCCATGGCACAAAGTCCGTGCTTTACTGTATGCATACAACCTCCCCAACCATTTTCGATTTGTGTGGCACTGGACCTGAGGTGACACCGTTGCCCCGAAGATGGCAACCCAGCTCTCACGGGGCCAAGTTTGTCGGAAAGAAGCATGGTACAGTGTAGGCAATGATGACCCCTACAACTGCCATCCAATAATAATTTCATACAATATGATGCACCACAGAAAAGTGCAGGGTCTTCACTTCACGAGTGCAAACAAACAAATGCACCTGCATACACCAGCGAGCGCGCGCACGCGCGCACGCATACCTACCCCCCTATGCATAAACTGAAGAAGGCGCAAAAGATGTGACGAAAAGGCGGGTTTCGGGCCCTTGGCATCCGCACTTTTGCACAGTTACAGTATTAGTAATGAGAAATTATATAATCGTACTACTACTATTACTTCTATCACTGCAACTACAACAACAACAACAACAACAACTACTACTACTACTACTACTGCTGCTGATGCTGCTGCTGCTACTACTACTACTACTACTACTACTACTACTACTACTACTACTACTACTACTACTACTACTACTACTACTACTACTACTACTACTACTGCTGCTGATGCTGCTGCTGCTACTACTACTACTCATTGTTGTTGTTGTTATTATTATTATCATTATTATTATTATTATTGGTATTTATTTTTTTTATTATTATTGGTGGTGGTGTTTTGTTGTTGTTGTAGTAATGGTTGTTAGTAGTAGTAGTTGTTGTAGTTGTAGTAGAAGTAACGGTAGTAGTATCCCCAGCATTATTGTAATCATAACCATCATTACTACGGTAGCATATGCACAATCCGGTCGAGAAAAAGAACAAAACAACCAACCCCCCACCCCCCCCACCCCCCACCCCCCCACCCCCCGTCCCTGCCACCCCCATCCCGCACATTTAAAAAAAAAATTGAAAGAAATCTTCTTCTCTTCCTTCAGTTCCTGGTGAGTTTCTCGGACACTGCATTGATTTTTTATATCTTGTCTCTTACGCCAGTTTGAACCCAGTGGAGCCCATCCCTCTCAAGGTACAGGGTGCATGCTGGGTATAATCATGTTTCCGTCACTCTCCGAATGTTGACGTTAATTATGGGATAATGAATCTTTATCTTGTGTATGCATGTATGCACAGAGGTGGGGACGGAATAGCTCAGTGGTCAGAGTACTCGCTTTCCCCAAGCTAAGGTGAAGCAGTGTTGAGCGTGATTACCAAGTGGATTGGTGACCGTTTGTGCACCTTGGCTTCAGTACAGTCCCTCAGTTCACCCAGCTGTAAATGGGTACCTGCCCTCTTTAGGGTCAGGGAAGGTAAAGCAGCGAGGAAGAGGAGATGGGCGCTGCCCTCAATATGCTGACCCCTAGAGAAGCTGAGGTCTCTGACGCCTCGCTCCCCTACGACCACATAGGTTATGGGACGGGGGGGGGGGGGGGGTGTTTTTTAAAAAAAAACCTTTTATACACTGAGGGCACTGGCAGGTCTGCCCTTCGAGATGAATCAAGAGATTGTCAAAATTCCCGTTCTGAATTTACACAGCCGAGGTTCAATTCAATCCGGAATTTCACAAACCCACTGGATGAAAATCAAATGCAGTTTTCAGAAATCATAAGGAGAAAATAAAAAATATTTCAATAAAGTTATGCATGAAATGATGACCACGACACAACCAAAGAGTTTAAGTACACAACGATAGTAATAGTTATATTATAATATAATATTACTATTACTATCGTTGTGTACTTAATTATAATAGAATTCTACCAATGACTTTTTTTAATTTAAATTTTGCGGTGGATAGTCAAAGGGAATGTACTAGGACCATCCTTGTTTCAGCAACATACTGCAGTTATTTCCCTTACACCGTGAAGCAACATGGGATTTTTTCTTTCCACTATCATCTTGTGTGTTTTATTTATTTTTATTTTTTACAGCGAGGATAATGGAATAAACACATGTACTTTTTTACA
>CM060324.1:42259777-42271166 GCA_030674155.1 Stramonita haemastoma
ACTCGAGGTCTAGTGAATAGGGTAAAAGTTTGGTCTCAAATGGGAATCAAACCCGCCACACTGCACTTCTCTCTATCTAGGCAGGTGCAGTGGCCCTTTTATGACCCCCTGTGCGAGTGTGTGTGTGTGTGTGGTGTGTGTGTGTGTGTGTGTGTGTGTGTGTGTGTGTGTGTGTGTGTGTGTGTGTGTGTGTGTGTGTGTGTGTGTGAATCAGAGACAAAGGTATGGTACATTTCTCCTCTACCCATTTCTTTTTTTTTCTTTCTTTCTTTCTTTATGTATATATGTATTTATGCATTTATTTAATGTTTTATTCCGAGGATAATGGAATAAGCACTCATGTGCATTTTTACATCCGGTCTCCATGTGTATGCAGTTTTGTCAGTTTTGTCATCTTTTCCCACCGGCACACAATGGCCTACTCTTCCAAAAAGCAGAACAGATCTTAACGTGTACGCAAGATGTTCTGTTTGCGTTTTCACAAGGGGATCTCTGTGAAAAGTCTCATCGGAAGAGAGAGAGAGAGAGAGAGAGAGGAGAGAGAGAGAGAAGGAGAGAGAGAGAGAGGAGAGAGAGAGAGAGGAGAGAGAGAGAGAGAGAGAGAGAGAGAGCTGTGGACTCTGTCAAGGCATATGTTCCATGCTTCACGTGAAGAAAACAACTCTGTGTGTTCACCTTGCACAGAGGTGTGACTGAGCACTGTGTTCCTTGTTGGACACTTCACTTTCACATTTGGCCACCACTGGTACAGTTCCTGTCCTCCACATACAGAAAATCAAACCTGTGTGTCGGCGCCAGTTTTGACCTGAAGCTGCAGGTAACTTTGTTTTTATTTGTGTTTATTCTTCTTCTCATTAATTTAGTTGGTTATCTATGATTATTCACATGTTTAAAACTAGAAATATGTTAAAAGGCGAAACAAAAAAAGGGAAAAGTAACAACTGTGTGTTTTTGGTCTCAAAAGACTGTGTAGAATGATTAGTACCATTGTTGGGTAAGATTTCCGCGTGCTCCCTCTAGTGTAACGACATCTGAATTGATTTCTGTAGGAGTCATGGGAACACTGGACTGATTTAATCCCTATATATTATTTTTCCTCAAGAATTATCAGAATTTGGTGGTCTTTTTTTTTTTTTTTTTCATACCTGCCCTTTATGGGTTTTTATTTTTACCTGGCCAGGGTCGACTATTGAGAATGTGATAATTAACCATCTGTTGATGAGGAAACTGAAACCAAAGAGTCATTTACCATTCTGGATGTGATGTTTACTTAACTCTGTCTTTTCAGTGAGGCAGGGTGTGTAGCGTAGTGGTTAGAGCGTTGGGTTTGTGATCTGACATTTGCAGTTAACATCAGTACCGATTCCAATCCCCCAAAAGTCTTTCAGATGAGACTATAAACCCAGGTGCCGTGTGAGAATACACGCAAGTCTTGCAAACACGTTCAACATTTCGGAAGAATAGGCTACTGCATGCAAACAGGAATGATGATTTTTTTTTAAATCCCATGCTCATTGATATCGTGTTTATCCATTACACCCAAAACCGGAATGCAGCTACCTTTATGATGGGTAAACGGTCACATACACAAAAATGTCACCATTGATGAACCTTGGAGCTCATGCCCAGGGAACAAAAAACCATAACACATTTTCAAGTTAATTGTAGTGAAAATAAGCTTTGTCTGGGCAATTCACCTTTGCTCATGCCGCACGCACCCCCCCCCCCCCCCCAAACTCTGAATAGAGGTATAAATGGAAGCAATAAAAACCATGAAAAAACCACAGTGCTATAAGCACATAATGAAGTGCATCTATATCAAAAACTAACTGAAAGTTTGATGTTTACAGGAACACACCAAAAAGATGACAAAACTATCTCCAGCCGCCTCTCAACAAACGATCAGAAGAGCCACCCTACGTATCAACGGGAAAAGCCCTGCTTGTTGAGGATAACGCCACCTTCCTTCGGGGTGTCATTTCAAACGGCTGACATGGCAAGGAGCGTCACCCCTTCCCCCCTCCCTCCCTCTCTTCAAACTCTACCTCAGACAACTCCATACTCGAGCACCCCCACCTACCCCCCCCCCCCCCCCCCCCCCTCTACAGTCTACAGAATCTTCACAATGATGAAGGCGGTAGAGAAGCAAAAGACGACGACGAGCAAGGTCACCGAAACAGAAGCCAAAGCCAAGGTGCCAGTTGCCTCCATGACAAAACCTGGCGGCAACAACCTACATGACTACCATACCTGAAACTCCCAGTCTACAGAATCTTCAGTGATGAAGGCGGAAGAGAAGCGAAAGAAGGTTCTATCTACCGTGCTGTGCCATTGCAAGATGGAAGAATCAGAATTGCTGCTCTTCTTGTTTACGTGTGACACTCGGAAAGAACTGGCCAGACCCCCCCCCCCTCCACCCCACCCCCCCCCACCCTGCACCCCCCCCCCCCCCCCCCAGTGGCCAAGAAACTCTGCTGTGACTTGGAGGACCTGCAGCTTACTGCCGTCTTCATGGTGGAGACGCAACTGTGCATTGACGAAGGCAGGACATGAAACAGACATCGCGGCACCAGTGCAAACTTCAGGCTGACAAGTTAACGTCTTCTTCTGCTGCTTGTGGGAGGCAGGTCATTGCCACTGTGGTGGCATACGACTTCAGCCATCATCTGAATGTGAGTACCGTCGATAATTAATTTTATAGACTTTTAGATAGTTGATTTTACGTTTGAATATTTGTTCTGGTTGGAAGCAGGCATATACTTGTAAGTTAATGTTTTTCAGCGAACACTGGTGATAGTTTTTCTTCGTTTATCTTTTTCTTTTCTTTTTTTTTTTTTTTGGGGGGGTTTCTTGGGGGTTGGATTTTGGGTAGGTGTGTTTGTGTGTGGGGGGGGGGGGGATTCGTTCCATGGCTAGAGTTCTGAGGACCACAAATGGTGAGATTTCTGCGTATGCGACCATTTTTGCCCACCCTCTAGGTAGCAGCATTCTGACTTAGGGATAAACGTTGTTTGATTAAACTTCGCCCTAGAAAGAGAGGGCCAATGTGTGCCATTGGAAACAAATATTGACAAAACCGCATGCACATGGGTACTGAATGTAAAAAAAAAAAAAGACAGAAGTGCTTATTCATTATCCTCGAAATAACTGATTTGAAATTATATTTGTTAAAGTTGGTAACTGCGTAACACACATATGCAATAGTTAAGAGCGGTATACAAATGTCAACTCTTGTTAACTACTGTGAAGCCATTGGTCACGGTAGTTATGTGTATGTAAATTATCAGACAATTATGTCTACGTGTAGTCCCGTCAGGGTTCTACTTGATTTTTTGTGACACCTCTCTTGAATAGAATTATTTAAACAAGTGAGCTGCCACAAGCGCCGGAACACACACACACACACACACACCCCACACACACCCACACAACACACACAGCACGCGCGCGCGGGCACGCCACACAGACACACGACGCACAACGACACGCACGCACACACCACACACACACACACAACACCACACACACACACACACACACAACACCAACACGCAAGTGCGCGCGTCGGGACATGCAAGCGAGCATGCGTATGCACATGCTTATCTACGACCGACCGTGCAATGCATATACACATACTTTAACTTCAATTAGTCAGTGTCATATCTATCAAACTTTTATGTTTACCTTTATCAGGTATTCGGCAGCGGTCTTGACCTCACCACGAACATGATGGTGCTGTGAGACATGTATGACTGACTGGTTAGGCCTGTGTCGGTTAAGGGTGTGGAATAGAGGAGACAGGTTATACCCTGAAAAGTTTTGCTGTCTTGGGATCTTCGACATAAAAATATATCAGATCCTACTTTTCAAAAGGGGATATTATGTTCTCCGTTGTTTTTTTCATGAAGACTCGTGCATACTTCCATATTCCACAGAACACGCGTTTGCATGAAAGTTCATCTGATGACCGAATGATCAGTGGGCACCAACTTCCTGATTGCATCAATGCTCCTCGCTCAAATAGAACACGGCAGATTTAAAGTAAAATGAAGTAAAATTTAAAACATAAAATAAAAAGAGACTAAGCTAAAAAAAAAAAAAACAAAAACATGCAACAAAAAATAGTCTAAAATAAGACCAATTAAAAAAAAATTTAAAACTAAAGAAAATTTAAAAAAAAATATCATAAAATAGAATAAGATCAATCAAAATAGAAATTAAAATAAAGTTAGAACTAAAACCTAAAAATATCATAAACTAGACATAAATTAGATTTTAAAATACTAAATAAATTAGCCATAAAAAATAAACAACAAAAAAGGAAAAAATCTGCAAGGTTGAGCGGAGAGCAATCTGGGTGACAGTGATCTTGGGGTCCAAACATACCACCACACACCTACAAAGACAGTGACAGAGAGGCGGTCATGAGGGGGTGTAACTTCTTCACTCCCCCCCCCCCTCTCCAACACACACACACACACACACACACACACACACACACACACACACACACACACACACACACATTCATTGAGACAGCAGTCATAAGGAGTGTAACTCCGTCGTCCCCCCCCCCCCCCCCCCCACACACACACACACACATTGAGACAGCCAACATAAGGGGGAGTAACTCCGTCACCCCGCATTTCCCTGTAAGATCTCCAGTCGCTGTTCCATCCTCTAATCCACACGGGTCCTAACATGTCGAGTCATGGTGTGGATCATCTGGGGTGGACTATGAATTCTCTGATGGGCTCTGAGTCAAGTGGATCATGTGAGGGGAGCGGGTGGTCATCTCCATCAATCCTTCGCTTGTGTAAGTACAGGAACAGGTGTGCAGCTGTAGTTAGACTTTGCTTTGTGTTATGATTGTTAAAACTATTTACCTAACTGGTTGCTTTGTTATTGTTGTTATTAGTATAGTTATTATTATTATATTATATTATTATTATTATATATATATATATTCTTTTTCTTCTCTCTTCTCTTCTTCTTCTTCTTCTTCTTCTTCTTCTTCTTCTTCTGATATTTTAGCTGTAAGTCTGTTTAGCATAAAAATAAAACTATTTTTCGAACACAAGTCGCTGAACTTTTTGCTTGTAAAGAGCTTGTGATAGTTGTATGATTATGACAAGGCAGCGTCTATACCTATAAAGGGAGAGAGTATTCTGATTGTTTTGAAAGTGTTTTGAAATTTTCACTGAAAAATATATTGTAATAGTGCGTTTGATCAGATTTTCCGGTCAAGAGTTAACTGTTTCAATGTTTCCGATAAAATTGTGTTTGACTGTCATATCTAAGTAGATTAACTTTACAGTCAAGAGTTGTGTGTTTGAATGTAGAACACTGGCACCATTTTCTGGATTTAACTGACTGATGGTGTCCAGGGATTTTTAAAGAATTGTGAATTAAATCAAAGTGACGAGATAAAATCATTCTGATATTTAAGTCAACAAAAAGGTGGGTTAATTTTTGTTGATAGCTGATGACTTAGTGTTTTCAGGGGCTGTGGTGCTGGAATCAAGTGACAGAGACCTGACATAAGCTGGCTGCCATCATGGCCTGGTTTTCCTGTATGACAGATGTAAGGCGTCTTATGTTTTGCTGTCTGTTGTTGTTGTTGTTGTTTTTGTGTTTTCTGACCTGATCCTCTTCTTACTCCAGTTCATTTTGTTGTTTGTGACATTGCTAGTCACTGGGTTCATTGTTTCTGTTCCTTTTCATTTAATATGAAGGCAGGATGAAGAGATGTTCGGTATTTCATACTCTCGTACTTTTTTTTTCGTACTTTCGTACTATTTCATACTTTCGCATTTCATACTATATACAGGCACAGACAGACGACAGACAACACAACAGACACACACAACAACAACAACACACACACACACACACACACACACACACACACACACACACACACACACACACACACACACACACAATGTTATCATCAATTCAAGAGATTAAATAAATAAAAGAATGATAAATAAAAAAACACACAACACACACACAACACACAACAAACACACACACAACACACACACACACACACACACACACACACACACACAACACACACACACCTCACTCCCCTCACCCCCTTGCCCTCCCGACACACACAGTATTAAGTCTCTATTCTCTGTTAAATCCAGCGAATGACAGAGTTGAAATGATGAAAAATAAAAGAATAAAATATGATATACCAAAGCCCTGAAAACTTTCTTTATGTTTCCAGAATTCTATCTCAAGGGAACATCAGAAAGCCCAGGTCTCCGAGACATCAGTCATCAGGAACCACACTCACCGCAAGAGAGACATCATCGGAGAAGACATCAATTATGAGTGGTGTGCAAAGACAATGAACACGCCACAGCAAGAAGTGCAACATTTCTCGCCAAATCAACAAAGAATTAATTTCAATTGCTTTTTAAAATTTGCAAGCTATGATTTTGAACAAGCCAAGTTTATGTAACGTGCATGTTTTGGTGACAATATTCCGCAATTAGGTTTAGAATATATACTTTGTAAATATTGGACAGCATGTAGCGCTGTAACACAGATAAGAGTGGTGATAAACCCAGAGGAGTTTAATTTCTTAATTATTCTGCAATGACTACACGCATCAGCTACACACGAACAGCAACAAACCCAAACAAAAGTAACCAGCTGTCGTCATTCTTACAGGGCATGCATCATCACATGCTGGGGCAGTTGTTGGTTTTAATGTTAGATTAGAAAACACTGTTTACTAGTTTTAGTTCGTTGTGGTTTGATTTTGTTTGAAGTTTTCCGGGTAAACAATGAAAAAAAGGGAGAAAATCACAAAAACGGGAAAGATAGGAAAAAGACAAAGATAAACGGGAACCTTTTGCATTACAAAGTAGATGAAAAAAATAACTGAACAAGAAACAATAATGCTTTACAATGTGCATGATAAGGTACAATAACTTATTATAAAAACTAATTATAAGATTACAATCTGCGATTTAATCCAGGTTTTGTATATTTTTTCCATTATGTGTTTTTAACTTTGAAGCATCTTTGTTTGGTTAGGGGTTTTGCTAGAGATATGTGGATATAATGAAATGAGTAGTGAATAATTTTTCTTGTATGTCTTTAAAAAGTAAGATCTTACAATTTTTTTAATTATTATTTTTACGTGTTTTTTTTTAAATGAGTGAAATCAAGTGACTTTTTCAGGAAATACTGTCCTGATATACTATGTTTTTTGTAATGCTGCTAATAATCTGCAATACTTACTGCTTGAAAAATATATTTACCTCTATTTCAACAAATATCAAATAATCAAACACGTTAATGGCCCTTTATTTTATTATTTATTTTTTTTACAAGTGAATGAAATCACGTGACTTCCAGGAAATATCCCCGTCCTGATATGCCATGCTTTTTGTAAGGCCGCCATTAATCTATGATACTTTGAGCTTTAAAAAATATTTACTTTTCTATTGCAACGAAAATCAAATGGTCAGACAACGCGTTTATGTCTCTTTGGGGTAATTTGTTTTTCAAGTGAATGAAATCGAGTGTTTCAGGAAGTATGATGTCCAGATATAACGATGCTTTTGTAAGGTTGGACGTAATCAGCCATACTGTAGGATTTAGATACATTTTCAACGAAAATTAAATGAACAGAAAACGCATTTATCTCCCATCACTTTTTTAGGTTTACTTTTTTTTTCAAGTGAATGAAATCAATCGATGTTTCAGGAAATTCGATTTTATAACCCCGTTTTAAACTATACATAGTTGCACACTTTTAATACGAGTTTTAAAATGTGACGAGGTGACAGCCCCGATATGGCCTGTGCGGTGGCGGGGCTCTAAGCAATATCATTGGATTGGATTGGCAGGAAATATTGCTGTCCTGATATATCGTGCTTTTTGTAGAGCTGGCAATAATCTGTGGTACTTAGTGTGGGATTTGAATTTTTAAAATCTACTTCAATGATCAGATTATCAGTGTTCATGCCCCTTCATGCTTACATACCTGCAATTAATAGGTTATTTTTTTAATTATGTGTGGTGGTTGTTGGTGTGAATGAATCAGATCAAAAGACCAGTTAATAAAATACCCTTAGCCTGCCATTTGGTATTTCTTGCATTCAAGACGGGCAATAGAGTGAGATAACATTTTTTGCTACTAGTGATTACTTTCTTGTTTTTTGTTTTTAATAATCTATCAAATGGTTTGTTGAGAAAACACCTTATCCTATCATATCCTACCAAATACTTGTAGTTCTAGTAGTATTATATTTTTTTTTTAATCAAATGAACCACTCTGAATAAGTTAAAAATACGTGTGTACATGGTTTGAAACTGGCAGTATTTTTGTATGTTTATTGGCTTTACATTTCTTTAAGGTGAGACACAGGTCCAAAAGTGGCCCAAATCATGTTTTTTTTAGAATTAAAAAAATGCTGGATACATTTGAGATTTCCTTGTGCGAATTTAAAGAATTCAGACCATACAATATGTCTGTAGAAACAGGTTACTCATACTTGTTATAGATAAAAAGGTTTAGGAGTTTGAAATAGTTTTGGCGGCCATATTGGATTGTTTCCATGGCAACAGTGCAGAAAACTGAGTAATTCTTTGATTTTTATGTTTTACAAGTGATGCCCTTTCAATATATGGCATAACTTTTAACATGGGCTTGTAAACAAAATTTTAGTTTCGACCCCCATGTCCCACCTTAAATGAATGAAATCAAATGATTAATTGAGGCGACTCTCTCGTCTGTATTTTTCTGGATGTTTTTAGAACATGGAATGATTTCAGATTCTTTTGTACTTTTTATCAGTCCGACTGGACATAATTTAAATAGAATTTTAATTTTATTAACACCTTTTTGTGGCTTTGAAAATATCTAGTCTCATGGCTGGCTGAAGAAGTTGTCTTGACAGGCCAAACTGATGCTTGTATATTACGGAAAAGATTTTAAATGCTTTTTTTTTACCTAGTGTTTTTTTTTTGCTCATAAATCTGATTTAATGACATATAGAGAAAGAGCTGTGTTTTAACATTCCTTGAAAGATTTGTGATAATTTGGGATGCCTTTTTTAATACTTTTACGTTCTCATGATTCAGATTATATAGTAGTTTGGGAAAATATTCACCCTAATGTGCCCCTTTATGCGATGGGACATTGATTCTTTGTAGGACTGGAGTTATTACTTGTATTCTATTTTAAAGGAAAATGCATTTAAATAAATGATAGATGCAGGGCTTAGATGATTTGCAATAGTGTTGGCGCACGCACGCTGTCTTCTGCGACTGAAAGCAGTATGAAATAAGGGATGAAATAAATGAAATGGTTTCACAGAAGTGTTAAAACAAAAGTATGCAGGTTGATCTACCACTGGTATGTCATTCTTATTTGCGCTGAGGTGCAGAGAAAATACCCAAGTCAGATTTAATGACTATACTTTTTACCTATAAATGGGGACTTTCTTCCATATTGTTCTACAAAACAGGAGCCTTGAGTAGTCTTAAATAAGATAGGGGTGTGTATGCGTGGTGGTGTGTGTGTGGTGTGTGTGTGTGTGTGTGTGTGTGTGTGTGTGTGTGTTGTGTTGTGTGTGAGGAGGGGGTATCAAGTTTGGTGGGAGAGGGAACTAGGGAACGGGGTGTATGGAAAGAGGGGGTAGGACAGACAGATCAGTGAGGATGATAGGAAAAGAGGGATGGCTGATAGATTTTTCTCACGCGGTTTCATTTTTGGCGTAATTCGGATTCAAAATTTTACATGGCTTATTTGGGGCATAATCCTGGGTGGGCATTTTTTTTTTGTACGGAGACTTGTTCATTGCCTTCAGGCATGAAATCGCTTTCCTGATAGTTGAACTAAAAATTTGTGATTGAAAATCCCAACACCCAAATCCAGAAATTCCGAACACTTAAGTCTTGAAAATTGGAAAGCTGAAGTCCAGCAAGCAGCCTGAGTAGTTGATAGGACTTGGCTTGCCATGACATTGTACAATTCACAGACAGATCTGTACCCTTGTTTAATAAAAAGCTACAGACCATAGTGTCCACCTGCTCTTGTGTCCACATGCATCCCAACTTGCATGGCAGACCAGCTGACTGACTGATCGACAACCCTTCCCCTTTTGCTAACTCTTATTACTAACATTTAGCACTAACATTTCTTTTAAAGATTCTAACCTGGCGCTCATGTGGACACAAAAGGCAGATAGAGAATATGGCACATGCTGACAGATTGGCAAACCATTTTTTCTTGGTTTTGGGAGTTGCAGAACTTCAGCAAAAGATATGAAATGGGGGGGGGGAGGATAGGATGTTTTGGTCTGTTCCAATCGATTTGATGACTGGATGCCTGTAAGTTAAGTGGAATGGGGGTAGACAATTATCTTCGTACTTAAGTTTGAAGATATAGGTTTATTTTTGTTTGTTTGTTTTTTAGTAAAGAGTTTATTTCAAAACGAATGTATTAAAGCAAATGTATTAAATGTATTGTATGCTTGTTACTGAAAAAATGATTAATCATTAGGAATAAAGGAAGCATGTGGAAAAAAAGGTGTTATCAAGCAGGGGTAAAACATGTTCAGGTCAGTAGGAAGGAAAAAGGTGACCCACTGTGTGTGTGTGTGGGGTGGGGGGGGGGGGGGGGGGTCAAGATATTGTACTTCAGGAAAATCTATGGAATGACATAACATTGGTTTTTATGATACACGTCTTGAAAAAAAAAAAGCACAAAATCTGAGCATTTGCTTGTGCCTGCGTGGTGCACTGGCTCCTTTTGCTTTTTGCTTTTTCAAGTCGGAAGTGTAGTTACCAAAATAATTGCTCTTTGAATTTCAATGCATGTAAAAAAAATTCGAAAAAAAAATCAAAACATACCCTCTACTGTTATACAAAATAGTGTATTACTCTAAAAAGGATAAAGAAAAAATTTTATGAAAAATTTTAAGTACAAAAACAAACATAGTTGAAAATGTTTAGAATCGCTTTTTTGTCCAATTCTTTTTTAATTCAATAGTTTGGGCCCCAATGTCCCCCAAGGGATTAATATAAAAAGGAAATTTCTGGTAAGATTTAGTTGCAGCAAAGCAAGAAATGCTGCTATATACAATACCCAAAAATTGCTTGAAAAAAGACATTTCACGTTTTTAAAAAAAAAAAAAAAAAAAAAAAAAAAAAAAAAAAGGGGAATACCAAAAAAATTTCTTTAAAGGAGAGAGGTATTATCAATGGTTGCCATATAGCAAAGTGATTTTTTTGATTCCCATGTAAATATCAAATTATTAAAGTTCAAATACTATTTTTGAACCTGACTGATGTTTAACTACCCCCCAAAACTGTCGTTTTTAATTCCTGCTCAGAATCGTTTTTTAAAAAAAAATAA
>CM060324.1:42271266-42288766 GCA_030674155.1 Stramonita haemastoma
CCGTTTTTACCCACCATTAAGGTAGCCACATTCTGACATCAGGGATAGTGTCATATAAAATCGTGCACAGACGTTTCAAACTTTATTGGGAACACTTGGACCATACCTCACCCAACATAGCTAACAATAAATCAGGCCATATAAATTAGTCATAAATTACCTACAACTTATATTATTGCCTACAACTTGGCAACCTATTACAAGAAAAAACATGTAAAAACTATCATTCTGTATTTAAAACATAGTTATTATGGAATTTATGCTGTTTAGAGGTAGAATGGAATGAAAGAAAAAATGGCTGCAGATCAGTCTGGCTTCCATCTGGGGGGCGGATAGCCTAGTGGTCAGAACATTGCGCTGGCAATTTGAAGACCCAGGTTTGAGTCCGGTCGAGGAAATTTTCTTCCTGGAGTTAACATCAGTGCTGACTCCACTCTCCCCAAAAGTCCTTCGGATGAGACTTTAAACTGAGGCCCCGTGTGCGAACGCACGCAGAACATCTTGCGCACACGTTAAAATCCTGTTCCGCTTTTCGTAAGAGTAGGCCATCGTGTGCCGATGGGAACAGATGACAATATTTACAGGGCTGCATACACACGGGGACCGGATGAAAAAAAGCACATGATTGCTTATTCTGTTGAGTGTTGTCCTCGATATAAAGAATAAATAAATAAATTATAATTTTATTTATTTTTTTTTTTAGCATGGCAGTATCTTTACATAGTACCGTCTAGAAAAGGCTGAATTCAACTCGCTCTGCCCGAATGTTCCTGATCAGGAATGCTTGTCACACACCGATTCTGTCTGAACATTCCAGATCTTAGAGTCCAGTTTTCAATTCATTGACTCGCACCATAATGATGTTATAATTAATAATAATATGCTGATAATAGCATTGCTGGCCTCTTTCTCTGTTGGAAGCAACCAATCAGAACATATCTTAATGTTTTGTGGTTGTTTGTTCAGCCAAGTCATGACCTGAACCCCTGCATCTGATTGTTTGTACTGTCAGTGACTTCTCTCATTTGCATTACTGTTGGTGACAATATTGTATAATGGCATACGAAGATTCACCTAGCAACAACAAATGATAAAAGACACCAAAATTAACATTTCGATCTTGCTGAAATTATCAAAATGCTTCAGACTGAATGTTCTGACATTGATGAAGGGAATGACAATGATGCCATTGATGGTTCAAGTTTTCTGATGAGAGAGGGGGGGGCAGGGGGATGTCGAATCCCACTCGTTGCATGTTAGTGAAGAAGAGGAGGAGGGTGAAGCAGAGAATGCCTCAAGTGAAAGTGAGCAGTTTGATGCAACAGACTGAGAAGTGAGATATGACAGGGGATGTGGTTTTACAGTTTATGCTTTGTTGGCTTTGCGATTTTAGTAATTTTCCTTGTATTCCACCCATTTCTGGATCACCTGACCTCCACGTAAATGCCACGCCCCCTTTTGATTTCCCATTTTCATGAATTATATAGTATAATAAGTACTATTTCTACCACATCCAAGTGTCTATCATATATTTATGTGAGATGAATTTTGATCATTGTATTATTTTTAGCACTGGCAGGCTTGTTTTACATCCTGGTTCCTGAGATACACCATCACTGAAGTCAGAATGCAGCTACCTTAATCAGTAAATCACTAAATGGTAGTGGTGGTGGGGGTAGTTGCATGTGCATAAATCTCACCATTGTTGAACCTCTGAGCTCTAGCTGAGGAAGGGGAAAAAAAGTACATTATTTAAAATCATAACGAACTTCTTTTGTTATTTGCTCATGATTGTTTGCTGTAGCTATATTTCACTTGTGATTAATCATGCTTTCTTTTGTGGTTCTATGTTCCAGTCTCACACAATCCTGTTGGTGCAGCCAAACACACGGCCAGATACACGCACATATTCAGACTATGAGTCATTAAATGAATGCCTTGAAGGTAAATAATGTAATACTATTTCGTAGATTCACACAGTATTCTCTGTGTGTGCGTGTTTGTGTATGCACTAGGGTAAATAGGTGCATATGTCAGTGTTTGTTTCCATTATCTGGGCAAGAGAGAAATTAGAAATGTTCCCCTGTAGGGGGTCTGTTTAGTGTCAGTATAAATAGCATCCCCACCATGCTGATGTTGGATATGCTGGGCCTGACTAGTCAGGCACTTGATGGCAGTACAGCACATTTTCACTCATAATACAGACATGTTTAAGAAAGAAGACATTAGAAATCTGTGCAGTGTAAAAGAAAATGTGATCGACAATTGCAATCATTACAGGTCCTATATGGATGTTGGACCGAAAATTTAAAAAAAAAGCAATTGCTTTTAGGTTAAGAGTAACTTTATAAAAATGAATTTCTCATTTTCGTTGTTATAATTACCGACAGCCAGAATTAGGTTACCCATGAAATTTATGACATGTTAAGTACTACTAATGTGTGTTTCATTGAATAAGATGGTGTTTTAATTAAAAATAACAAAACTATTCAGTCAGATTATCTATAAGTATTATTCCAGGTAACGCTTGTTACCTGGGAAAATTTTCGAAAACAAAAAACCATCTACAGGAATTAAGCTATGTGATTGAAATGATGTGCAGGCATTTGCAAGATCTTTGAGGAGCACTTGAAAAGGATCCACCCAACAGACCAGTGCATTACCTATGACATTTCACAGCTCTTCGACTTCATGGACCAGCTCTCTGATCTCAGTTGTCTGGTGTAAGTTCTCATGTATTTGATAGTTTTAAAAAAAAGGATTGAGTTTGGAGTGGTTTTGGTTGTATTTTTCAACAGTCAAAGCAGAGAGAGACATTGCAGCATTGATTATATGGGTCCCTGAGCCAGTCACGGAAAAATCTATGAAAAGAAAAAAAAAAAAGCAATGTCATATCTTCTCCTCCCAAGTGATGCTTAGAGCCTTTGTAAAGTTACTGGGGTAATACAGATCATTCTTCCTCAGTATTTATTATTATTTTTTAAAGTTTCTTTAAAGAGTGATGTACAGTCACTAAAGCGACAGAACTATGGTTCCAGTCAAAAACAATTTTTCTTTTCATAATTTGTTAGTTTTGTTGTTGCATTTTTGGTAGTTTGATTTGAGGGGCTTTTTTACTCTCTGCATAAGCATTGTTGTCTTCAATAGGAAAAAGACAATGCATTGTTGATAAACTGATCAATGCTTATACAGTGGGAAAGTTATCAAACAAATTACTATTGAAAATTAGCATTTTCAGTGAGGAAAACTGAGCATTTTGAAGGTTTATCAGGACTGTTGATAATAGAAAGAGGTAAAGAAAATGGGACAAAGTAGATACTATATAATAAGAAAAATAGGGTTGTTAGAAACCAGAAGAAATGTTCTATTTTATGGTGCAGAATACAATTGTTGCATGTTGAAATAAACTGAAGAATCACAGAGGGAGTTTGTACTCAGAAAGTTATTGTGATCCAAGGTCTTTCACGTCATGTTCTGATACCAGCTGTGAGTGACTTGTTTTATGTTAAGGATAAAAATAACTTTTTTGTCATAGAAATGCTACACTGACAAAAAAAAAAAGAAAAAAAAAAAAGAATTAGAAATAACAAAAAAAGAAATAAGAATGCTAGGAAAAAAGTTATCCTACTCACAGTTGCATCTAGGGAGTACCAGCCTAAAAAACTCCAGTAAAAATATTATTAGTTCTAACGTTCAACATTGATATCATGCAGTGTTAAAAGTGTATGGGCTGAACGTACCAAGCACCCTTGCAAAAACAACTTCATTGGACTGTTCAGCACACTTGAAAGTTGCCACTTTTAACAAATTCATTTCCTTAGAAAGTGCCCCCCCCAAAAAAAACCTCTCGTTTATCAAAATCTTACATTTTCCCTTTTTTCAAATCATTAAATTTCTGGTGTGTTGACAGGTTACAGAAGAGCACGGGCACCTACGTTCCACACAACAAAGAGTGGCTGAAAGAGAAAATTTACCACATGCTGCGGAAACAGGCAGGAAAGTGAAGGCCCTCCAGTCCTTTCATCTGATGACTTTAACATCATTACATCATGCTCATCAAGTGCTCCACCATCATCATGGGTTGATGCATTCACTTCGTTGTCGTCCAGTTTGTGGCACTGCCTCTTGGCAAAGACTGGGTAGTGGTAGCCGCAATGTGTACAGATATGTTGTGTGGTTTATGTTTCAGAATACAGACAGAACAGTTGATATTCATGTTTAGGTTATTGTGGGGTAGTGGGAAGGAGTTATTGATTTATTTTTTTTTTTTAGATTAACATGGAAAAGCTGGAGGAAGGAAAGATATGCAAGTTTTTGGTGCCAGATGTTACCATTTTGATGTTTTCAGTTAATGTCATTATCACGCACTTTTCCGTTGGATTTCCATCCTATTTTAGAGCACATTTTTGTAAAGTTTTCTGTTCTGTTTTGGTTAAGAATACATGAAATAAAAATAAAAATAAAAAATAAAAGGAAAGATGGGTTGTGTCTTTTTTCTCCCCCACCCTAGAGGAAGGAATGAAAACACACATTGGTGGCATGTTGAAATTGTGCAAATTGATTACTGGTGGTCTGAAATACTGCTGGAGCCTGAAGCTTTATCTATCAGAGTTTGCAGTTTTTCTAATATACCCATAATCTACTTGCACAATTTTTCAAAATGTTGATACCATGTATGTGTTTGATGATTCTGTCCAAACAGGAAAGGAGGTTGTGTGTGTGCGCATGTACATGTGTGTGCATGTATGACTGTGTAAGAAGGTGAGCTAGACTTAAAGGCTTGCAGAATATGTTAAGCCATGTACATTTCTGCCACTGTTAACACCTTGGGCTTTTGTGTTCTTGAGAGAGGTATTCTGAATATTTAGTTACTTTTAGGCATTCTCTGGAGCAGGTTGCTTGTGGTAGAAAGACATCTCTCATACCCAGACTTCTCACACCCAGATTTCATAAACTTTCTGATTTAAGATTCCTTTTTAGTTTTATGAAAATGCCACCACCAATGTATAAAAAATTCTTGATCTCTGATATCATTTTCAGTGTTACTATCAATAGCTCTGGATTATAACACAAGCATGGTCAGTTCTTTTTCACAAGGACAGTTTGAATTCTTGTAGTTTTGCATGGGATTTTTATTCTGGTAATCTCAGAATAAGGATGAAAACAAACCACAGTGATAATGCATACTATCACCATTTACAACTACTTTGAACCTTCATGTTTATCTGGAGATAACTGAAATTGAAATCAAATCAGACAAAAAAATACTCCAAGCCCTGAAAGATTCTTAAATCTCGAGAACACTGAAGTCCTAGGCATTTACAATTGCAAACAGGAACTAAAGCACACTAAAACTAAAACAAATGACCCCCCCCCCCCCCCACCAAGTTATATTTGATATGCAGGCCCACACATGCCCCTGCAGATCCCAATGTTTTCAAAATGACAAGCATACATGTATATACTAGAAAAACAGAAATCGAGCGCCAAATTGAAAAACCTAGCCCTTCAATAAAACCATACACACAAAACCAAAAAATCCATTCATCTCAATGTCCCGTTCACATTTTAATGGGGATAAAGGAGAAAAGAGGAACACTTGTCCCCTCCCTTATGAATGGTGGTGATATGGTTGGACTTCTGATAAACCAAGGTCCCACATACACAAGATATTTTGTGCATCTGAGAGATCCCATATTGACAGGAGTGGTGTTCATGGCTGCAAAAATCTGCTGCTGTGTTTTTGCGGCAACATGCATGTTAGTCGATGGGGAAAAAGGCGGTCTGAAAACTGTGAAGTCCTTTTGGTCTTTGTTGTAGGAAAAATCAGTTGTCTAACTGAACAATCTTATGACTTAGAGTAAAAACTCACTATTTTTTTCCCCTCTCCAAATAGAATGGAAGGGTAGAATTGTTATTTTGCTGAAAAAATGTGTGTGACGCACATATAATTTTCAAATGAACATTTCAGTTAAATCAATCATTGACAAGGGGGGGGGGGGGGTAAGAAAGGCGAGACTGGTGTACCCTTCTGTGTAAATGTCAGTCTTAAACATCATGACCAAGACAATATTTTCGGTCACTTGCTTCTTCAGGATTGCAGAACTCTTTGGAAAAATAACTTCAAAATGCTAGATTATTCTCCATACTTTAGTGATTACTCCGGATAGTCCCATTTCAAATAAAACAAGAAAAAGCCCACACTAGAACTGGAAAAAAAAACCCATGTGTTTCACCTTCACAATGGAACAAAGTAGAAAATTGTCACATCATGTAAAAGTAACAAATGCTCTGATCTTTTTTCGATGCCACAAAAAATAATTTTGAGCTTTCCACATATGTACAGGCTTGTAAAGATGAAAGGCATTTTGTTTATAGCTCTTTAGATTCTGACATGGAGAAGGTGTGGCTGAAGAAAGAACTGTACACTACACAATGATGAAAGTAATAAATCTGTCTGCTGACACAAGTACAACCATTCTCATTAGCTCTAAACCACTTTGACAGCAGCTCAGCCATCTTGAGAGAATCTGCAGAAAATAAACCCAACCCAACCCAACATTACACTCATTGGGGGTTTAGTACAAACTTAATAGACAAGTCAGTCGGATAAGACTAAATAAACCAAGGCTCCAAGTGCAAATGCATGCAGAACATTTTGTGCACTTTTTAAAAAACCCATTGACCCTCTTGGAAGAGCAACTACCCCCCCCCCCCCCCCCCCCCCCCCCCCCCCCCCCCCACCTAGGTGTGTTGAGTTTCACTCAAACAACTCCAGAAGTCAGAATGTGGTTACATTAATTGTAGGTAAAAACAGTCACGTATGCAAAATTTCACCATTGATGAAACCCAGAACTCGAGCCAAGGAATGGAAGAAGACACCCCCCTTCCCCCCAAAAAAGAAACCTCACTTTTCTGAAATTTCATGTCGCATTTGGTTTTCTTTTTGTTTTTTGCCACTGTAGACATTTTGTGATAACAAAACCAAATAATAATTTTAATAAAATCTCCATGCATTTTGATCCACATACAAAGTGGCTAATAATATTGAAGCCATTGTTGTACCACCAAAGATTGATTACTGTCATATTTCGTAAGTGTGAACCAAACTGCTAAATATCCCTCTGGGTCATCACAAAATTATGGAAGACCAATGTCTCTTTGGTTTTCCTGCATGTGTCTTGTTCAATGGTATCGCCTACCTCCTGCACACGCTTAGATTATTTATCTGTTTAGTTGTTTCTAGCCCTTTAGATAATGGGGGAAAAAAGTACTACGGTCAGTGAGCTTTTATTGTTGCAACATATTCTTGATTCCTTGTCTTTATACCCCCCCCCGTAAAGTAACAGTGCACAAGCTATGACTGAAATTTGACTCTACCCCCACCCAAGCATCTTTCCCCCTTAAACACAACAAAAATCCTTTCACATTTTCATTTTATTTGCATCCTCAGAGAGGAAAAAAAAAGTTTTGACATGTCATGTTGATTTACATAAAACCTTATTTCACAGAGTTGTTCTTTCATGTACATGGACCCGCTTTGGTGTTTGGGCGACTCATGGCAGCAGATAAATTATCAAGGACCTCATTCCACCACGAGCTCAAAGCTTTCCACGTCCTGAAAGCTTTGGTTGACAGCACTTGCCCATGCATCAATTCTGGATGTCTGAAACAGAGGACAGATGTATTAGTTATATAACAAGTTTTTTATTTATTAATTTTTTTTTTTACCTCTTCAGCATTATATCTTTATTAATACCTTCAACACCCCTTGAAAAAAAATGAAAGCTATAGCTGTCTTGTCTCTGTAGGTGAAGTTCCCTTGATAGGAAAAGTTAACATGATCATTAAAGGTTTTTGTACTCTTATTTCCCAACATATATCATACACATTAGACATATCTGCATTGAGTGCTCACCAGCCCCTACAATCATACAAGCTTTTTTGTTGTTGTTCTTTCAACAAGCAAATAATCATTGGGTACAGCAGAGGAAGGTGAAAACTGTTGGTATCTAACTGAAACAGAAAAAGTTATCTTTCCATTTATCTTTACTGAGCTGTATCCCCACCTTCCAACATCTTCAACTTGCTTTTACTATAGACTGAGAAGTGAATCCTTGAGAAGAGCCCCCCCCCCTTTCAGAGGATTCACCAATGATAAGATTTTTTAATAATAGTGACCACTTTTCCCCACAAATAAGGTATCCGCCTTCTGACTTTGGAGATTAGCAAGACAAAACCAGGGGCCATGTCTGAATTACACTTTGGTAATTTGAATGATTCACACCTTTGCATCAGGGAGCTGTCTTTACTATTTACAGATCTTTGAGATTTTTGTTTTCAGATTTTTTTAATTTCTAAAACTCGCACACAATAAATAATGAATATATGTGTGTGCAGAAATCACCAGGAAGCTTAAGCATGACAAGAACAGCATCTTGTTAGACTATTTTCTCCTGGAAACCTTGAAAGATACTACAAATTGAGGTTTTTATATCTAATGCACACATCTAAAGCTATTCAATTTTTTGTTTTTCTTTTGGTAAGAAAGAAATCGGCTATGGCCAGTGATATGGACCCCCCCAAAAAAACAAAACAACAACACACAAACAAACCCAAACCTAAAAAAAAAGACAGCATGCAATATGCAATCTAAAGGAAAAGTGGGGGGCTTTGCTGGGTTCAACTTTACCCAGGACATCACTGAATAGTTTTAGCACAGTGCCCCAACTCCTCAGGAAGTTAACCAAAAAGTCAAGTCAGTTTGGGAATGGTGCATCATCATGACAGGTCCACTTTCAGGGACAGGTGCAACATAAAAGTACATTTGGATCAGTGGCCTAAAGCTAGAGGCAATGCACCCGTATAGAAAGCCAAGAAATATAATATGGGTTTGATCCCTGTTTGAGCCTGAACTTTTCCCCTATCCACAAGACCTTGAGTGATGGTTTGGTTACTATTAGCAGTCTTTTGCATCACAGTTCAGACGACTAACTGAGATTCTGAATGTGACTAGCATTAACGGATAAAGCATATTATATGTATGCCAAAGAACCTATGGTAATAAGAGTTGTCCCAAGCAAAATTCTGTAGAAAAAAAGCCATTCACATTTATTGGGAAACAAAATGGAAACATGGAGAAAAAAAGGGTGGAGCTGCTCATGTTTGTGGCATTGTGCTCATCCTGGGACAGCAGCCCAGATTCCATGCAGTGAAATCTGCTGACTGAAAATAGTATACATAACAATACAATCCCTGTTACGCACAGACATGGATGTACAGACAGGCAATCAAATAATTTTACTCACTGAATAGCGTCCTTTTTCCCTCTTGATTTTTGATGGCTTGTATTCTTTCACTGCAGCCTTTGAAGCTGTTCAAACAAGCAAAAAGAGAAAGGTTAGTGTCAATTTGCTATTTAATATAAACCCCAAACTTAAAAATATTTTTTTTGGGTTTCATCACTGTTGGTGTTACTGTGTGAGCTAGGGTCATAACAAAGCTGAAAAAAAAAATGGGGACAAGCACAGCAACAGGCTTCAGCTTTAACTTAAACTTTTTAATCTTGCTCGCAAGTTTTTATTTATGGAGGGAAATGAAATCTGAATTCACAGAGGTCACAAAAATGAAATATCGTTATAAAGCAGCAATACTCAAAACCTTGTACACTAAGTTAATATAGCACTTGTGTCAAGATTTAACTACTAGTACTAGTATTACTCGAGGGCAAAACATGTACATTCTGATCTGACCATAAAAAGTGTGAATTACTTTTAAAATTAAAGATATAATTATCTGATCTGTCTGAAGACAAATCACACTGAAAGTGAAATGGAATACTAATTCACTGTATTCTAGTACTTGTGAATACCCTCCTCAAGATGAAGATCTGTTTGAAGTCTTTGTAGACAAGATACACTATATTTTCTGAAATGGTAGGCATACCACTGAATGCTAAATAAACATCTCAGTCATCTGGCATCCCAGCGGAGATGATACACAGTCTTCTTTAAAACATGTATCCCTGCATATTTTAAAACATATAATTGTATCCCTGCATATTTTCTCAACAGGTTTAAGCTGAAATTAGTGAAAAGGAAAACTCTGAAAATTAAATAACTGGACAAAATGCTTGATCATAAGAGAACTAAAATAAAAGTATGACATCATGTTGTCATAAATTTATTACATGATAACAAGTACTAAACTATTTTAAATACAACCAGAAGAAAACAAAAGTATAGCAACTGAAGTGAAAATTAACCCCCCCCCCCCCCCCCCCCAAAAACAGAATCATTCTGTATCACCTTTTTGCTCAGTTACAGAGGGGTGGGGGGTGGGAGAGAGAGAGAGAGAGAAACAACACACTTTGAAACACTTTTATTAAGGGATAAGAATAAGCACACATAATGGCTTGTTTACATCCAGCCCTCAATCAAAGAAAATCATAACAATGAAAACAAATCAACTGCAACTTTATGAAAAAAAAAAAAAAGAGGAGAAAAAAAAACACATAAAAAATCGTTGTAACATCATAGAAATGCATGTCAAAAAGGAGATTTTGTATAAAAAAAATAATTAAAAAAAATAATAAGAGAGAGAGAGAGAGAGAGAGAGAGAGAGAGAGAGAGAGAGAGAGAGAGAGAGAGAGAGAGGAGAGAGAGAGAGAGGAGAGAGAGGAGAGAGAGAGAGAGAGAAGGAAATGAGCACAGAGGAAAATAAAATGCAATGCCAGACAAGAGAAGATATTATGTGAATGTGCCTGTATATTCATTCATTAGGATCGAATGATACTTATTTTTAAAAGTATATAAACTAGTATTGACATTCACTGAGGATGAAACATCATTCCATAATAAACCACCAGAGTAAGTAAGGCTAGATTTGAACAGATCAATTCTGGGCAGTGGTAACATTATTTTGTGAAAATAGCGACACTCATTTATCTTAAACTTGTTTATCAATGAAGGTGGAGCAGAGCCAGACATAATTTTGAACATAAAAATTGCCTTATTGTATCTTAACTTCAGAGAAGAGAGAGAGAGAGAGAGAGAGAGAGGAGAGAGAGAGAGAGAGGGAGAGAGAGAGAGAGAGAGAGAGAGAGAGAGAGAGAGAGAGAGAGAGGAGAGAGAGAGAGAGGAGAGAGAGAGAGAGAGAGAGAGAGAGAGAGAGAGAGAGAGAGAGAGAGAGAGAGAGAGAGAGAGAGAGAGAGAGAGAGAGAGAGAGAGAGGAGAGAGAGAGTTCTTTAACACGAACTGGATAGAGCTTGAATCAGAATGTTAACGAAAACTGCACATTTCACCTTCTTTAGACGAAGAGCTCCTGGGTACAGAGATGGGAAAATCGTCCAGAAAGTCTGTAGAACTCTGCAGAGGCTCGTCCTCCATGAACCCCGGTAGTGTGATTGCCGCACTGGAGCTTGTCTCTTCACTCACACTCAGGTTCTCCCCCATGGAGCTGCTGGAGTCGTACACAGAAGGGGGAGTAGACTGCTGCGCTGCCTTGCCTTTCTGCTGTTTCCCTCTTTCCTCATCCTTTTCTGGCTGTGATGCCGGGGTGGAGGTGACGGGTCTGCGCCGACGCAAAGCTTCTCTGATTTGTGTCATGTCTGTCAGTGAAAGTTCCGTCTCTTTGGTGGTTTTCTGCTTCTGGGCAGGCTTGTTCTGTGAAGAGGTTTTCTTTTTGGGGGAGAGGATATCTGCGTTGGAAGTCAAGAGAGTCTGTTTAGTTTTCGGTAAATTTGTCCTCGGCCTTTTGGCTGGTGTGCTTGCTGCTTCTGTCTTGCCTAACTTTCCTGAAGTGCTGGGGTCAGGCCCCTTCCTTTTTCGATTTGTCTTTTTCAGATCAGCAGAGCGTGATTCTGTAACAGTGGAAGATATAGGGGCGGGCTCCTTGAAATCTCCAGAAACGGAAGAACTGGGGGTATTATTTTCCACAACATTCTGTCTCTGAGTTTTCTTGCAGTTTATTTTCCCTGCTGGCGTTTGAGATGGAATAGACTCCATCAAGCCATCTTCAAAGCTGACTGACTTGGCGTCGGACCCCTTTCCTGTTTTCTGTCTGAAACTTGAGCGAGTTGCTGGAGACTGGTTGGCGGATATGGGAAGGATGGGGGTGACGCTTACATCAAAGTCCAACTTTGGCACAGTGACTTGCATGTATTGCTGTCGCTTTGTTTGGGATTTTTTCTGTTGTCGCTTGGATGCAGAGTCGTTCAGTTCTGACACAGGTGTGCTGGTTTTCTTCTTGTTCCCTTCCTGTCTAACACACAGGATTTTGCCATTCTTTTGCTTCCCCTTCTGCTGGTTCACCAAATCGCTGGACTTCACATTGGGCAACGCACCATTTTTCAGTGTTTTCTTGGGACCACCAGATGTAAATGATGTAGACAGGAATGAATTTTCAAATATGAAGTCATCTGTCTCATCAAATTCGTATTCATCTTTAGGAGCCTTCTTCCTATTTGTTCCTGTTGCTGCCTTTGTTTTTCTTGCCCTGGCTAGTTCAGTCTGGAACAGAACATGTTTCAAAATTGAGTTATGAGAAATAAATGGTGACAGCAAAAAGATGGCTAAACTATTATGAGTAACAAAGAAAGCTCCATCCGTTCTAGTTCTACATGAATTTTAGTTATTTATAGCAGACTTTTCCATGTTAAAACAACAAACACACACAGGAACAATTACAATTTAAGAGATTGTACATAACATTTGATAACACCAAGTCCTTCGGATGAGATTATACTGTATACACCAAGGTCTCATGTGTGAACACATGCAGAACACCTAATGCACACATTAAAACCTGTTCCACTTTTCCGAAAAGTAGGCCATTCAATTGTGCGCCGGTGGGAACAGGTTGCAAAATTTACAAAACTGCATACAAACAGGGACTGGATGTCAAAAAGCACATGAGTGCTTATTCCATTATTTTTGAAAAAAGAAAAGAAAAGAATAAATAAATAACATACACTGATATAGCTGATAATACCCCTCCCTCCTTTAACTTATTCAAGTTGCATGTGTCCCTCTTTAATTAAAAAGTTTGTATTACCAATATTTCTGTTTCAATGCTATTTATGTGTGTGTGTGTATTTAGAGTGTGCACACACGAATTTACTAACACATGTTCCATGTTTGACTTTTTGTTCACACTATGTAAAATCTATACATTGTTCCTAGACCATGGCATATGTCATATGGTCTTTGGTTGGCTGAAAGTGAAATGATCAGAACTGAGTCCTCATGCTTGTTTCGATAAAGATTTGCAGTGCATGTGGTGTGTGTGTGTGGCTGGTCTATACAAATTATGTGTAATTAATTTTGTTGTTTTAAATATATATATGACATATAAGTGCAATGCAGGTTACATGTGTACACTTAAGGTTAAACAAAAATCATACCACTAGATTTGGGGGGGGGGGGGGGGGGGGAGGGGAGTGGGAACAGCAGGAAAGAAACATCACAGAAGATGAGCCAGCAACCCCCCTCCTTCGCAAACAAACAAAAACAAAAGTTGTGTACATGTACTAACCTGTTGGGATAAAGCCTTTACCAATGCTGCTTGTCTGGGACTGGCCTTCCCCGAGGAAGTCTTTTAGTGACTTTGGCACGGCCTGTTGGAGTGGCTGCATTCTTCTTTGCTAGGGTTGTAGCTGTTCCTCTTTTGACCTGTTTACCTGTAGAAAAAACATAATAATAAAATTTGATAAATATTAAAATAGTAATTTACCCAGTTCTGTCATGAAACAAATTTGAAAAATATTACAATACATTAGATATATTTTATCAACTCTGATAAGTGGAAGTGGGGATGGGTGATGAATGTAGAATATAGCCAAGTGGATAGAGCATCATATTATAGACCTGGTGGTATCTGAGGATACTGGTTCAAATCTTGCCACTGAAGGATTTTTCTTCTGGGTTCTGGTTGGTTCTAACTTCATTCCTCCATGTTATTCAGACGAGACCATGAATTACCATTCGTTTTTGAATGTAAGCTTCTGCATATCAATACATGGTAAAAATGCACCCATCTTAGTTATTTATTCATATAAATTCTTTTATTTCAAGGATACTGAAAATGCACTCATGCAATTTTGGAAATCACTAACCAGTCCTCTAGTGCCAGTGGTATTGGAAATTTTGCCATCTGCTCCCACCTACGCCAAATGGCCTACTTTTGTGAAAGGTGAAACAGGTTTAAATCTTTCAAAGTCTAGGCCAGAGAAATTGACAAGTGACATGAAGTATATCCAGCAAAGCTGCCTTAATGAAATGGCCATCGCCGATTTATATAATAAAACAAAAAAAACTAAACAAAAAGCAAATTTACACAAAGTATTGAATGCAAGGAAAGTGTAAATCTTATGACTGAGAGTGAGTGTACATGACTACATCACAAATGCATGTGTGAGACAGATTGTGTGTGCATGTATCTGTGCAACATTATTAATTTATTTACCCCCCCCCCCCTCCCAAAAAAAACAACAACCAACAACAAAAAAACAACCCCACAACAAAACGCATCCATACTGCATTACTGTGTCATGATAATAATTAATAGTGGATAAAAATGGTTGCGTGTATTTTTATACACTAAATTCCCCAATGGTGACCTCAGAGCTCTTATAATTGTCAAAGAACTGAAAGATTAGGCAATGTGTTCTGCTGAACATATTTCCAACATGACCCCAATGTGCCCGCCGCCCCCATCTTCATAAATCTATTAAATGAATTATTGCTATTAGATTATTACAATTTATAAACAAAAAATTGGTTATTTCATAGCAGAAAGCTCAAAAATGTGCAATTATTTTGATAACTGTCTTATTTTTTGGCTGATTCAGTGATTCATGTGTTCAGCATAATTTAAAAGCATGTCTTTGGATATATTATATATTTAGAATATAAAAAAAACCCTTGACCTATTCAACTTACACTGTTACAGACAACTGAAACATTCTACTTATAATTTGTTATATATCAGCATTTAAATTTTACTTTTCTACTGATAAATTATTTCCAAATCAGTCCTTAAAAGATTTTCACTTGCTTTTCTAATTTACGTCATAAGGTTTCACAATAACTTTTCACAATGCAACATGACTTCAACTTTCAAGCAAACCATTAGAAAGTTTTTTCTTAAACTGAAAAATTATTCTGTCACTAGGCTTGTGTCAGTGATTTGAGTGAATCACATCTGTTCAACTTAATAGAACTTTTTTTTTTTTTTTTTTAAATAGTGAAACCCCTTTTCTACTTTTAGAAAGTCCCCAGGTACCTCATAAGTTTTGCCCCTACATCTTTTTATTAGTTTTATTTATGATCACCTTATTACTATGCTGCTTTACATTGTATATATTATATATATTTTGTTTAAAGTTTTTCATTTTGTCCAGTTTCGTTCTTTTTACAAGTACTGAAGTAGGCTAGGCCTACTAGCGTAGGCCTGTAGGCCCTAGGTCAAGGTCATGCACGGGTTTAGTTTAGCCTTGTGCATCGAGGGTAGGCCCGCGGTAATTTTCGTTTTCCGTCTACAGCGCTCCAGGACAAGATGCAGCGAGCTTACACATGGATTTTTCGTCACCAAGTCGCAAAGAATCCCATTCTATGCTGGCTATTTCCGAGTATTCGACGACAGACGACGGATGGACAACTCTTTACTGAATGGTTTTATCAGCCTACCGCAGAGACAGAAACTGCTACTAGTGCTAGGCTATGATAATTCTAATAGTATTCAAAGACTGTCGCTAAAACAAATCTACCTGTCGATTGAGGAGTCTTTCGTCCTTTCAGTCGAGTCCTTCTGGCGGCCATTGTGCAGATATGTAAACCTAGTCGACACAAATTAAAAACATTCACAGCGTGCAGAGCCTTGTATCAAATTTGGCGGTCATGGAAATACAAAACACTGCACATGCGCGGAGTTAAGTTTTTGCTGTGACGTCATCAAGTGTTGGGCTCATTGGAGAGCACTGACTGCTCGATCATAGGCCAATGAAAATGTTTCATTCTTTGGTCAAGTCAAGTCAAGTCAAGTCAAAATTTGATCGTTATTAAGGGTAAAAGATCAAGTTTACATAATTTTTTTTTATCCTGCCCTTACAAAAAATAAATCAAGAATGTGACTTGTAAAAGCAAACAAAATTAATGAAGTGTTACAAAATAATCTAGCATATGTTTAAAAAGAAAAAGAAAAAAGAGGAAAACATTTTTGGTAAATCCAGACCCTACAATACAAGATAAAAACAAAACTAGGGCAGTACAACATATACTCAAATCAGGAAAAACAACCAATGACCCCCCCAAAAAAAAAAACAACAACAAAAAACAAAAAAAAAACCAACCAGGGTAAGAATGACAATTTACAAGTAACCAGATGTAAGGTAACCTTTGTGGTAAGGAAATTGGTGTAATCGTTAAAAAAAAAAAAAGTAATGGTGCATGTGGGATTTTTACTTATGGTTACACTGCAAAATTCTCACATGTGGTGAACCTCAGAGTTCCACATGAGTGATGATAAAGAAATTTGAAAAGGTTGTCGCCAAAAGCTAATGCATGTGTGTGTGCATGTGAATGTGCGCACACACACACACACACACACACACACACACACACACACACACACACACACACACACACACGCAAAAAATGAAAAGTAAATTTCAACCTCTGTTGATAGATCAAAAAATCATTGAAGAAGTTGACTCACACAAAATTCTGGGTGTAATTATCGACAATAATCTTACTTGGACTGACCATGTGATGGCACAAGGAAAACGTCTTACAAACAAGGTACGTCAGCTATCAAAAATAAAACACTTTCTAGATAGTCATTCACGCAAACTCTTTTTTTGTGGACACATCTTGCCTATAGTTGACTATGCCTCATCTCTTTGGGACAACTGCAGTGAAACTAATTTGAAATTCATCCATCGATTATATAAAAGAGCGCTAAAACTTGTCCTATTAAAATCAAGCTCCCTAACCATCAATGATTATAAGCTAACAAATATTCTTACATTTCAAAACAGGCTTTATCTCAATAAAGCTCTATTTGTACAAAAAGTTGTCAATGGAAATGCCCCTCCCAAGATCACCAATAGATTCAAAATTAATGAGCACAGGCATAACCATCTACTAACATTTCCCAGACCCAGAAACAATCTTTACAAAACAAGCTTCTTATATTCAGGTAGTGATTTATGGAACAAGCTCCCAAAACATTTAAAATGTATCAAAAATAAAAATCAGTTCAAAAATCAGTTGAAAAATCACTTAATGCGCTTATGCAAAAATGTTTAAGAACTACACATCAATCCAATCAACCATACTTAGAACAGACTAAAGATATTGATACTCTCTGCTAACCCCGAAAAATCTTTCACGTGTGGCTCACTGTGACTGAAAAAGCTACACTTTGCTTGCTATATATGTATGTGGAAGGGGGAAAAGGTGGAGAAAGGGTTGTTGTTTTTTTGTGTTTTTTTTTAATATAT
>CM060324.1:42298766-42305588 GCA_030674155.1 Stramonita haemastoma
AAGAGTAGGCCATCGTGTGGCGGTGGGAACAGATGACAAGATTTACAAAACTGCATACACACGGGGACCGGATGAAAAAAAGCACATGATTGCTTATTCTGTTATCCTCGATATAAAAGAATAAATAAATAATAAACAAATATATAATTTTAAACATACTGCTTGACGACATGGCGGTTGCTAAGACAACCCTCTCGGCTTTTAAAGGAATCGAAATTGAGAATGGTTGAGCATTATCGAGCTCAAAACACTCCCTTTACTGATGTAACAGTGACACAATGCTATGTACTCACATCAGCTTCCAACTGGAAATTGTTCACGAGATTAATAATACCAATATAGTTTTAAATCAGACTGCTATAATCCCTTTAATCTGATTAACAGGGTCTGTTCGCTGTCCGTTTGTTTGTTGTTACGGAAGCAGCACATAACAAATCTCCTTTGAGGAAGAGTGAAAGTGACCAGTTTGTAACAGTTTTCTCCCTTCCATCAAACCCATAGCCACATGATTTTCCAAAGCTGAGGTCTCTGACGACTCGCTCCCCTACGACCACACAGGTTATAGGACACCTTTACATTAAAAAAAAAAATTGTTTTAAAGATTCCCTAGTAGATGCAGTTCTTGTTTCTTCATTTCAAAATATTCAAAAATCGAATGGCTTGCCCCTTCCATGTCTTTGATGTGTGTGTGTGTGTGTGTGTGTGTGTGTGTGTGTGTGTGTGTGTGTGTGTGTGTGTGTGTGTGTGTGTGTGTGGTGAGAAGAGAGAGAGAGAGAGAGAGAGAGAGAGAGAGAGAGAGAGAGAGAGAGAGAGAGAGAGAGAGAGAGAGAGAGAGAGAGAGAAGAGGAAAGAACACTATGCACCTGGTAGGCCTAAGCTGAAAATATTTTTTTGTGCTCTGAATGCCATAAATATCGAGACCACTGGTCATATTCCCAAAATGACAAGACCTTGAGATTCTTGCCTATTCACTTAAAAAAAAAAAAGTTAATTCATAAATAGACTATGACTCGGCACATTTAATCCCAAATAATAATATGAAGATTTTTTTCTTCTTCACATTTTAGGTTTCGATATTGCTGAGACAAGTCTCCTAGCCATCTCGCAATTCCTTCCATTCGTTTCTAAAAGTGTATTATGATAATAACGGTAACAATAGTGATAACAGATGAACAGGAACAGATGACAATATTTACAAACCTGCATACACACGGGGACCGAATGAAAAAAAGCACATGATTGCTTATTCTGTTATCCTCGATATAAAAGAATAAATGATAAAATAATAAATAATAAAAGGCAGGCAGGCAGGCAGGCAGGCAGGCAGGCAGGCAGGCAGGCAGGCAGGCACACACACACACACACACACACACACACACACACACACACACACACACACACACACACACACACACACACACTCAGAACACCTTGCGCACACGTTAAAACCTGTTCTGCTTTTAGGAAGAGTAGTTCATTTTGTGCCGGTGGAAACGGAAGACAAAATTTTAAAGATTAGCAAAAACACGGGGACTAGATGTAAAATAGTAGATATGAACACTTATTCCATCATCCTCGAAAGAAAAGACCCCCCCCCTCCCATCACACACAACACACACACACACACACACACACACACACACACACACACACACACACACACACACACAACCACGCACGCACGCACGCACGCATGCAAGCAAGTACACACACACACACACACACAAAATGATCTCAATAAAGATCATTTTGACTTGACTTGACTTGACTTGACTTGACACACACACACACACACACACACACACACACACACACACACACACACACACACACACACACACACAAAAGCCACCACCACCACCACCACCATTTCGTCTTCCCTGCCCCCCCCCCCCCCCCCCCCCACTCCCCCACAAGCCATTTTGGAATCGTAAAGTCTACGACCCTCTCTCTCTCTCTCTCTCTCTCTCTCTCTGTGTGTGACAAAGTCTACATAGCCTAGCCAAAAGACTACCCCCGCATGGGGCATAATGGGTGACAGTAATGAAGCATGAAAAAAAGTATTGACCGCGACTTCGCTTCATTGAACAGCGTCACCATCGTCATTGTTGTTAGTTCTGATTGTTTGTCACACATGTTTCCCCTCAGTGGGGGGCGATGAAGAAGAAGAAGAAGAAGAGTCCTGTTGAGTGTAGCGTTGTGACACAGAAGCATGTAGGCCTATACTACCGGAACATTCGCACACGAGCGTGTACATGCGCAGACGCACATAAAATTATGCATGTATGAGCGCAGGCATGTAGGCACGCACAGATTCACGCATGCATGCAGGCAAGTAGGCAAGCAGGCACACACACACACACACACACACACACACACTATGACTAGACATCAAGCATAAAGCGAGCGTGCCCTAGCACCAGCACAAACTGATAGTCAATAAACACCAAATGATGTCCGGATTCCTACTCTTGTCTGCGTCCATAACCCATCGCCCCCCTAGTATAGTTTCTGAAGTGAAGTTAAAAAGTAAGTAATTCTGTACAGTACATTGTGGTGTTTTGGTTGGTAAGCCTAACAGGCTTGCTGATGGGTGGTCTAGGGGTCATGTACCCGCCTGGAAAGCAACAAGAGAGCCAGGGTTCAAGTCACACCTGTATAAACACACACACACACACACACACACACACACACACACACACGCGCGCGCGCGCGCGCGCGCGCGCGCGCGCGAGCGCATTCACGCACGTAGAGAGAGAGAGAGAGAGAGAGAGGGAGGGAGAGGGAGAGGAGGAGAGAGAGAGAGAGAGAGAGAGAGAGAGAGAGAGAGAGAGAGAAGAGAGAGAGAGAGAGAGAGAGAGAGAGAGAGAGAGAGAGAGAGAGAGAGAGACAAGGCAAGGCAAGGCAAGGCAAGGCAAAATATTTTATTCGAGGATAATAGATAAGCACTTGTGTGCTTTTTTACATCCAGTCCCCGCCCTTTTCAGGGATACATCAAGTTGAAAAAATACTAAACAATAAAGCTTTCCGCAGTACCAAACAACACACAAGAATAAGGACACTATATATGATAAGGTAATAAAAATGCACTCGATCAGAAGACACAAATCAGAAGTCACAATAAAAAGATTTTGATTATGAAAGAATAGAAAAGTGTTAATAGGTAAAGAGCAAACAAGAGAACAAGATGAAATAAACAACTGAAAACATCAATCCACCACCATCTGTCAAAAGTTATACATGTGATATAAATCATACATTTGGATAAAAGGGGGAACATTTTTTAAAAAACTAATATCATTGGAGGGGGGGGGGGGGGGGGGGGGGGAGATACTGCCAATAAAAATATAAATAAAATCAACAATTATAATGATCCAAATACCAAAAGTAAGGAACCATACCAAGTATCAAACAACAGGCAAGAATTAACACAGAGATACAATATTAAGGTAATGTTATAAAGTCACTGATTCAGAAACGAAAATGAGAAGTAAGAATCAATGATGATTTTGAGTTGAATAAAGAAAGCAAGAAAAACAAAGAACAAACAAAAACAAAACAAAACAAAGAAAAGGCGCAATAATTAAGAGTAAACATGAAAATATGATGAGGTTAAATGACTGAAAACATCAATCCACCAGAGAGAGAGAGAGAGAGCTTCCACACCCATTCTGCTTCACACACACACACATACACCCCCGCGCGCGCGCGTGCGCTCGTACACACACACACACCACACACACACACACACACACACACACACACACACACAACACACACACACACACACACACACTTTCCGGACCAGACTGAAAAAGAGAAAAAAGAAAACAAATCTGATGACAGAGCGGTCTTTTTACATACCATGGTCATTCAAATACCTTCAGGTTGAAACAGACTAAGGACTTGAACAGACTCGTTCGTTCTTATTGATGGATTGTTTTGGTGATGTTTGTGTGTCTGGAACACACACACACACACACACACACACACACACACACACACACACACACACACACACACACACACACACACACGCACACACACACACACACACACACACACACAAAACACACACACGCGCACACACACACAACACAACACACACACACACACACACACACACACGCACACACACGCACACACATACACATTCAAATATGGATATTTATGATTTTTTAAAATCTTAGATGGATGGCTTGATGAAAAAAAAGCAATTATACTGCCTATTCAATGTACCATCTGGAAATAAAAGTTTGACATGACTTCTCTCTCTCTCTCTCTCTCTCTCTCCTCTCTCTCTCTCTCTCTCTCTCTCTCTCTCTCTCTCTCTCTCTTCTCTCTCTCTCTCCTCTCTCTCTCTCCTCACACACACACACACACACACACACACACACACACACAGATTCTCCCCTCCACTGTCTTATGTTGCTGACACGGACGAAAGAATCAGAATAGAACCTTGATCGGTATCAATTGTTGTTCCAGCAAAGGACAAAAGGGCATAGGGCTTACAGTCATGTCCACTGTGGGTGTGTAAGACTCCCCGGCACATCCACACAATGCCAAATTCCTGTGCCGTTGTTGACGCTTTCCCTGAAGAAGCCCAGCTATGTCGACCTATATTTCTTGTTGTGTTAACAGCATTTCATGGGCTTTCCAATTATTGTATTCGTGACACAGGGAGGTGTAATCTTAACCGGGTCTTGATGCATTTTACCTACGTTTTAATCAATGATTTGGAGGGGTATGTATAAAAATTTCTTCATAAGTCATCATGCGGATGACTACAATGGTATACAGTTAAGGAAACGCTTTTTCAGCGGTGTAGACTTTTTCAATGGCCTTATGTTAACATGGCTTCGTTTTGTGTATCGAAAAGCGTTCAAAGATATTAAGAGACATATGGTTCAGTTTCTGCTCAACTGGCAAGCTGATGTACGGTCTTGAAGACTACACCACAACACGATTAAAGAACGATTAGCACTATGAACTTGTTTGCTCAACAGCCAATAATTCACAGAAACAAATAATTTTCAAATGGGCCCTACAAAAGTATATAGCTGATATCAATGTTAAAAAAAAAGTACTGGATGTTAAATTGAATCTTGAGGAATATCATGGGTTAAGGAACTCTAAATGATAGACATTCTTCTTCTTCTTTATCGAGCGCTCAGACAGCAAGTATTGTTGTTCGTTGTTTGAGCGAAAATGCGTCACACTGCCGTTAAGCGCCTGACAAGTCAGGCCCAGCGCAATCCTGCTTCGGCGTGGAGGAAGAGATTGTCATCTTTCAGCCTTTCTGGGGAAAGAAGGCAGGAGAATGGACCAAGAAGAAGGTGACAGAAGAAAAGGAACAAGGCAGGATCAAAGAGTGATAGAAAAGAGGAAATTTCTCGCAGAGAATTTCCAGAATTATGGGGATCCTATTTATACTGGCAAGCCCCCTGGAATCCCCACGGGGGAAAATGATAGACATCAACAAAGACTCTGCTTTTTCGCCCTGCAGCTATCGGAGGAAAACAGAGCGGATTTAAAACGGACAGGGATTACGTAATTGTATGAAAAACTCTAGCTGACGTAGAGTGAATTTTTGTCTTTTATTATCACCCCCATAATTTGTTTTCGCCCAAGAGCAAAAATTAAAGTTGAGGGGCTTGAAGAGAATCTAAAAATGTTCTTATTCGAATGCTTTATACCAGAGTTTTTAAAGTAAAGTTTTCACCCCCCCCCCCCCCCCACCCGCTCAACGAAAAACCCCCAACCACCCCCCCAACGAACCCCCCACACCCCCCCCCCCCCCCCCACAACACACCCCCCCCCCCCAAACCACGCCCCCCAAAAAAACGCCCCCCCCCGGCCCCCCAAAAACCAAAAAAACTTTTTTCTTACCCCTCCTTCAAAAAACCCCCCCCCCCCCCCCCCCCCTCCCCCCCCTTCTCCTTGCCCCCCATCCCCCTCTGCCAAATTTTTGGCTTTAAAAAATTTTCTGAAACCCGTAAGTCAGCAAAGCCAACAATTCAAAGTGCAAATCCCCCCGAATCCCCTTTGGTCAAAAGCTACACCTCTGGAGGCCCAGATTTAGTCGTTGGGGGGAAGGGGGGGGGTGGGGGGGGGTAGGAATAAGGTTTTTATTTTTTGTCTGCGGGGGGGGTTGTGTGCGTTTGGGGGGTGGTGCTGCTTGCGTGTGGTGTGTGTGCTTTTTTTTATTTATTATTAAATTTTTTATTTTTTATTCGAGGGTAAGGAATAGCACTCGTGTGCTTTTTTATTTTATTTTTTACATCCAGTCCCCTGTGTAGCATTTTGTAAATCTTTTTCATTGTTCCCACTGGCACCGATGGCCCCACTCTTAGAACAGCGGAACAGGATTTAACGATGCACAAGGTGTTTTGCGTGGTTTGCTACGGGGCCCCCGGGGTTTATAGTCTCATCTGAAGGACTTTTGTGGGGGTGGGTCAGCGTGATGTTAATCCAGAGGGGAAAACGGGAATCCAAACCCGGGTTGTCAAATTTCAAGCGCAGGTTCTGGGACCCCCAACTAGGGTATCCCCGTCCCCCCTTAAATTTTTCCCCCCTTCTCTCTTCTCTCTCTCTCTCTCTCTCTCTTCTCCCCTTTCTTCTCTCTCTCTCTCTCTCTTTACCTCTTCTCTCTCTCTCTCTTTTCTCTCTCTCTCTCTTCTTTTATTATATATATAGGAGAAGAGGGAAAAGTTGGGTGTGGGTGGTGTGTGGTTGTGTTGTGTGTGGGGGTGTGTGTTGGGGGGGGTTCTTGTGTCTTCTGTCTGTTTTGTGTTGTGTGTGTGTTTGAGGAGGGAGGGG
>CM060324.1:42313188-42315688 GCA_030674155.1 Stramonita haemastoma
ATGTATGTATGTATGGATGTATGGATGTATGGATGTATGGATGTATGGATGGATGGATGGATGGATGTATGCATGCATGCATGCATGCATGCATGCATGCATGTATGTATGTATGTATGTATGTATGTATGTATGTATGTATGTATGTATGTATGTATGTATGTATGTATGTATGTATGTATGTATGTGTGCATGTGTGCATGTGTGCATGTGTGTGTGTGTGTGTTTTTATTTTTTCTTTTGTATCAAGGATAATGGAATAAGCACTCATATACTTTTTTTACATCCAGTTCCCGTGTGTATGCAGTTTTGTAAATCTTTTCATCTGTTCCCACCGGCACACAATAGCCTACCTTACGAAAAGCAAAACAGGATTTAATTTGTACGCAAGATGTTCTGCTACGTTCGCACACGGGGCCTCGGTTTACAGTTTCATCCGAAGTGTGTGTGTGTGTGTAGAGAGAGAAGAGAGAGAGAGAGAGAGAGAGAGAGAGAGAGAGAGAGAGAGAGAGAGAGAGAGAGAGAGAGAGAGAGAGAGTGCAAGCGCACTCTCGCGCGCTAAAATGCCAGTAGGTGCAGAGGGGGCTTGCATTATCGTGTACATGCATTATGTGGTCTGCTATTTTTCCCTTAGTTTTGAAAGGTCAGGGCGAAAGATCAGCAGAGGTCAACTACCCACTTGACTGACAAATGCGACCAGGAGAAGAAACAACAACAACAACAACAACAACAACACAACACCCTGACAACAAAAACAACAATGATAATGATATCATAGTTTACCTTGACTTATGTTTGCAGCACTCTCCATCCACTCCCACCCCTATTCATGCCCCCCCCCCCCTCCTCCACTTCCCCACTCCAATCCCAGCCCTAATACTTACCTGCCCACTCTCTACCCCCCCTTCCCCCCCCCCCCCCCCCCCCCGCTCCTCTCTCATTCCCTATGTCCCACTCTTTCTCCCCTCTCCCCAACATTATCATATTAGGCATTAATTATGATTCTCTCTGTCTCTGTCTCTTTGTCTCTGTCTGTCTGTCTGTCTGTCTGTCTGTCTGTCTGTCTGTCTGTCTGTCTGTCTGTCTGTCTGTCCTCTCTCTCTCTCTCTCTCTCTCTCTCTCTCTCTCTATCTGTCCGTCTCTGTCTCTCAGTGTCTCTGTCAGTATGTCTGTCTGTCTGTCTGTCTGTCTGTCTGTCTCTGTCTCTGTCTCTGTCTGTCTCTCTGTCTCTCTGTCTCTCTGTCTCTCTGTCTCTTCTCTCTCTCTCTCTCTCTCTCTCCTCCTCTCTCTCTCTCTTCTCTCTGTGTCTCTGTCTCCAGGTGGTTAGAGTCATGCTCTCATGATCTGCTGACCTGGGTTCGGATCTCGTTCAAGAGGAATTTTTCCTGTGGAGTTAAAATCAGTGCCGACTTTATTCTCCCCAAAAATCCTTCGGATGAGACTTGAAACCGAGGTCCCATGTGCGAACGCAAGCAGAACATCTTGCTCACACGCTCAAACCCGCTCCGCTTTTCAGCAATTCTTCTTTGCAATTCTTCTTCCAAATTCCTTTTCATCGGAATTCTTCACAATTCTTCTTCCTCGCATTTTTTCTTCACAGTTCTTTTTCGCAATTCTTCTTCATCGCAATTCTTCTTTTCACAATTCTTCTTCTTTACAATTTTTCTTCTTCACAATTCTTCTTCATCGGAATTCTTCGCAACACTTCTTCCTTGCAATTCTTCTTCACAATTTTTTTCTTCTTCGGAATTCTTCATCTTCACAATTCTTCTCCTTCCCCACTCTTCCCAATTCCTTTCCTTTGTAATTCTTCTTCGTCGCAGTTCTTCTTCTTACTAATTCTTCTTCTTTGCAATTCTTCTTTGCAATTCTTGTTGTTGTTGTTGTTGTTGTTGTTGTTGTTGTTGTTGTTGTTGTTGATCTTCTTCTTCTTCTTCTTCTTCTTCTTCTTCTTCTTCTTCTTCTTCTTCTTCTTCTTCTTCTTCTTCTTCTTCTTCTTCTTCTTCTTCGCAATTCTTCGCAATTCTTCTTCGCAATCCTTCGCAATTCTTCTTTTTCTTCTTCTTCTTCTTCTTCTTCTTCTTCTTCTTCTTCTTCTTCTTCTTCTTCTTCTTCTTCTTCTTCTTCTTCTTCTTCTTCTTCTTCTTCTTCTTCTCGCAATTCTTCTTCTTCGCAATTCTTCTTCTTCGCAATTCTTCTTCTTCGCAATTCTTCGTCTTCTTCTTCGCAATTCTTCTTCTTCTTCGCAATTCTTCTTCTTCTTCTTCTTCTTCTTCTTCTTCTTCTTCTTCTTCTTCTTCTTCTTCTTCTTCTTCTTCTTCTTCTCTTGTTCTTCTTCCTCTTGTTCTTCTTGTTCTTCTTGTTCTTCTTCTTCTTCTTCTTCTTCTTCTTCTTCTTCTTCTTCTTCTTCTTCTTCTTCTTCTTCTTCTTCTTCTTCTTCTTCTTCTTCGAAACTGCTCCACCCCCTCTCCACTCACCTCCTCCTGTGTCACTCCCCTAC
>CM060324.1:42328930-42341430 GCA_030674155.1 Stramonita haemastoma
TGTGTGTGTGTGTGTTGTTTGTGTGGTGTGTGTGGTGTGTGTGGTGTGTGTGTGTGTGTGTGTGTGTGGTGTATATTGCTGAAAAATTCATTATTTTGTTGTCATGTGTGTGCAGGTACATAGGGTTTATTGAATCATACAGAGACCCCAGTGGAATGCGTGGAGAGTTTGAAGGTGAGTTGAATGGGAAGGTGTCTTTTGTAAGTGTTGAGGTGATAGATATAGAATAATTGCTTATGACTGAAAGCTGAAATTGAGACGGCTGCTATCATTTGAAGTGGTTACTATGCTGATGGCTGTTATGAGAAAAGGCCCACTAAATTTTTGCTTGAGTTGATTCTGATTCAAATCTGGCTTTTAAACCTAGATTTTCATTAGTGCAGTGGCTGTTTTGGAGTGAATGGATACTGCCACTTGAAAGTTTATGATGCAAGGAGCACATTGAAAAGAAAAACAACAGAAAAACTAAAATACCGTCTTTATCATTATCATTCTGTCTATTATTATTATTTTATCATTTTTTTATCTGAAGGATAATGGAATTCGAACTTGCGTATTTCTTTTACATCCAGTCCCCATGTGTATCCAGTTTTGTCAATTTTGTCACCTGTTCCCACCTGCACACAACTCTTCTGAAAACGGGAACAGGTTTTAATGTGTGCGAGAGATGTTCTGCATGTGTTTGTGCAAGGGACCTCAGTTTTTTGTCTCATTCGAAAGACTTTTGGGGGGAGTAGAGTCAGCACTGATGTTGACTCCAGAGGAAAATAAATCCTCTTGAACAAGATTCAAACCTGGGTCAGTAGATTGCAAGCTCAATGCACATCACTCTAACCACCAGGCTGTTCAGTTGACTGAGTGATGTTGGATGTGTGCACTGCCTGAAAGTTTGTGGAGTGGAGGGAGTGATGGTGGATGTGTGCACTGCCTGAAAGTTTGTGGAGTGGAGGGAGTGATGTTGGATGTGTGCACTGCCTGAAAGTTTGTGGAGTGGAGGGAGTGATGGTGGATGTGTGCACTGCCTGAAAGTTTGTGGAGTGGAGGGAGTGATGTTGGATGTGTGCACTGCCTGAAAGTTTGTGGAGTGGAGGGAGTGATGGTGGATGTGTGCACTGCCTGAAAGTTTGTGGAGTGGAGGGAGTGATGGTGGATGTGTGCACTGCCTGAAAGTTTGTGGAGTGGAGGGAGTGATGGTGGATGTGTGCACTGCCTGAAAGTTTGTGGAGTGGAGGGAGTGATGGTGGATGTGTGCACTGCCTGAAAGTTTGTGGAGTGGAGGGAGTGATGGTGGATGTGTGCACTGCCTGAAAGTTTGTGGAGTGGAGGGAGTGATGGTGGATGTGTGCACTATGGAGTGGAGGGAGTGATGTTGGATACACAATACTAACAAAAAACTCTTCTACACTGTCATAAAAAGAAAATCCTCGACACTTTCATCAATGCAAAAATGATGTTGGATGTGTTCGTGAAGGGTTTGTGGCATTAAGGGAGTGATGTATGCACTGTGGAGTGGAGGGAGTGATGTTGGCTGTATGCACTGTGTGCCTGCAGGGTTTGTGGCGGTGGTGAACAAGGCGATGAGTGCCAAGTTCAGCCAGCTGGTGGACAACGCGGAACACCTGTTGGCCCACCTGCCCTGGCCCCCGAGCTATGAGAAGGACCAGTTCCTGCGCCCTGACTTCACCTCCCTCGACATCCTCGCCTTCGGGGATCCGGCATTCCCGCCGGCATCAACATTCCCAACTGTAAGGGGTTGGGTAGTAGAGGGGGGGGGGGGGGGTTGTGTGTGCGTGTATGTGTGTGTGTGGAGGGGGGGGGGGGGGGGGGGAGGGGGGAGAGCACAGCTGTCAGTTTCTCCCACTTTCAGCTGCTCTTATTTTGATAGTTGTCTTTTGCTGGGGGGGTTTTCATTGTTGTTGTTTTTTGTGTGAAGATGACAGTGGCATACGCAAAATCTCACCTTTGGTGAACCTCGTAGCTCTATTAGAGGAACAAAATATGCTCAACAAACCCTTAAGCTTTGAATGTTTAGAGTAATAATCAGTCTCTAACCTCGAGTCATAGGGTAATCATCTGCCCTTAAATCCTAGATTACGGAGGAAGGGGCATTCTAGTAATCACTTCTTTAACATTGGGTTATTGATTCGCAGGGAGCCATATATTAAAAGGTGGTGGTAAAGGTGTTTCCCATAACCTAAGACATACGTGGTTGTTGGGGCGCAAGGTGTCAGAGACCTCAGCTTCTCTAGGGGCCAGCATGTTGAGGACGATGGCGCCCGTCTCTTCTCCCTCGCTGCTTTCCCCTTCCCTGACCCTGAAAAGGACAGGTACCCATTTACAGCTGGGTGAACTGGAGGAACTGTACTGAAGCCAAGGCGTGCAAACAGTCACCCATCCAGTTGGTAATCCTGCATAATGCCGCTTAACCTTAGCTTGGGAAAAAAATAAATAAAAAAATAATGATACAAGGAATTTATATAGCGCTATATCTTGCAAAAACAAAATTAAAAGCGAGTGCTCTGACAACTGAGCTATCCCATCACCCAAGCCATCAATTATCTAACATTATTTTGTTCTTTTTACTTGTAAGATGACAAAACAGTCTTCTGTGTTTTTTTAACATGATCTTGCTCTGTAACATCGTCTTTGCTTATTGTTGTTGTTGTTGTTGTTGCTCCAGACGATGACATACGGCAGAACGAAGGCTTCAAGAACGTGTCACTGGGCAACGTGCTGACAGCTGGCTACAAGGACACCAAAGTCACCTTCCTGTCACCTGAAGACATAGTGTGTTGTCTTTCTTTGTTTTGGGTTCTGTGTGTGTGTGTGTGTGTGTGTGTGTGTGTGTGTGTGTGTGTGTGTGTGTGTGTGTGTGTGAGTGTGTGTGTGTGTGTTTGTGTGTGGGTGAGTGTGGGTGTTTGTGTGAGTGAGTGTATGTGTGTTAGTGTTAGTGTTAGTGTTAGTGTGTGTGTGTGTGTGTGTGTGTGTGTGTTTGAGTGTGTTTAAGAGTGTTTTGAGAGAGAGAGAGTGTGTGGTGTGTGTGTGTGTGTGTGTTTGTGTGTGTGTGTGTGTGTGTGTGTGTGTGTGTGTGTGTGTGTGTGAGAGAGAGAGAGAGAGAGAGAGAGTGTGTGTGTGTGTGTGTGTGTGTGTGTGTGTGTGTGTGTGTGTGTGTTTTGGTTCTTCACTTTAACATCTTTCCACTTTCCACATCATCATCGTCATCACCACCTCCACCACCACCACCACCACCACCCACCATTGATACTGTGACAGGAGCTGTACACCAAGTACAAGATCCAGTCCTTTGAGGTTCAGGTGGGGCTTCACGAACTGCTGGGTCACGGCAGTGGAAAGCTGTTCTGCGAGAATGCTGACGGCTCTCTCAACTTTGACGTCAATGAAGTCCACCATATCGAGGATGGGAAAAAGGTCAGGAGGGAGGGGGGGGTTAAAGGTCATGAAGATGTGTATGTAGTTTGGGCGAGTAGGGAAGTGACGGTGTGGGTGGGATGTTTGTGTGTGTGTGTGTGGGGGGGGGGGGGGGGGGGGGGGGTTGTGGTGTGGTGTGGTGTGGTGTGGTGTGGTGGTGTGTGTGTTGTGTTGTGGTGTGTGTGTGTTGTGTGTTTTGTGTGTATGTTGTGATGTTGTTGTCTTCAATTTAACGTCTGTTCACTAGCAGTGATATTAGACAATATAATTTATGTTGTGTGTGTATATGATTGTGTTGTGTGTGTGGTTTTTAAATGCGTTTGTGTGCCCCTGTTTGTGTGCGTGAGTGCATGCATGCATGCGTGCGTGCATTGTTTCAAGAAACGGGATGGTGTTGATGTTGTGCTTGAGGTGAATGTTATCACAGTTACTGAAATATATATATCATATATAAGACATTAAGCTGCCTTTGTGGTCAGTGAGGCTATGAACAACATGAAACAAAATGAAACCAAATCCACACTGACTGTTGTACTGGTGGTGAACTGTGGTCAGGTGTGGGTTGGAATAATAATAATAAATAAAATTACTGTGATCAAGTCACCACTGAGTACAAGCCAAGAGAGACTGGAAAGCGATGGTGTGGGTGGGAATAAAAGGTAAAGGTGTCCCATAACCTAAGCAGTCGTAGGGGGAGCCAGGCATCAGAGACCTCAGCTTCTCTAAGGGCCAGTATATTGAGGGCGGCGCCCATCTCCTCTCCATCACTGCTTTACCTTCCCTGACCCTAAAGAGGGCAGGTACTCATTTACACCTGGGGGGACTGTACTGAAGCCAAGGAGCGCAAACGGTCATCCATCCAACTGGTAACTACGCTCAATGCTGCTTAACTTGACTTGGGGGAAAGTGAGCGAGTGCTCTGACTGACCACTAAGCTATCTTGGTGGGAATACTAATAAATACAATAACTGTGATCAGGTCACCACTTGGTACAAGCCAAGAGATACTGGAAAGCGATGGTGTGGGTTGGAATAATGATAAATAAAATAACTGTGGTCAGGTGTGGGTTGAAATAATGATAAATAAAATAACTGTGGTCAGGTCACCACTTGGTACAAGCCAGGAGAGACATTGGAAGTGACAGTGTGGGTGGGAGTAATAATAAATAAAATAACTGTGGTCAGGTGTGGGTGGGAGTAATGATAAATAAAATAACTGTGATCAGGTGACCACCTGGTACAAGCCAGGTGAGACGTGGGACTCCAAGTTTTCCTCACTGGCCTCCACCTACGAGGAATGTCGGGCCGAGTGTGTGGGAATCTACCTCTGCTTGCTGTCCGATGTCTTGAAGTGAGTGTCGTCTGTGGAGTTCGTGGTGTGTGTGTGTGTGTGTGTATTTTGTGTGTGTGTGTGTGTGTGTGTGTGTGTGTGTGTGTGTGTGTGTGTGTGTGTGTGTGTATTGTGTGTGTGTATTGTGTGTGTGTGTGTGTGTGTGTGTGTGTGTGTGTGTGAGTGTGTGTGTGTGTGTGTGAGTGTGTGTGTGTGTATGTGTATTGTACATGTGCGTGTTGTCATATATGTACTGTTTATACAGACATCAATCATTTCTTATATTTCGCTTCATTCATTCTTTTATTTCCAGAACACTAGAATAAGCATTCATGCCCTGAGCTTTTCTTCTTTTTTTTTTTTTTACATCCAGTTCCCATATGCATGCATATTTTTAAAGGTGTTATCATGCTTGTAATAATTATAATATATGGGATTTATATAGCACCGAAACTGTAGATTACATAAATCAAAGCGCTTTTGTACCCCCAAGTAATCGTGAGGGGTTTGGGGGGTGTGTGTCGCATCAGGATCTTTGGGTTTGACGGGGAGGAAGGGGATGACATCATCTACGTCAACTGGCTGAACATGGTGCGGGCAGGGTTGCTGGCCCTGGAGTTCTACTCCCCAGAGACCAGGGCCTGGAGACAGGTGCGTGGTGGAGAGACTGACATTTTCACCTTTTTTTTTTTTTTTTTTAATTATTATTTTTATTTTTATTTTTTTAGTGATTCTCTTGTCATATAATTCTTAGTGGATTGGGTTGGTTTGCAAGAAGACAGGTGGGTGGACTGACATTTTTTGCCTGTTAAAATTTTTTTTTTTTTTTCAGTGATTCTCTTGTCATAATTCTCAGTGGATTGGGTTGGTTTGTGTGGAGACAGGTGGGTGGACTGACATTTTCACCTTTAAATTTTTTTTTTTTTTTTTTTTTTTTTAAGTGATTCTCTTGTCATAATTTTTAGTGGGTTGGGTTGGTTTGGGTGGTGTTATTGTGTTATGCACTGCGGGTTTACCCATGGGAGAGAGAAAAAACAAAAAAATTACATATATTTTTTTTTAGTGATTCTCTTATCATAATTCTTAGTGAAATGGGTTGGTTTGGGTGGTGGTATTATTGTGTTATGCGCAGCGTGCCAACCCGACATAACTCGGGTCAAAAGTCCAGGGCCTGTTGCTAAAATTAGCTATCTCCTTCCCTTTTACTATGTCAAAGTGTGGTCCGTTCCTGCTATAATTAGCACCAGCTGTGGTTTGCTGTGGGCAGGCCCACATGAACGCTCGCTTCGTCATTCTGCGTGTGTTGCTGGAGGCTGGAGAGGGGCTGGTGTCCATCGAGCGTGTGACCGGGGAGGACGGGGGAACTCGACCTGAGGGTCACTCTGGACCGCTCCAAGATCATCGAGATCGGCAAACCTGCCATCGGCATCTTCCTTCACAAGCTGCAGGTGAGTGTGTGTGTTGTGGGTGTGTTGTGTTGTGTGTGGTGTTGTGGGGGGGGGGGGGGGGGAAGGGTGTTTGTGTGGTGTGTGTGTTGTGTGTTTGTGTTGTGTGTGTGTTGTGGGGGGGGGGGGGGGGTTGTGTTGTGTGTGTGTGTGGTGTGTGTGTGTGTGTGTGTGTGTGTTTTGTGTGTGTGTGTGTGTGTGTGCGTTGTGTGTGTGGGTGGGTGTGTATTTTATTTTATTTTATTTTATTTATTCTTCTATATCGAGGATAACAGAATAAGCAATCATGTGCTTTTTTTCATCCGGTCCCCGTGTGTATGCAGTTTTTGTAAATGTTGTCATCTGTTCCCACCGGCACACGATGGCCTACTCTTACGGAAAGCGGAACAGGATTTCACGTGTGCGTAAGATATTCTGCGTGCGTTCGCACATGGGGCCTCGGTTTAAAGTCTCATCCGAAGGACTTTTGGAAGGTGTGTGTGTGTGTGTGTGTGTGTGTGTGTGTGTGTGTGTGTGTGTGTGTGTGTGTGTGTGTGTGTGTGTGTGTTGTGGTGTGATATTGTGTGTGTGTGTTGTGTGTGTGTGGGGGGGGGGGGGGGGGGGGGGGGGGGGGGGGGGGTGTTTGTGTGTGTGAGTGTGTTTGTGTGTTGTGTAGTGTGTTTGTGTTGTGTGTGTGTAGTTTGTGTTGTGTTGTTTGTGTGTGTGTTGTGTGTGTTTGTGTGTGTGTGTGTGTGCCTCAGCTGACTCCGCTTTGCCATTATGAACGCTTTTGTTTTCCTGGATGTGAATTTCACAATGACAGCTCTGGATTTTGAAGAGGTGGAGTCATTGTTGTGGCTGTTGTGGCCTCCCTGGTTCTTTTTGTGTGGGCCTGTTCTGTGCACAGCAGAGATGTCCTCCCGTTTTACATCACACCCAGCTGCACGAAAGACCTTCAGAACTGTTTCTTCCATGTTTTCATTTACGGTTTCAGGGAGACCAACAATTTTGATAGCCTCTCTCATGCTGTACTGTGTGTATACACACGTGCACGCATACACGCCACACTCAAGCAATGGTTAAGTAGTAACAAAACAAAAATTTATAACACACTAGTGGTTTAATTTAAACACATTCCCTGTCCACAGGCGTACAAGAGCACGGCTGAGGTGGAGAAGGCCAAAGCCATGTACCAGCACACACACACACACACACACACACACACACACACACACACACACACACACACACACACACACACACCACACACACACACACCACACACACACACACCATGCATACATACACATACAAGCAATTATAACACACTAGTGGTTTAATATAAACACATTCCTGTGCACAGGCATACAAGAGCACGGCAGAGGTGGAGAAGGCCAAGGCCATGTACCAGCACTACTCTGACGTCAGCAACAGCAGTGAGCCCCACTTCCTGGACCTGCGCTCCATCGTGCTGGCCCGCAAACAGCCGCGCCGCATGTTCGTGCAGCACCACACCACAGAGCAAGGTGATATTGATGATAATAATGATAATGATAATAATCCATCGTCCTGGCCCGCAAACAGCCGCGCCGCATGTTCGTGCAGCACCACACCTCAGAGCAAGGTAACAATAATGATAATAATAATAATAATAATAATAATAATCCATTGTCCTGGCCCGCAAACAGCCGCGCCGCATGTTCATGCAGCATCACACCACAGAGCAAGGTGATATTGATGATGATAATGATAATAATAATAGTAATAAGCCATCGTCCTGGCCCGCAAACAGCCGCGCCGCATGTTCATGCAGCATCACACCACAGAGCAAGGTGATATTGATGATAATGATAATAATCCATTGTCCTGGCCCGCAAACAGCCGCGCTGCATGTTCGTGCAGCATCACACCACAGAGCAAGGTGATATTGATGATAATAATAATGATAATGATAATAATAATAATAAGCCATCGTCCTGGCCCGCAAACAGCCACGCCACATGTTCGTGCAGCATCACACCACAGAGCAAGGTGAGTCTGGGCAGGTGACTTGTCGTCAGCATCATCTGTGCTTCAGGTGTGTCGTGTGTATACAGGTTTGTGCTGTACATTGGAGTTTCAGGTGTATCGTGTGTATACAGGTTTGTGCTGTACATTGTCAGGTGTATCGTGTGTATACCTGTTTGTGTTTTACAATGTCAGGTGTATCGTGTGTGTTTGCGCAGCATCACATCCTGGAGCAAGGTAGGGCTGGGCAGGTTACTTATCATCATCATCCGTGCTTCAGGTGTATCGTGTGTATACAGGTTTGTTGCTGCTGTACATTGGTGTTTCAGTTGTGTCGTTGTATGTCATGCATTATGAAGGTAAAACACAATCGGGCTTGGTGGTACTGGAAACAGACGATGTGCCATAGAGCAGTGCTTGTTATTGTGGAGTGTTCCCCAGCCAGGAGTCACTCAAAATAGGCACTCTTATCTCTCACTCTCATCCGACCTGGGAATCACAGCGAGACCTACAGGATTACTGTTTCTTTTCCTTCTTTGTGGAACGCTCAGACAGCAACTATCGTCGTCTGTGTTGTGCTGCCATCAAGCACCTGACAAAGTCAAACCCAGTGCATCCAACTTCGGCATGGGAAAGAATTGTTATGTTTTAAGTCCTTTCTGGAAAAATGGAGAGGAAAAAACAGAGTACATCACAACATAATACATCACAACATAATACATCACAATACAATACATCACAACACATTACATCACAACCCAACCCATTTTCTGTTTTCTTCTTCCCCCAGGGGGCCAAGTTCAGCTGAAGACGTACGAGGCCACAGCTCAGGGCCTCATCCAGTCCTTCGCCGACCGCTTCCCCAACGGTTACCTGGACAACGACGTGCAGGAGTTGTGGGACTTGGAGCGGCCCTTCTTCAAGCCAGGTGGCGCTCACTGACCCCCAACAGGGGTGACCCCAAGGGAAACAATCCTGACTGTGAATACTTGAAGAGACGTACCAACACTGCAGAAGAGATGAGGAGAACCAAAGGGTGGAGGGGATGAAATTTTTTTTTTTTTTTTTAAATGACTGAATGATGGATTTAGCGGCTTTAATTTTTTTTTTTTTGTAATTGCAGGATGATTTTTTTTTTTTTTTAATATATACAGCTAGTATGCAGAATAATATAATGTAACTCGGTGAGATTTTCTGGTTTGAGAGAAAAGCTGTAAGACCTTTATATGTTTATTTCTTTGGGGGGTTGTCAGAATGATGTTTTTCGATTAACTTTATAGGATACACGAAACGTTTGAGGGTTGGTGTTTGTGTAGTGAGACTTTTCAAGGTATGCCTTATAAAGTGTTTTTGATCAACTTTGAACATGCAGGTTTCGCTTTTAGTTTACTGCAGAAAGCTTTAATTTTTTTGTTGTTATTTTTATTAATCTTGTGTAAAATTTTTACTTCTGGACATTTTGTAACTGTGAAGTGTTAATTTTTGTCTTAAAAACAATTAGGTAAGCAAAAAAAATGTTTTCAAAGGAGATAGTAGCAGTACTTTGAAAAAGTATTTAGTAAGCCTTCGCCTTATGTGTCTTAGTACAAAAAATGTCTGCAGTTGCAAATGAGCCCCTCCCCACCCACCCCCAAAGAATTTTTAAGTGTATGATTATGTTCTAGTAAAGAATATGCATATTTATATGCATATAGAAGTGCACTTATACACACACACACACACACACACACACACACACACACACACACACACACACACACAAAACACACATACACACACACACACACACACACACACACTAAACACACACAACACACACACACATACACACAGCATGAGCATGCGCATGCATCAAAGCACATAACCAGCATATCTGTTTACAGATTAAATTCCTGTATCTTTCTATTAACCTTGTCACTATATTCACAGATACCATATCAGTTCTTTCTTCCTTTCTGTAGCTTACAATTCAAGTCACTATTGTTGTTGTTTTTTTCTTTTCTTTTCTTTTCTTTCTTTCCAAGTATATGGTTTATCAGTAAGCCCGAATGTAATATCCAGCGACTGTAATCAAAATCATAATGCAGCGTAACACATCGTGAAATTTTACATTTCCTTTGAGCAGTATTGGTTCGGTGATTAGCCAACAGGTCAAAGGCAGCATTTGTTTCTCTTCCCTCCCCTTTTTCAACTTTTTTTTTTTTTTTGATTATTATCTCCTAATTTTTGAAACTTGTAAAGGTAAGCGGTATTGAGGGATTATGTCTTGGCTCTGTCTCATGTATACAACAGAAGGAAGACACAGGTTTAAGGTTTGAGAAGGGAGGAATGTCGAGTCTGCACCAAAATCCCTTTACAGCAGCACACGTCAATCATGGTCAGATATCGGAGGTTGACCTTTTCCTTATGCTCAGTGAGTTGAGTTGACTGACATACATGCTTGTGAACCTAGAATGAATAAAATATGTGAAGATGCTGGATCGTGTGTTGTGAAATCAGTGTGGGGTTCTGTCATATGTGTATTGCAGCAAAAGCACAATGGTTGGAATCTGAGTATGCATCAGTAAAGCATCAGTATGTGCTTTGATGCATGTGCATGCTCATGCTCTGTGTGTGTGTGTGTGTGTGTGTGTGTTTTTTTGTGTGTGTGTGTAAGTGCACTTCTATATGCATATAAATATGCAGCAAAAACACAATGGTTCCGTTGGAATCCAAGTATGCATCAGTATGCATCAGTTGTGTACTGCAGCAAAAACACCTTGTGTGGTTTGCTAACAATGACTATTGCAGGGTTGTTGTTGGCAGTAACATTCATTCTCTCTCTGTCTCTGTCTCTCTGTGCATTCCCTTTCCGGGTGGTGTGCATAGTGCCTGGTCTTCTGTGATTGTGACTTTGCAGGATGTCTGCCTGCTGGCCTCAGCCGACACATTCTGACTTCAGATCAGTTCATTTCATTATTCAGGTTGCATGCTAGGTATGTTTGTGTTTCCGTAACTGAATTGCTGACATGAATTAAGGATCTTTAATATGAATATTTGATCTCTTGCATGTGTATATATCTTTGAAGGGAATTGAAAAACTGGCAGGTCTGCACTTGAAATTGACATGGGAGATTGTAAAAATCCACACCCTTAATTCACCAGACACCTTTTGCTGAGATTTGAACCTAAGACTTCATTGACCCATGGGATTGAAGTCGAATGGTCTTAACCACTCTGCTATAGTCTCCATTATGTTTATGTCATTTGTATCTTCCAGTAACATTTATAAATATCATAACCTTTCCAGGTTTCTTGTGTCTTTTCCATCTTCAAACAGTTTTGGAGATGAAATGAGGAGAGAGAGAGAGAGAGAGTGAGAGAGAGAGAGAGAGAGAGAGAGAGAGAGACTGTGTGTGTGTTTGTGTGTGTGCATGCATGTGTGTGTGTGCATGTGCATGTGTTTGTGTGAGAGAGAGATTTATGTGTTTGTGTGTGGTGGGCATATCTTCTGTTAAACATCTATTCACATCAAGGGATTTGAGACAACAAACATCCATCTCTTCCACAAGAAAACAATTCAAAGCAATAATCATCTTTTCCACAAGTAAACAGTTTGAAACAACAAACATCCACTTTTCCACAGGTAACCAATTTGAAGAAACTAGTTCATTCTCTTTCCAACAAAAAAAAAAATCAATTTGAAATGACGCACCCAACAAGACAGTTATTTGCAACAATATATCTTCCTTTTCTTCCTATTCTTCACTGGCACCTTGGACTCCCTATATAATCATTTAACAACTCCCACTTTCTAAGTCTGACCCGTATTCCTCTACCATTTCAGAAGTGCTTCTCACACATTTCACGTCAATAACTCTTCACACAACTGCATCTGGCCAGTTTGACACAATATCCACAGTCAGCACAGTCTGCTATCCATGTGTAAATATACAAGATGTCATAAAGGTAAAGGTGTTCCATAACCTATGTAGTCAAACGGGAGCAAGGCATCAGAGACCTCAGCTTCTCCAGGGGCCAGCATATTGAGGGTGGCGCCCATCTCGTCTCCCTCTCTGCTTTTCCTTCCTGACCCTAAAGAGGCAGGTACCCATTTACAGCTGGGTGAACTGGGGGACTGTTGTGAAGCCAAGGCTCACAAATTGTGACCCATCCAATTTTTTACCCCTGCTAAACACCTTACTGGGGGAGGGGGGGGGGGGGGTCACCCAGCGTCTCTACTGTTTTCATCTGGGAATTACTGTGAGACTGGAATACACACTGGATGGGAAGTGTCCGTGAGTGCCTGTGTTCAAGACTTCGTCATATAGG
>CM060324.1:42343930-42346430 GCA_030674155.1 Stramonita haemastoma
CTGGGGATTTGTTTGGGGTTGTTTTGTTTTGGTTTTGTTGTTGTTGTTCTTGTTGTTGTTGTTGTTGTTCTTGTTTGGGGGGTGTGCCTAACAATTATATAGCCCCATTCTAACCTCAAGAATAAACCAGACATAAATATTTTGTTTGTTTTATGATGGGATGACTATACACACTGATACAACACAGACATACAGTGAAGAAGGGATAGTGGTGGGTGGTGGGGTGGGGGGGGGGGGGGGGGGGGGGGCAATTACACCAGTGACTCACAGTGTAAACAGATGGTGGCAGCATAGAGGTGAGCGAAGGCAGACCCCGCCAGCAGGAACATGTTGGAGACGGCAGACATGACGAACAGCGGGTACAGCAAGACAGCTTTGATACGCTGCAGTCCTGCTGCAGACAGCTTGCCGTGAAGCTTGGTGGACAGAAACACAGATGCAGATGATTCAGTGAACGTAGCAGTGATAAACCTTGTGTAATCGTTATAATATACTATTATTTTCTTTATTTATTTTTCATTTATACCCCTTTATGTCGTAGCAGATTTCTCTGCATGAATGAAATTCGGGCTGCTCTCTCTCTGGGGAGAGCGCGTCGCCACAAGTACAGTCAGTGCCTACCCATTTTAAAAACTATTTTCCTGTCTGCAATTGTATTTGTATCCCTACCAGAGTGGCTTTATTTCGTGTTTTTCTTTTTTTTTTTACATAATTTTGCCGGGGATAACCCTCTTGTTGCCGTGGGTTCTTTTACATGCGCTAAATAATGATGTGTAACACACGGGACCTCGGTTTATAGGCTCATCCGAAAGACTACCACCCAGATCACAACTCATGATCGTGTGGATGGGGGGAAAGTTTTGGGCCCAAACAGGATTCGAACCACCGTTGATATACAAAGGTGTTGATATATAAAGGTAAAAAGGTAAAGGTGTCCAAAAACCTAGGCGGTCGTAGGGAAGCGAGGCATCAGAGACCTCAGCTTCTCTAGGGGCCAGCATGTTGAGGGACGGTGGCGCCCATCTCCTCTCCCTCGCTGCTTTACCTTCCCTGACCCTAAAGAGGGCAGGCACCCATTTACAGCTGGGTGAACTGGGGGGAACTGTACTGAAGCACAGCTGTTGATATATAACCACAACAAAACAATTTCACTCGAAAATATATAGATCTAATTATCTGACTGAACTTACCAAATATTTCTGAAGCAGTGGCGATTGTTGCAGAGCGGCGCCGATATTTTCCAAAACCACTTCCAGGAAGTTGAGGAGAGACCACATCATGTAGCGGTACCCCCCGCCATGCCACAGGCCCATGACACAGAAGGTCACCAGCAGATTGCTCAGTCTACGCCACGTGCCTGTGTTCGATCCCCCTAATGGATTGTAGATATATCTGGAATGAGGGGGGGGAAAATAAGAATGAATGAGATGGTATAGTAAATGACTGGTAGTGTGTGCACACTTATGCACCACGCGCATGCATGGATATGTGCACGTGGGAACCTATGCATGCACACATGCCTGTATGCACGCACGCACGCATGCATTCACGCGCGCGAGAGCACACACACACACGCTTGCGCGCGCGCACACACACACACACGCACACACATAAACACACACAGCCAGACAGACAGACAGACACAGACAGACACAGACAGACAGACAGACAGACAGACAGACAGACAGACATACACACACACACACACACACACACACACACACACACACACACACACACACACACACCACACACACACACACACACACAATCTTGCACCCTCGTTAAATCCTGTTCCGTTTTTTATAAGAGAAGGCCATTGTGTGCCGGTGGGAACAGATGACAAGATTTACAAAACTGCATACACACGGGGACTGGATGTAAAAAAGCACATGAGTGCTTATTCCATCATCCTCGATATAAAAGAACAAATAAATGATATAACACACACACACACACAAGAAGGCAGGATGAAGAGACTCACCTTTTTAAGCAAGCGTACAAACCTGGATCAAAGTACCTGGAAGGAGACAGGTGTTATCTTTATTTACAAGTATAAATTGCATTTTGAATTTGTATACTACTTTAAGTCACGGCAGATTTCTCTGCGTAAAACTTGGGGCTCTTCTCATCCAGAGGAGAGCGCATCGCCACAAGAGCAGTGCCACCCATTGTTTTTTTTTTCTTTTCCTGTCTGCTTGTGTATTTGTTTTCTTATTTGAGTAGCTTTAATCTACAGAATTTTCCCAAGGACAAGTCTCTTGTTGCCGTGGGATCTTTTACGTGCCCTTAATGTGTGTTGTACATGGAACATCGATTTGTAGTCTTATCCGAAAGACTAGCACCCAGACCATCACTCACTGTTTAGTGGATAGGGGAAAAGTTTCGGGCACAAACGGAATGAACCCAGACTTTTCGCTTTCTAGGCAGGTGAGTTTTAAAATACATATTAGGAAGAAATTTACAAAACTGCATATTTTTCTTGTATCTGAGCAATTCT
>CM060324.1:42348930-42361430 GCA_030674155.1 Stramonita haemastoma
CCCCCAGTTCACCCAGCTGTAAATGGGTATCTCCTGCCCTCTTCAGGGTTTGGGAAGGTAAAGTAGCGAGGGAGAGGAGATGGGTTTGCCGCCCTCAATATGCTGGCCCCTAGAGAAGCTGAGGTCTCTGATGCCTCACTCCCTCCCCTACAACCATATAGGTTATGGGACACCTTTACCTTTTTTACCTTTATTCTTTTATATTATATCGAGGATAATGGAATAAGCACTCGTGTGCAGACAGACAGACAGACAGACAGACAGACAGACAGACAGACAGACAGACAGACAGACAGACAGATAGAAACAAACAAACCAACCTGTTCTTTAAACGACTTGAACGTCAAAGGCGGTCCATTGAACAGCAAAGGCACGTAAAACACATACACCAAGGCATCCACAAAGTCTGGCACTTCCGATAACACAGGCCACCCATACTGCTGCTGCTGCTGCTGCTGCTGCTGCTGCAGACACTCTCTGGCATCATCAGACCCACGCGCACTCCCGTTCCGCTTGTCCCCTACTCTCCAAGTCCTTTGTCTGTCTGTCCGTGGACAAGAATGAAAAGCACGTTTCTGTTTCACGAAAGAAGATTCCGTGTTCGAACACAAATGGCACACTCTTCTCCAACTCTGTCACAGTTTCGGTGGAGTTTTGGGAAGTGTTTGATTTCTGTGGCAGTGATGATGACGATGATGATGACAAAGAAGAAGATGACGAAGATAATACCGAGGATGGAAGTGAGGAAGATTTTGAGGTCTGTGCATTCAAGGACCACACACGTTCGATGGCGAAGCAGGTGCATCTCAAGTAGACAGAAGCCCAGATGTACAGGACTATGAAATAGTCTTCGTTGGTGGTTACTTGGAGAATTGTCATCTGGGGGGAGAAAAAAAAAGTACAATGTATATAATGAGTTTAACTTTTTTTTTCTTTTGGGGATTTGCGATGATAGATGAATGAATGAATGAATGGATGAATGAATGAATGAATGACACATTATTATGCGCACACGTGCTCACGGGTCCGCGGGCACACATGTACGTGCGCACATATACACTACACTACACTACACCACACCACACCACACCACACCACACCACACCACACCACACCACACCACACCACACCACACCACACCACACCACACTACACTACACACACACACACACACACACACACACACACACACACACACACACACACACACACACACACACACACACCTGTGTGGATGTAAAAAAGCATATGATTGCTTGTTCCATCATCCTCGATATAAAAGAATAAATAAATAATTAAATAAATGATTAAACAAACAAACAAATGAATAAATAAATAAATAACCTCCACCACACCTACCCAAACCATAAGAACCGCGACCACATCAAATCGATCCCACCCCCATCCCACCCAACCCCCCCGCCCCCTCCCACACACACACACACACACACACACACACTCGTCTAATATCACTATGAGTGAAGAGACGTTAAATTGGAGAAAGCTACACACTCACGCACACACACACACACACACACACACACACACACACACACACACACACACACACACACACACACACACACACATACACACACTCACACACACACACACACACACACACACACATACACACACACACACACACACACACACACACACACACACACACACACAACACTCACACACACACACAACACACACACACAAACTATTACCCACCAAACTCTGCGAATGGGAGTTACAAGCATAAGCACAGGCCAGCACCAGGACCCAGACTGCAGGCAAACTCCGCAGTAGGGACACGAGGTGGAAGAGCAGAGGGGTGAGGAACAGGAGCAAAGAGAATCGCCACGACTGCACACTGCAGGTCACTGCAGCCCCCAGCGCTAAGTACACCGCTTTTCTCGTCTGCAAGGCAATGAGAGTAGTAGTAATAATGATAAATGATAATAATAATCATTATTATTGTTATTGTTGTTATTATTATCCTTATCGTTGTCATTACTTTGTTTTATTAATATTTATTATTATTGTATTATCATCATCATCATCATCATCATCATCATCATCATCATCATCATCATCATCATCAGTAGTAGTAGTAGTAGTAGTAGTAGTAGTAGTAGTAGTAGTAGTAGTAGTAGTAGTAGTATCATAATATTAATATTTATGATGATGATGATGATGATGATGATGATGATGATGATGATGGTGATGATGATGATGATGATGATGATAACACCACTACTACTACTACTACTACTACTACTACTACTACTACTACTACTACTACTACTACTACCACTACTACTACTACAGAGAAATCTGCTGTGCCATAAAGTGGTACAAAATACAAATGCAATATATCTATATCTATATATGTATATCTATATCTATATATATATATATGTATGTATATATATATATATATATATATATATATATATATATATTTATATATATATATATATATAAACATTCTCTCTCTATATATATAGACAGATATAGATAGATATAGATATATAGATATATATATATATAGATATATAGATATATATATATATATATATATATTATATATATGATTATTCACCTTTGGCTGAATGGAGAGGTGGAAGAGGAGACAGGAGGTGAGTCCATGCAGACATAGGATGGGCACCAGTCGCCAGCACAGGTGAGAGGAATACACGGTCCACTCGTAGTCCCCTGCGTCCTGTCACCATCAGTCATAGCTTTATTTTATTGTTTTTATTTTTATTTCATTCATTTATATCGAGGATAACGAAATAAGCATTCATGTGCTTTTTTTCATCCAGTCCCCGTGTGTATGAAGTTTTGTAAATCTTGTCATCTGTTCCACCGGCAAACAATAGCCTACTCTTACGAAAAACGGAACATGATTTAACGTGTGCGCAAGATGTTTTGCGTGCGTTCACACACGGGGCCTCGGTTTATAGTCTCATCCAAAGGACTTTGGGGGAGAGTGGAGTCAGCACTGATGTTTAATTAACTCCAGGAGAAAAATTTCCTTGAACTTATTTTTATGTATGTGTATGTATGTATGTATGTATGTATGTATGTATGTATGTATGTATGTATGTATGTATGTATGTATGTATGTATGTATGTATGTATGTATGTATTATATATATATATATATATATATATATATATATATATATATATATATATATATAATCGTGTATGTATGTATGTATGTATGTATGTATGTATGTATGTATGTATGTATGTATGTATGTATGTATGTATGTATGCCTGCCTGCCTGCCTGCCTGCCTGCCTGCCTGCCTGCCTGCCTGCCTGCCTGAATGTCTGAATGTATGTATGTATGTATGTATGTATGTATGTATGTATGTATGTATGTATGTATGTATGTATGTATGTATGTATGTATACATTGGTGTGTAAGAAGATTGAAAAAAAGATAGTTACATTAGGCTATGCCTAGATATTAGAAAGAGGGGGATTACAGATTCTTCCAAATTGTAAAGGAATAACGCAAACCAAACAACAATGCATAAACCAATAGAAAAGGATATCAGCGATCCATGAACCGTTATTCATGAAAATTTAAAAAATCAATAATTAAACGGAACTAAAGAGGGTATCAAAAAAAAAAAAAGCAGAAACTTCAAAGAAAGCGCAGAGAATCACACTAGAATCTTCCCAACAATGAAGGGATTGTGATTAATTGAGAGCTAAGGCTTTTGAGTGTATTGATCCACTGGTTGACGAGTCTATCTACTCTGTCTAGATCTCTTCACCGTATATCTTTCGATCACAGTGTAGAGACGGGACAAAAAAATTGAAGTGGTATATACAGGCACGTCTTACCATCGAAAGGACTTGCTAAGACAGACATACAGGCCTGCAAGGCACAGTCAGTGCCAGGAGGAAGAATGAGAGGAAGAAGACAGAGAAGAGAAGGAGATGGGTGAGGAGGAGGAGGACAACATCTCAGACTGGACGTACAGGCCTGAGGCTGAGTGAAGGAAGCACTGAGAGAGAGAGAGAGAGAGAGAGAGAGAGAGAGAGAGAGAGAGAGAGAGAGGAGAGAGAGAGAGAGAGAGAGAGAGAGACAGAGAGACAGAGAGACAGAGAGACAGAGAGACAGAGAGAGACAGAGACAGAGAGAGGGAGAGAGAGAGACAGAGACAGAGACAGAGACAGAGACAGAGGGTAGACAGAGAAAGATGGAGAAGAGGGCTGGGGGTCAGGCACATCTATATGGCATCCCTGAAGTTGGAGATGACTGTGCGATTTGGTTTTTAGATTTGATTTTTCGTTCCTCAGCTAGAGCTCTGAGGTTCACCAATAACGGGATTTTTGCATATGCGACCGATTTTGCCAACCATTATGGTAGCTGTATTCAGACTTCGGGAGTGAGATCTAAACACGGCATGAATGTGCATGTTTCCTTTTGTTTCCCCTTTTTTTTTAAAAAATTGTCATTGGGTGACCGTTTGCGTGCCTTGGCTTCAGTACAGTTCCCCCAGTTCACCCAGCTTTAAATGGGTACCTGCCCTCTTTAGGGTCAGGGAAGGTAAAGCAGCGATGGAGAGGAGATGGGCGCCGCCCTCAACATGCTGACCCCTGGAGAAGCTGAGGTCTCTGATGCCTCGCTCCCCTACGACCGCCTAGGTTATGGGACACCTTTACCTTACCATCTATTCTTATCAGCACGTAATGGCCTACTCTTCCTAAAGGCAGAACTGGTTTCAACGCCTGCGAAAAGATGTTCTATATGCATTTGCACACACACACAGGACCTCGGTTCACAGTCTCATCCGAAGGACTTTTCTGGTGGAGGGGAGTGGAGTCAGTATTGATGACTTTTAACCCTAGGGTGCCTAGGTGGTGGTTCGAACCTGGGCCGTCAGATTTGCGAGCTTAACGCTTTAACCACATGGCTATAACTCTCCACCCCCACCCCTCCCCCGCCCCATCTCCCCACCGCAGGAGATATGATGCAATGTAATGTTAATGTGGATGGTAGGATTGTTTTGGTGTTACGTACAGTTTACAGACCTTTTTCCCACCCAGTAGGTCCCAGCCATCTTCCAGGTAGTGTAGTGAAGACTTCAGATCTGTATCAGAACATGATGGAACAACAGCTCTGTGATGAAATAGCAATTTGATATTATTCAAAAACAAAATCACACATACAGACAGACAGACAGACAGACAAACATACAGACAAGACAGACAGACAGACAGACATACAGACAACACACACACACACACACACACACACACACACACACACACACACACACACACACACACAGAGGAGTGATTGAAGCTTCACTACTCCGTGGTACCTTAACTGCGGGACATTTTTCATCTTTCAAAAGTCTCTGTTGCATTCGGAAGAGAAAAAAAAAACACTTTAACATCTTTGTGGCCCACTAAAACTGCCATCGAAATCTGATGACAGAAAGATGAGGAAAACAAACTCAAAATACATATTCTAAACCAACAAAAAAAAGCAACAACATTTTTAAAAAAGCCAAACAAAAACCCAGGACTTAGAGGGTAGATCTTTAATTAGATTTGCACGGACCAGAATTCAGATCTATAGGTACGTGATAGCTAAATGGTCAGAGCATTCGCTTTCCCCAAGCTAAGATTAAGCGGCATCGAGCGTGGTTTCCAGTTGGATGGGTGACCGTTTGCGCGCCTTGGTTTCAGTACAGTCCCCTAGTTCACCCAGCTGTAAACGGTAACCTGGCCTCTTGTGGGTCAGGGAAGGTAAAGCAGCAAGGGAGAGGAGATGGGCGTCGCTCTGAATATGCTGGCCCCTGGAGAAGTGAGGTCTCTGATGCCTCGCTCCCCTACGATCACATAGGTTATGGGACACCTTTACCTTTTACCTCTTTCCCTAAGCACACACTGTTGCGGTTACCTAATTGGTGACCGACTAAAAATTAGGACTAATGTACCCGGGTTTTTGTTTGTTTGTTTGTTTGTTTGTTTTTTGCAGAGTTACAGAACAGTTATTTCCGGTTCTCTGCTTTTGTTTTGTTTTCTATTCCTGCCCTCCCCCCCCCCCCCCCTATCCTTGCCTAGAACACACACACAGCACACACACACACACACACACACACACACACACCACCTCACCACATTTCATGAAAAACGGCGCTTGAGAACAGAAACAAAAGAAAACAAACAAACAAAAAAAACCATAAATACATGGCATCATCTATTCCAAACAAACGTCAAACTTACGTCTGGACGTGAGATGCAGACGGTAAATGCCATACAAAATGCCCGTCACACCCACAATCCAGTATGTCGTCTGCTCCCACACTGGAAGGAGCGGCACAAAAGGTCTGCCCATTGCTGTGACGTCTTTTGGTCACGATAACGTTAACTGACGTCACTTTGCCAGCAGAAGGCATGTTCTCTCTCGTAGAGACATTTCATCCACCTGAAAAATCTGCAACAGTTTATTAATCATTCATTTTAAATTGCGAAGAAGGAAAGTGGAGACAGCATAGCTTAAAGGTCAGCGCACCCGCTCGTCCCGAGCTAAGGGCAGACTTAACGCAGTGTTCAGCGTGTCATATAGATATAGGCCTTGGCACTTAGAGTACATAAAGAAAAAACACTTAATTAATAACATTACGAAATCTTTGCCCTGATCAGTCACTAGGCTCACCTTGAATTAACTGACTCGCCTTCTAGAAGCAGACCCCAAACTGTTCAAGAATGATCAGTAAATGGCCACGAGACGGAATCTTAATTAGGCCTACATGAATCGGTAAACTCACCTATAATAAGAGATACAAAAAAAAGCTGGTTGTTGTTCCTTGCAGCCTTTCACTCCTGAATTACTTGGATTTAATATTGTCGGTAATTATATATATATATATTATATATATATATTATATATATATATATATATATATATATATATATATATATATATATATATATATATAATTACCAAACTTCTAACGTCTACTTCCGAATTTGCGTGGTTACAGCATCGCACAACACTTTAATTTACGTCAAGAATTGGAATGACGTCACTTTTTACTGCCACTACAACTTCTAAAATTACTCAAACTTTTCAACGGGCTTACTGTGATATGAAATCTCTCTCTCTCTCTCTCTCTCTCTCTCTCTCTCTCTCTCTCTCTCTCTCTCTCTCTCTCTCTCTCTCTCTTTTATCACTATCCTCCACTGCCCTTACGTCTGAATGATAGATTGCCGCTATCCTCCCCTTATTTCCCCCCTTACCCACCCCCATCTAATGGCAGGAACAATAGCAGACTTATTGGGCATAGTCCTGACATGCTTCACTATCCCCGCCCTGCACATCCAACAGAAACTGCTGCTGTTGCAGACTTTGGTCAGAATGTCATGCGCCCCCCAGCTAACATCCCGTGGGATTTATCTTTAAGAGATTTCCTCATGTCTCAGATCATGCCCATACAATGAGGGTTTTGTCATGAAATATGAATGACCACAAACATTGGTATTAAAATTTGTGTGTGTGTGTTGAAATTTAATATGATATATTTGTGTATATATATGCATAATTTTTGTATCAAACTTTTCATACGAAGATGTGCCTGTGAGGTACACACATGTATAACCTATATCTATAATATATGTTAACCTAATTTGTGTGTGATGGTGTACCATCCAGCCCCTCTGGGCGTGCATAGTTTTGTTGATGCGTGGGTGCCTGTGTGTGTGTGTGTGTGTGTGTGTGTGTGTGTGTGTGTGTGTGTGTGTGTGTGTGTGTGTGTGTGTTTGTGCTTATGTTTGTGTGTGTATGTGTGTGTGTGTGTGTGTGTGTGTGTGTGTGTGTGTGTGTGTGTGTGTGTGTGTGTGTGTGTGTGTGTGTGTATGTGTCGCAGTGACAGCAAGGCCGATATATAAGAATTTTTGTCCTGAAATCACCTCGTGCTGGTAAACTGGTTGAGTATTTTTCATTCTGCCAGCTGGGACTTCTGTGGATTTGTTTGTTTGTTTGTTTGTTTTTTGGCAATTTTTGGCATATGTGATTTGATATTCAAGTACGACTGCTTGTGTTTTATACACTAGATTTGCAAATTTATTTGTCATAACAAATAGTAACCACTGTCTTTGTGCAGTTGTTTCTTTTCTTTTTTTCCTCTTTTTTTTTGTAATCCTATATAAGTTGACCTTCCCTTACAATTATTATATACGTTATTTTGATTTCCTTTTTGAATTTGTTATTTGATGTAATATATTTATGTATCTTTTTGCATGATGTCTTTAACTCTTAAAAAATGGCCTTCAAAAGAAGGATTGCGAGTTGGGTATTTAAACATAAATCATGTGTATAACAAACTAGACGAAATTGCAATGATTTTGGACAACTTTGGTAAAAATTTTCATTTGTTTTGTCTTTCTGAATCACGACTGCGTTTTCAAATACCAGATTCTGACCTGTTATTCCCTGGTTACAATGTCATTCGTCGTGATCCAAAAACTTCTAAAGAAACCGGATTATTATTATATTATAATCAGTCTGTCACATTGAATAGAATCTTTGAATTAGAACAGTACCATGTTGAATCTATATGGGTAGAAGTCAAGTTAAAACATACAAAACCATTACTTATTGGCTTTATCTACAGAAATCCCTCCGAAAGAATAAACTGGTATACTGATTTTGATACAACGATGGACGCTGCCACACTTTATAACAATGAAATAATACTGTTAGGTGATTTTAATATTGATCTATTAAAACCGCAGACTCAATGGGTTCAGCTTTTCAAAACCTTTAATCTAAATCAGCTTATTGACTGTCCAACACGTATTACAGACACCACCAGCACACTCATTGACCATGTTTACGTTTCTTCCAAACAGAATATAGCTGAAGTTTGTTCACCTGTTTTTTCGTGCAGTGACCATTTCCCTATTTGTGTAACTTGGTCAAGAAAAGGGATAAAAATCCCCAGGACAGGTCACAAAACAATACAATATAGATGCTTTAAACAGTTCAAAAAAGATGTTTTTCTTAGTGATTTAGCAAACTCCACTTTGTCTCATGTTTATCAGTACACTGATCCATGCAAAGCCATAGACTTCTGGATACACACCTTTTCTGAAATTTATAATAAACATGCTCCATTAAAAACAAAACGCGTGAAATCCAAGTCAAAACCTCCATGGATATCAGAAGAAATAGAGAAGGAAATAAAAGAAAGAGACTTTTTAAAGTCTAAACATGATAAAGATTTTAAAAACCAAAGAAACAAGGTGACAAACATGAAGCGTGCAGCCAAACAAAAGTACTTTCAAGATCTTGTATCTGACAGAAAAAACTGCAGACACATTTGGAAAGCCATTAATCTACTTACAAACAAAACAAACAAAAAAGCACAAACTACAGTAAAAGATATTTCTTCCTTGACGCTGAATAACCATTTTGTTGGGATAGCCAACAACTTAATAAAGTGTGAAGACTGGAAAAATAATGATTTGGAACATTTAAGGGCATATTGTGAGTCTAAAAATATACACTCTAAATTATGCATTCCATTTATCTCTTTACCTGAAGTGCTGACATCCCTCTTGCAATTAAAGCAGTCAACCACAAAGGATTTTGATGGACTAGATGGTAAAATAATTAAAATTGCTGCACCTGTAATAGCAGATACCCTTACCTATATTTATAATCTTTGTATTGACAAAGCTTATTTTCCTTCTCATTTTAAAAAGGCTAAAGTAATTCCTCTTTTTAAATCTGGCACATCAAATGATCCCTCGAACTACAGGCCGATATCAATTTTATCTATCTTATCAAAGCCTTTAGAAAAGCATGTACAAAAATGTTTACTTCTACATTTAGAAAAATATGACCTAATCAATCCAAGTCAATCAGGTTTCAGAAAAAAACATTCATGTCACACCGCTCTGATAAATATGGTAGACAAATGGCTTCTAAATATAAATAACAATATGTTTACTGGAGTTGTCTTTGCCGACTTTGCAAAGGCTTTCGACGTGATAAACCACACACTTTTGTTAAAGAAACTAAAGCTATATAGTATATCAAAGAATACATTTCAATTTTTTGAATCCTTTTTATCAAATAGACAACAGTCAGTCTTTGTTGGCAAGTCGCAGTCTGATTTTCTCACAGTTACCAATGGTGTTCCCCAAGGTTCAGTTCTGGGCCCTCTACTTTTCTCTATATATATTAATGATTTACCCTTATACGTGAACGCTTGTTGTGACTTGTTTGCAGACGACAACTCAATTCATGCTGAAAATCATTCCTTGCACATTTTATCATCTAGTCTCCAAGACAATATACATCAGCTTACCAGATGGGCAGAACTAAATCACATGTCCCTTAATCCCAGCAAGACTAAGTGTATGTGGATAACAACCAGACAAAAGCGACAGAACCAGCTCTCTTCTATGTCCCCTATAAATGTTTATGGAGAAAAAATTGAAGAAGTAAATTTCCACAAAGTGCTAGGAATCACTATTGATCATAATCTTTCATGGCAAGACCACGCCGCCAATCTAAGTAAAATTGTATCTAAAAAAAGTGTTTCAGTTGTCTAAAATAAAACATTTCCTTAATCTTAGCACTAGAAAACAGTTTTTCCATGCACACATTAATTCTGTTATAGAATATGCATCAACTTTGTGGGATTCTGCAAGTGCAAATACATTAAAATCTCTGACTAGATTATATAAGCGTGCCATTAAGCTTATTCTATTGAAATCAAGTTCATTAACTTCCTTGGATTATAAATCAGTTGGTATTTTACCATTAATTTGCAATTGGAATACAACAAAGCTTTAATGATGCATAGGATAGTATATGGTAATGCACCGCCCACTCTGACGAAACGTTTTCAAATAAACATATATAGTCATTCGCACAAATTTACTGTGCCAAAACCAAGAATTGATTTGTTTAAAAGTAGTCTTATTTATAGCGGTGGCACTTACTGGAATAACCTGCCTGCATACTTAAAAAGCATAACCTCTATGCAAAACTTTAAAAAATCATTGAAACATTTTCTTATGAATGAAAGGCTGCCAGTGATTTGCTGATGATCTTGTCCTACAATTTTTTAAATTTTTTTTTTCTTGTTGGTGAGACAAAATGTCAGTGATGTTTGCCATGACTTCATTCAATCATGTTTTTCATATGTCTCTCTCTTTGCTGTCTGTCATTCGCTGTCTGTCTGTCTGCCTGTGAAATTTGTCTTTTGTCCGCCCACCTGTTTATATTCTATCTCTCCTCTGTCTGTCTATCCCTTCTCTGTCTCTACTCTACTCTACTCTACTTTACTCTATTCTATTCTACTCTACTCTTCTCTCTAGTCAATCATCTTCTCTTTCTTTATTTTCTAATCTGATTTTGTGATTTTGTACGCTTGTTTTGTAAAAGATAACGATATAGGCGTAGAAAATGTTTATTGCATTTGGATGATGTCATGGATATATATTATTATTATTATTATTATTATTATTATTATTATTATTATTATTATTATTATTATTATTATTATTGTTGTTGTTATTATTTTTCCCTTTGTCTTCACTCATATAATGTCTATGTGCAGTTTGTTCGCTATTGCTATGCCTTTTTTTTTTTTTTTTTATAAATAATTTATTCAGTTTGTTGGGGTTTTTTTGTGTGTGTGTGTGTGTGTGTTTTTTTGTTTTTTTTTTGTTTTTGTTTTTTTTTTCCCCAGAGGGCTGGTTGTAAAAAAGCATGTTTGCTTATGCCATTACCCTCTTTAAATAAAATTTGTTCATTGTTCATTGTTCATTGTTCATTGTTCTCTCTCTCTCTCTCTCTCCTTCGGATGAGACTTTAAACTTCTCTCTCTCTCTCTCTCTCTCTCTCTCCTCTCTCTCTCTCTCTCTCTCTCTCTCTCTCTCTCTCTCTCTCTCTCTCTCTCTCTCTCTCTCTCTCTCTCTCTCTCTCTCTCTCTCCTTCGGATGAGACTTTAAACCGAGGCCCCGTGTGCGAACGCACGCAGAACATCTTGCTCACACGTTAAATCCTGTTATGCTTTTCGTAAGAGTAGGCCATCGTGTGCCGGTGGGAACAGATAACATTTACAAAATTGCATACACACGGGGACTGGATGTAAAAAAGCACAAAAGTGCTTATTCCATTATCCTCGATTTAAAAGAATAAATCAAATCAAATCTCTCTCTCTCTCTCTCTCTCTCTCTCTCTCTCTCTCTCTCTCTCTCTCTCTCTCTCTCTCTCTCTCTCTCTCTCTCTCTCTCTCTCTCTGTGAAATCATAGGTTGAACTGTTGTTGGTGATTGTGTGTGTGGTTTTTTTTTTAATACATAGTCCCTAATCAGGGCAAGGGAGAATGGAAAAAGTATGTACATACTTACTCTGTAACCATTAAAAATAAAGCTATTCACTCATTCATTTATTATTCATTCATTGTCTCTCAAGAAAAAAAAAACACCTCTAGAATGTCCGATGTATCGG
>CM060324.1:42376430-42378930 GCA_030674155.1 Stramonita haemastoma
GAGAGAGAGAGAGAGAGAGAGAGAGAGGAGAGAGATACGAAATACGAATACGAATAACGAAATGTTTATTCAGATTAGGCCATAGCCCCCAACTGAAGGGGTGATCATTTACATACCAATGTAAATCATTGCATTTTCAATCAGAAAATATAACACCAAATCATATCATATCATGTAATACCTTACGACATAGCAGCATCCAGTCGTTTTAAGGCTTTATAAATGTACAATGCCAAGTTGTTCAACACATTTTCATTTTTTGATGCCATAAGTACGTTGAACCGGAAACGACACGGATCTTTATAATATTTTGGTTGGATATATTTGATCCTCAGGTCATAAAGAACAGGACAACATAACACAAAGTGTATTTCATTTTCTTCTGAGTTATGGCATAGACGGCATATTGTTTTATCCGTTAACCTGTTGTATCTAAACCGATGACTTGCAATAGCTGATACACCAAATCTAAATTTTGTCAAAGCACTTTTAACATATCTGTTCATTTCAATTTCGGTATATGGTTCAGCACTATTTGTAACTTTAAACATACTATATTCCCTAAATCTACTACTGTTTTCTACATGGTCATGCCAGTCCTGCCACCTGCAGTCAATGATTCTTTGTTTGAAACATTTGATAAAGCTCCCAACATCCCCAACACCCTGATTATCCCAAACATATGCAAATCCATAAGTACTTAGACAAATCCGCACATTTGTAGCCCAAGTCTTCTTACCGTTAATATCCAGATTGTAAAGCATCTTATAAGCTCTGCTTGGCAGTCTATGATTTTCCAGTCTCATTATCCTAAGCCAGTACGTAATACATTTCACATAAGAATTAAGATATATTGGGTATCTTCCGACTTCTCCATAAATAAGATCATTAGGAGTTCGATTGTCCACATTCATAAAACGTTTCATGGCAAACAAATGAAGCCTTTCAATCTGATTTCCGTTTTCGAAAGCCCATATTTCGGCACCATACTGTAAAATAGATTGAACCTGAGAATCGAACAATTTTACAAATACTTTCAATGAACTGCAATCTAGTCTATAAATAACTTTGAGAATAACAAGTACTGCTCTTTTTGCTCTATTCATTAAATCCTGGCATGCAAAAGTAAAACTTAGTCTAGTTGAAAAAAATATTCCAAGATATTTATAGGCATTTACTACTTTAACAATTTCAGAGTTGTATTTCCAATGCTCATGACTGGCTAGATATCCCCCCTTACGAAAGACAATAATATTTGTTTTCTCCATATTTACCTTTAACTCCAATCTCGTTGCTGCATGATACAAACTGTTCATCTGTCTTTGTAAGCCTACGACAGTTGTTGATATCAAAATAATATCATCAGCAAAAAGTAACACAAATAATTCTATCACATCAAAAGAGACTCCATGCTTTCCATTTTCAATAATTTCTAAGGCAAGATCATTGACAAATAATGAAAACAATATTGGACTACACACATCTCCTTGCTTTACACCCCTTGTACAATTCACAAAGTCAGATAATGTTGCTCCATTTCTCACTCTAGCCCTTACTTCTCTATACATACTTTGTATACATCTGTGTAGTTTTCCTCTAACTCCATTTTTTAATAAAATAGGCCATAACAAATTTCTAGAAACAGAATCAAAAGCTTTTTGAAAATCTACAAAAGCAACATATAATTTTATGGTTATGTGCAAATTGCTTTTGAACAGCAGCTAACAAAGTAAACATATGATCTACTGTGCTATAATCCTTCTTGAATCCAGCTTGGTATTCGCCTGTAATATTATGTGCCATTACCCATTCTTGTAGTCTATTATTAACAACTGAACTATATATCTTACTCGCTATATTACACAGAGATATTCCTCGATAATTGTTTGTGTCATTTACATTTCCTTTCTTAAACAGAGGCAGAATGATGGATTCCACCCATCCCTCTGGATAGATGCCGTTATCAAACAAATGGTTAAATAACTTCACTAAAATATTTTAACACAGATTCACCTGAATATTTGAAAAACTCACCTATCAAGCCATCAGGACCTGCTGATTTACCGTTTTTTTAATTTTCCAACTGCTACCATTATTTCCTGTGCTGTTATAGGGCTATCTAACAATGCATCTCCCTCCCCTACGTCTTCAGTATCAACTGACTCAGTCACATCCTTTTCTAATACATCTTTGAAATGATCGAACCACTGACTTGTAGATATTGTATTTTTTTGGCTGAGATCTTTTACGTGATATTTTTCTTATAGTTTCCCAAAAGTTTGTCGGACGAGAGAGAGAGAGAGAGAGAGAGAGAGAGAGAGAGAGAGATCGGTAGATAGATAGATAGCTAAGTAGATTTATAGCTATGTAGATAGCTAGGTAGATAGCTATATAAGATAGATAAACAGATAGATAGATAAACAGATAGACAGATAGACAGATAGACAGATAGATAGATAGATAGATAGACAGACAGACAGACAGACAGACAGACAGACAG
>CM060324.1:42398930-42406430 GCA_030674155.1 Stramonita haemastoma
TAAATTTCTGCGCGCATGCCTGCGTACTGCTCTTTTGTCCTTGTGTATAGAACGCAAACATACAGTAACCTGCTGTGCCTATGTAATGTTGGATTATATATCTATATTACCAATACTTGTGTGTGTGTTGCGGTGTGTGGTGTGTGTGTGTGTGTGTGTGTGTGTGTTGTGTTGTGTGGTGTGTGTGTGTGGTGTGTGTGTGTGTGTGTGTGTGTGTGTGTGTGTGTGTGTGTGTGTGTGTGTACATGAGTGTGTGCGCGCGCGCCCGCGCGCGTGCAAGCGCACTCTCGAGTGCTAAAATGCCAGTAGGTGCAGAGGGGGCTTGCATTATCGTGTACATGCATTATGTGGGTCTGCTATTTTCCCCTTAGTTTTGAAAGGTCAGGGCGAAAGATCAGCAGAGGTCAACTACCCACTTGACTGACAAACGTGACCAGGAGAAGAAAAAAAAACAACAACAACACAACAACACAACACCCCAACAACAAAAACAACAACAACAACAACAACAGCACAACACCCCAACAACAACAACAAAAACATCAATGATAATAATATCAGTAGTTTACCTTGACTTATGTTTGCAGCACCTCCATCCACTCCCACCCCTATTCATGCTCCCCCCCCTCCCTCCACTTCCCCACTCCCATCCCAGCCCTATTCCTTACCTGCCCACTCTCTACCCCCCCCCCCCCCCCCCTCTCTCTCTCTCTTCATTCCCTATAACCCACTCTTCCTCCCCTCTCACCAACATTATTATAATTATTAGGCATTAATTTTGATTCTCTCTGTCTCTGTGTCTCTGTCCCTCTCTCTCTCTCTCTCTCCCTATGTCTGTCCGTCTCTGTCTCTCAGTGTCTCTGTATTTCTATCTGTCTGTCTCTTTCTGTCTCTCTGTCTCTCTGACTCTGTGTGTATGTGTGTGTGTGTGTGTGTGTGTGTGTGTGTGTGTGTGTGTGTGTGTGTGTGTGTGTGTGTGTGTGTGTGTGTGTGTGTGTGTGTATGTGTGTGTGTGTATATGTTGTGTGTGTGTGTTTTGTGTGTGTGTGTGTGTGTGTGTGTGTGTGTGTGTGTGTGTGTGTGTGATATGTGTGTGTGTGTGTGTATGTGTGTGTGTGTGTGTGTGTGTGTGTGTGTGTGTGTGTGTGTGTGTGTGTGTGTGTGTGTGCTGTCTGTCTGTCTGTCTGTCTGTCTCTCTCTCTCTCTCTCTCTCTCTCTCTCTCTCTCTCTCTCTCTCTCTCTCTCTCTCTCTCTCTCTCTCTCTCTCTCTCTCTCTCTCTCTCTCTCTCTCTCTCTCTCCTGGTGGTTTAAGAGTCATGCGCTTATGATCTGCTGACCCGGGTTCGGATCTCGTTCAAGAGGAATTTTTCCTGTGGAGTTAACATCAGTGCCGACTTCATTCTCCCCAAAAGTCCTTCGGATGAGACTTGAAACCGAGGTCCCATGTGCGAACGCAAGCAGAACATCTTGCGCACACGCTCAAACCCGCTCCACTTTTCAGCAAATTCTTCTTTGCAATTCTTCTTCTTCCGAATTCCTTTTCATCGGAATTCTTCGCAATTCTTCTTCCTCGCATTTTTTCTTCACAGTTCTTTTTCGCAATTCTTCTTCATCGCAATTCTTCTTTTTCACATTTCTTCTACTTTACAATTTTTCTTCTTCACAAATTCTTCTTCATCGGAATTCTTCGGAACACTTCTTCCTCGCAATTCTTCTTCACAATTTTTTTTCTTCTTCGGAATTCTTCATCTTCACAATTTTTCTCCTTCCCCATTCTTCCCAATTCCTTTCCTTTGCAATTCTTCTTCGTCGCAGTTCTTCTTCTTACTAATTCTTCTTCTTTGCAATTCTTCTTTGCAATTCTTGTTGTTGTTGTTGTTGTTGTTGTTGTTGTTGTTGTTGTTGTTGATCTTCTTCTTCTTCTTCTTGTTCTTGTTCTTCTTTTCTTCTTCTTCTTCTTCTTCTTCTTCTTCTTCTTCTTCTTCTTCTTCTTCTTCTTTCTTCTTCTTCTTCTTCTTCTTCTTCCGCAATTCTTCGCAATTCTTCTTCGCAATCCTTCGCAATTCTTTTTTTCTTCTTCTTCTTCTTCTTCTTCTTCTTCTTCTTCTTCTTCTTCTTCTTCTTCTTCTTCTTCTTCTTCTTCTTCTTCTTCTTCTTCTTCTTCGCAATTCTTCTTCTTCGCAATTCTTCTTCTTCGCAATTCTTCTTCTTCGCAATTCTTCTTCTTCGCAATTCTTCGTCTTCTTCTTCGCAATTCTTCTTCTTCTTCTTCGCAATTCTTCTTCTTCTTCGCAATTCTTCTTCTTCTTCTTCTTCTTCTTCTTCTTCTTCTTCTTCTTCTTCTCTTCTTCTTCTTCTTCTTTTCTTCTTCTTCTTCTTCTTCTTCTTCTTCTTCGAAACTGCTCCACCCCCTCTCCACTCACCTCCTCCTGTGTCACTCCCCTACACTTACTCCAATGCCTCAAAGAAGATTACTTTTCGCCACTTGCTGCGATTTCTTTCACCCCGGCTTATTCCTGACTTAACAGTTATTTTTCTCCTGGGGACAGGGTCGCATTAAAATTCCTCAATATCTTAGTTTCAAATCTCTCTCTGTCTCTCTCTGTCTCTGTCTCTCTCTGACTCTGTCTGTCTGTCTCTGTCTCTGTCTCTCTTCCCTCCCCTCCCCTCCCCCCCCCCCCCTCTCTCTCTCTCTTTCCCTCTCTCTGTGTTTCTCTTTTTTCATCTCTCTGTCTCTGTTTCTGTCTCTCTCCCTCTCTCTCTGTCTCTCTACGTCTCTCTGTCTCTGTCTCTGTCTGTCTGTCTCTCTGTTGCTTTCTGTCTCTCTGTGTGTCTCTGTCTGTCTCTGTCTCTGTCTGTCTCTGTCTTTGTCTCTGTCTCTGTCTCTGTCTCTCTCTGTCTCTCTGTCTCTATGTCTCTCTCTCTCTCTCTGTCTGTCTCTGTCTGTCTGTCTCTCTCTGTGTCTCTTTCTCTGTCTCTCTCTCTGTCTCTCTCTCTCTCTTTCTCCCCTTTCTTCAACACCCCCTCCTCCCCCCTCCCACCCCCCTCTTACCGTCTGCTCTAATCCCCAAGTAACAAATCGTATGAATCAAACAAACAACTTACTTTTGCCCCCCTTGCTGTGAATGAATTTGCCCACACTGGCATTACCATTACTTCCACAGTACTTATTCTGTGGACAGAGTCACATTAAAATTCCTGTGTATCTCAACTCCAAAAATCTCTTTCTCTCCACCCCTCCCCCCTCCTCCTCTGACTGTTTCCATTATCTACCTATGGGATGGGGGGTGTGGGGGTGGAGGGGGTGTGTGGGGTGGCTCAGTGGTTAGAACACTCGCTTTATTTCCCCAAGCTAAGGTTAAGCAGCAGCATCGAACGTGGTTACTATGTGGATGGGTGACCGTTTGCGCGCACTTGGTTTCAGTACAGTCCCTCCAGTTCAACCAGCTGTAAATGGGTACGTACCCGCCCTCTTTAGAGTCAGGGAAAGTAAAGCAGCGAGGGAGAGGAGACGGGCGCCGCTCTCAATATGCTGGCCCCTAGAGAAGATGAAGTCTCTGATGCCTCGCTCCCCTACGACCCACATAGGTTATTGGATAACTTTACCTTTACCTTTTACCTATTTCTTACCTTCTCATCTTGCTATCCTGTCCCCCTTGTTCACTTCATACACAGACGTTGACTTGACTTCTTCCTTCACTCCTTCAGAAGTTTCTACGTCACTGCAACGCATTTTTTTCTGACAGTGTGTCATAGGTGAGAGGAACCTGGCAGAGGACATTACTCTCCAGGAAAGATGGGGGAACGGGTTTAGCCTAGTGGTCAGAACATTGCACTCGCAATTTGACGACCCGGGTTCGATTCCCGCTCGAGGGAATTTTTCCCCTGGAGTTAACATCAGTGCTGACTCTACTCTCCCCAAAAGTCTTTCGGATGAGACTGTAAACCAAGGCCCCGTGGGCGAACGCACGCAGAACATCTTGCGCACATGTTTTATTACCCTGTTCCACTTTTCGTAAAAGTAGGCCATTGTCTGCCGGTGGGAACAGATGACAAGGTTGACAAAACTGCATACACATGGGGACTGGATGTAAAAAAGCACATGAGTGCTTATTCCATTGTCCTCGATATAAAAGAATAAATAAAAGGAAAAAAAATGATACTGCCTTTAAAACAGTTCTTGCTTTTTCGTACCTTCGGCTGTTGTACACACCTGTAAAGGGGAGATCTGGATGGCAGTGCAAATTCATACCTAGATCTGTAATGTTGCTTATGTAGTTTTGGGAGAACAAAAGATTTTTGAGAATCTTGAGGGGGGAGGGGGGTTGTTGGTCGAGGAATACACACACGCACGCACGCATCCACACACACCCAGACACGCACGCACGCACGTACACACATACACATTATTATACACACACACATACCCAAACACACACACACACACACACACACACACACACACACACACACACACACACACACACACACACACACACACACACACACTCCACACGACACTTGTGACAATACTAGCTTCCAACTTCCAAGAACACACACACACACACACACACACTTCTAACCCATGACTTCAGTCATTGATCGAAACAAAACAGATTTAATCCCCAATCTGTCAATGCCTGGCACAGTGACGACATGTGCCAGGGAAAAGGGAGATTACTCCCTCCATTCATAGAGGGCGCCAATCACCGGAAGCTGAAAGTCGTCTGCATTAAGGCCAGGTGAAAACCAATGCGGCACAAGTTTGGTAGAGAGAGGGTTCAAGAGTGTCGAGTGTCACTTTGACTAATTCGTTGATAAAAGCGACTGGAACAGATCGGCAATATTTATTTTTTCCTTATCGCAAGTGAGTTAATTGCTCGGAGAGGTTTTTAGATAAGAACATTACAATCTCAGTCAAGGTTGATGTGTTAACTAACGATTAAAGATCGGTCTAGGTAGTGTTGGTACTCTGGGTGACTCGTTGGTACAGGTGTCCTATAACCTATGTCGTCGTAGAACAGCGAGGCATCAGAGACCTCAGCTTCTCCAGGGGCCAGCATATTAGTGAGGGCGGCGCCCATCTCCTCTCCCTTGCTGCTTTACCTTCCCTGTCCCTAAAGAAGGTAGGGTCTCATTAACTTACAGCTGGGTGAACTGGGGGACTGTATTGAAGCCAAAGCGCGCAAACGGTCACCCATCTGATTGGTAACCACGCTAGATGCTGCTTAACCTTCGCTTTGGTTTTTTTTTGTTTTTTGTTCCTCGGCTTTTGCTTCGACGCTTCACCAATTGTGAGATGTTGCGTATGATACAAAGGTTGTTTTTGGTTTGTTTGTTCGTTTGTTTGGTTGGTTGGTTAGTTGCTTTCTTTTGTATATATTTCTTTTTATTTGCTTCTCTTTTTTTCTTTCCTTACTTTTCTTTCTTTCTGCTGTTTATTTTTTTGTTGCTTTATTCTTATATGTACCTCGCTGTCTTCTCTTTTCTTCTAAATGCTTTTGTTCTTCCCTTCTTTATTTTCACTTCTCGTTTTCATTTTCTTGCACTTGTTTTGTTGTTGTGCTTGTTGCCATCAACAGTATTATCACCATTGTCATCACCACCACTATCGCCATCATTATCATCATCATCATCATCATCATCATCATCATCATCATCATCACCATCATCATCATCATCATCATCATCATCATCATCATCATCATCACAATTGCCATCATCAACACTATCATCATCACCACTAACCCTATCATCATCGTCATCGTCATCGTCATCGTCATCGTCCTCCTCCTCCTCCTCCTCCTCCTCCTCCTCCTCCTCCTCCTCCTCCTTCTTCTTCTTCTTCTTCTTCTTCTTCTTCTTTCTTCTTCTTCTTCTTCTTCTTCTTCTTCTTCTCAATTTTTCTTCGCAATTCTTCTTCTCTATATTTCTTTACCTCCTTCTCCCACGTCCCATCATCATTTTCCTTCTTGCTCTCTTCCCTTACTTTTTTTTTTGCCTTGAGCTGTTTAGTGACTATAAAAGGCGAGGCTTCTTCAAACTTTTATGTAGAGCATAAATTTGCCACGAGGGACACGGTTTGCCTATAGATACAAGACCTAATGTGAAGCAACTTGATACTGACTAGACAGACAGTAACAGGATAGGTCACGCAGCAATAATCAGATGAATGATCCAAAGTCCTTGGAGAGTACACGAAAAGCCCCCACTCCCCTCCCCTCCCCTCCCCTCCCCTCACACACACACACACACACACACACACACACACACACACACAACACATACACACACATACACACACACATACACACACACACACACACACACACACACACACACACGCACACACACACACACACACACACACACACACACACACCCCACCCCCTACCAAAAAAAAAGTTCAAAAGTAACCATGATATCTAACTGAATGAAAAACATGTTGCTTCTGGCCAAACCAGAAATAGTACTTGCACTTAAGTGCACTTTAGTACCTAATTAAGGTTCAAAGTGTTTTGTCCTTCTTCTTTGTTGAATGCTCAGACAGCAACTGTTGTTGTCTGTCATATAATGAACGAAAATGTATTTTCAACACCATCCCTGAGGGGGGGGGGGGGGGAACAATGGGTAGGCGCTGCACTTGTGGCGACGCGCTCTCCCCGGGGAGAGCAGCCCGAATTTCACGCAGAGAAATCGGCTGTGATATACAGTGGTATATATATATATATATATTTTTTTTTAATAATAATAAATTGCACTGTCATTTAATTAAGCGCCTGACAAGTCAGGCCCAGCGTCCGACTTGAGCATGTGAGAGAGAACTGATAATATTATGTTTTATTAGTCTTTCTAGAATGAAGGCCGGAGAATGGACCGAGAAGGTAATTAAATGATAGACAAGGAGATGACAGGAAGAAAAGGAACAAGGCAGGCAGAAACAGAGAGAGAGAGAGAGAGAGAGAGAGAGAGAGAGAGAGAGAGAGAGAGAGAGAGAGAGAGAGAGAGGAGAGAGAGGAGAGAGAGAGAGAGAGAACTGCTAACACAGAATTTCAAATGACCGAGAAGGCAGTAAAAAGACAAAGAGGTGACAGGAAGTCAATGCGTAAAGAGAGAGAGAGAGAGAGAGAGAGAGAGAGAGAGAGAGAGAGAGAGAGAGAGAGAGAGAGAGAGAGAGAGAGAGAAGAGAGGAGAGAGAGAGAGAGAATTGCTAGCACAGGATTTCTAGAAAGCGAGAATGCTATTTAAACTGTGACAGGCCACAGACATTCTCACGGTACAGGGAAAGTGGTATGTGATGTTGGATTAAAAAAAAAAAATCAAAGGTGCCAAAAAACCTCGGAGCATCCTTTCAAAATTATCTAGAATTTACACCTGGTGATAAAGCAACAATTCATTGTCAGAAAAAAATGTGTAATTCGCCAAAACAAATCTCAATCTAGACTGATATTCATAACAGCTTTTGGGGGGAGTATTTTGATATGGTTGCAAATTGGAACA
>CM060324.1:42413930-42416430 GCA_030674155.1 Stramonita haemastoma
TTGGGCTTTTTGGGTGTTATTGTTGTTGTTGTTGCTGTTGATGGTGGTGGTGGTGGTGGTGGTGGTGGTGGTGATGGTGGTCTTTTTTGTTCCTTGGTCAGAGCTCTAAGATTCATCAATGATGAGGTGTTAGCGTATGCGACTATTTTTTACCAACCATTAAAGGTATCCGCATTAAGTGACGCTCCACCACGAAATGAGTCGCTTAGCACATTACCCAATTTTGCGCTAGGAGCCTTTAAAGGCAGGTGGGGGTCAAGTTGTCAATTTTGAGATTTTGATTGATTATTAAACTAGATCTGTTTATTTATCTTATAATGAAATATCAAGGTATCATTTTTATTCCTTTTGCTTTTAAATGTGTTTTGAAAATACCAAAGCACTCATTCTGACAACCTGTTACTAAAATAAACTTGCCCGTTTCTCATTTTGTCACATCCTGCAGTCTGTCATTTCAATTTGTAATAATGTTGCACAGAATTGTCCGATTTTCAATCTATTTTTTGTATTTGATAGCCACTTTATTGCACATTAATAACATGTCAATAACTAAAAATTGACCTCATGTGCACTCCGTCTCATTATGTGGTGGAGCGTCACTATTTTTAACTTCGGGCATGATGTCTAAAAGTGACACCAGCGTGCATGCATTTTTTTTTTTTATAGAAAAGATGTCGTGATCTGTTCATATTGGAACAAAATGACATAGTCTTATGAAAGGCAGAACGGGTTTAAGGTGTGTGCAAGAAGTTATGATCGTGTTCGCACGTGGGACCTCAGCTTCGAGTCTCATCGAAGGGATTTTCGGGGGAATAGAGTCAATAACAAAAGATAAAGCTAAAGGTGTCCCATAACCTATGTGGTCGTAAGGGAGAGAGGCATCAGAGAACTCAGCTTCTCTAGGGGCTAGCATCTTGAGGGCGGCGCCCATCTCCTCTCCCTCGCTGCTTTACCTTCCCTGACCCTAAAGAGGGCAGGTACCCATTTACAGCTGGGTGAACTGGAGGAACTGTACCGAAGCCAAGGCGCGCAAATAGTCACCCATCCACCTGGTGACCACGCTCGACGCTGCTTAACTTTGACTTGGGGAAAACGAGCGCTCTGACCACTGGGCTGTGCCGCCACCATGAAGTCACTACTGATTGAAACTTCAGGGGAACGCAGGCCGTCAGATCTAGAGGTTCAACGCTCTAACCACCAGGCTGTCTGACCTCCATCCCACCCCCCACCCCCACCCTGTACCCCCTTTAAGAGTACCCCCTTCAGTTTCCTATTCATATGGGTTTATGAAGTCTTGGGTTTGAATCTCGGTAGCCATTTATGGGAAATGAAGAGTGAGCATTTTTGGGTGTGATTTTTTTTTGGGTCTCTCTGTCTCTGTTTTTGTCTCTGTGTCTGTCTCTCTGTCTCTGTCTCTCTAGCTCTGTTTCTATCTCTTTCTGCCTCTCTCTCTTTCTGTCTCTCTCTCTCTCTCCCTTTCTGTCTGTCTGTCTGTCTCTCTCTCTCTCTCTCTCTCTCTCTCTCTCTCTCTCTCTCTCTCTCTCTCTCTCTCTCTCTCTCTCTCTCTCTCTCTCTCTCTCTCTCCCTTTCTGTCTCTCTCTGTCTCTTTCTCTGTCTCTGTCTGTCTGTCTGTCTGTCTGTCCCCCCCCCCTCTCTCCCCTCTCTCTCTTCTCTCTCTCTCTCTCTCTCTCTCTCTCTCTCTCTCTCTCTCTCTCTCTCTCTCTCTCTCTCTCTCTCTCTCTCTCTCTCTCTCTCTCTCTCTCTCTCTCTCTCTCTCTCTCTCCTCTCCTCTGTCTCCCGATACCCCTCTCTTTCTCTTTCCCATCCCAGAAAAAAAGAGAAGGGGCAGGATATGATACAACTTGGACTATAAAGATATAAGAAAAGTGTATTCAAACATGCCATGAATCTCAGGACAGAATAACAATGGTCATAAAGATTATGACCATGAAAGCAATAAAAACGCTGACAATGCATGAAAATGAACAACGCCACACTGACAGAAAACGCGAACAATAATGTTTTAACACACAGTAAAAACAAAACAACTGCCAGCACCCCTGTCTGTTCCTAAATCAATAGACGAATAAAAAAAAGAAAAGACAGAAGAGATTAAAATGTCTCTCCTTTGTCTCCGTTTTTTGTTTGTTTCTGTGTTTTGTGTTACTTTTTCAATCTTCTATTACAGTTGTCATGTTGTGGATTTTTTTTATGCTACTTCTTCATTTTAGAGTTTTCTCATGATATGCATTTACAGCAGAACCAATGATAGAAATATCCTTTTGAAATATACAGCTGAAACTAATCATGACATTACTACCATAGTGTCAGAGTAACTGATATATTTATATAAAAAAAGAAAGTGTTCCCATGATATATGGGGTCATTGGGAGCGAGATGTCAGAGACCTCAGCTTCTCTAGGGGCCAACACATTGAAGGAGGCGCACATCTTTTCTCCCTCGCTGCTTTACCTTCTCTGACCCTAAAGAGGGCAGGTAC
>CM060324.1:42436430-42443930 GCA_030674155.1 Stramonita haemastoma
CAATCTAATTAATAGATAAATAATAAAGGACCAGAGATGACATCATAAGTCACAGCTTGTTATCTTGAAAAGAAAAAATGGAATCTCCATCATCATTAAAGAGTAAATATATTCTTCAGCATGTCTTTGTTTTGACTTGTTTGACTTAAAGTAATAAGAACAAAAACTTTCCACCATATGTATAGGCACCCATCAGTCTCGGAAGACTATGGAGTTGTGCTTTAGTCTTTAGAGCGCAGAGCCTGGGTAAGTAAGTATGGAGGGCAAACTGTTACCCATGCAGCAGACCCCCCCTCTCCACACCACTGGAATGGTCCATTGGAAACGCAATGACTGATATGAATGGTTCCAGTACCGTCGCAGGAGCCACCAGAACGTTGCCATATACAGTCTCGAGCCGCCCTGGGGCTCCAACTCCCCGAGGTTTCCTCAGGGATGGTGTCTAAACACAACACCTTTGTGCATGCTGGGTTTAAAAAAAAAAAAAAAATTGTCACATGCTCCTACCGGCACATGATGGCCTGCTCTTCCGGAAGGCGGAACGGGGTTTTAACGTGTGTGCAAGATGTTCTGCATGCGTTCGCACATGGGGCCTCGGTTTATAGTCTCATCCGAATGACTTTGACATTCAGTTCGATTTTTTCGTCAAACTTTTCCACCATAGTTGTATAGAAAATGAGTCATTTACAAAGCATAATTATTTTTAAAGCATAAGATTTAACAGAGGTAAATGTCCATTAACTCAATTCAACTTTGGGGAGTCAGAATGCTGCTACCTTCAGGTTGGGCAAAACAGTTGATGTCCAAAATCTTACCCTTGGTGAACCCCAGAGCTCTAACTGGAGAACAAAAACAATTCAACTCAGCTCGACGACTGTCTCCATCGCTGCTGCAGTCAGTAGAAGCTCCTGGCAAAGGCACCAGATCTCACCATCTTTCTCCCTCTATGCTGAGTTCAACAATTACCTGTGGTCCTATCAGACCACTGATCTCAGTAACATTGGACATGTAGGATGTGGATCATCTGCCTCTTTTCCTTCTGCCTTCAACCTTGCCCAGAAGAACTGTCATCATCAGTTTTGTATTGTGTGTTTCATTTTGATGGCCAACATATCTCAGGCTGTGCTTATCAATTTCAGTCAACAGTACATTTTTGTTTTCGCACTGATAGTTCATCAAGAATGCTTTCATTAAGTTTTGTTCTAATGACTAATTTTGACCATTAGAAGTTACATGTAGAACCACACTTCAGCCACCTTTATTTTGTCTCTTCCTCATTTTCATTGAGAAAAAACAACAACAAAACTTCACTACCTAACCTACTTAGTTAAGGCACCGTCTTGAACTAAATGTAACTACTACCTGGAATAAATGTGGCACATGTCAGGAAATACCCCTAGGGATATTTTCTGTGGCACGTGACAGACTAACACCCAAACCTGCCCTTTCCACATCTCTCCAGGGATTGAAAGATCGCGGGAGGTAAAGACGAGATTAAATCTGGGCCATGCAGCAACTTTACCCCCAGGGACAGATTATGAGGTAATTCTGACGTGACATCAGCCACCCCCACCCCCACACCTGCCACCCTGCTGTTAGAGCAAAGGTCAGTGACTGCCTGTCTGTCTCCCTGCAAGTTGTCCTTGTTCTGTATGTGAGCTGAACGTATTTGTTTTTGTTTGGTAGAGGTGTGTTTTTTTGTTTTTAGGTTTTGAAGTTTTTGGTTTGAGTTTTTTTTTGTTTCTGTCAGATGAGCAGAAAGTTCCCACAGCACAGCATAGCATGGCATAGGACAACACGGCACAACAGAGTACAGTACAGTACAGTACAGTACAGTACAGAACAGTACAGTACAGTACAGTACAGTACAGTACAGTACAGTACAGAACAGCAGATTAGAACACAGCACAGCACAGCCCAGCACAGTACAGTACAGTACAGTACAGTACAGTACAGTACAGTACAGTGCAGTACAGTACAGTACAGTACAGTACAGTACAACATAGTACAGTACAGTACAGTACAGCACAGCACAGCACAGTACAGTACAGCACAGCACAATACAGTCAGCACAGTACAGCATAGTACAGTACAATACAGTATAGCACAGTACAGTACAGTACAGTACAGTACAGTACAGTACAGTACAGTACAGTACAATACAGTACAGTACAGTACAGTACAGCACAGCACAGCACAGTACAGTACAGTACAGTACAGTACAGTACAGTACAGTACAGTACAGTACAGTACAGTACAGTACAGTACAGTACAGTACAGTACAGTACAGTACAGTACAGTACAGTACAGAATCTTCACCTTCACCTTCAATACATTACAGAATAAATCACATGACATTACACTGCAATACAGTATAGCACATCACATCACATCACAGCACAGCACAGTACAGTACAGTACAGTACAGTACAGTACAGTACAGTACAGTACAGTACAGTCAGTACAGTACAGTACAGTAACCATTAGTAAAGTGCAAAATAATACAGAACAGTATACAATATGCAATAGTTTGAAAGCATCCATACATAGGCGGGTACTTAAAAGCCTGCATTAAAAAAAATCCATTATCTTCTGTCTGTCTGTCTGTCTGTCCCTCCGTCCATCTGTGTCTGTCTGTCTCTGTCTGTCTCTCTCTCTGTGCATGTGTGCTGCGAAGTCTCTCTCTCTCTCTCTCTCTCTCTCTCTCTCTCTCTCTCTCTCTCTCTCTCTCTCTCTCTCTCTTCTCTCTCTCTCTCTCTCTCTCTCTCTCTCTCTCTCTGGCAATTTGACGACCTAGGTTCGAGTCCGGTCGAGGAGATTTTTCTCCTGGAGTTAACATCAGTGCTGACTCCACTCTCCCCAAAAAGTCCTTCGGATGAGACTTTAAACCGAGGCCCCGTGTGCGAACGCACGCAGAACACCTTGCACACACGTTAAATCCTGTTCCGCTTTTCGTAAGAGTAGGCCATCGTGTCCGGTGGGAACAAATGACATTTGCAAAAATGCATACACACGGGACTGGATGAAAAAAAGCACAAGAGTGCTTATTCTGTTATCCTCGATATAAAAGAATAATCAAATCAAATAAATAAAAAATCTCTCTCTCTCTCTCTCTCTCTCTCCTCTCCTCTCTTCTCTCTCCTCGTCTCTCTTCTCTCTCTCTCTCTCTCTCTCTCTCTCTCTCTCTCTCTCTCTCTCTCCTCTCTCTCTCTCTCTCTCTCTCTCTCTCTCATCTCTCTCTCTCTCTCTCTGTGCATCCGCGTGCACGCGTACTGCGAAATAGTTGCGGGGGTGGGATGGTGTTCGTGTCTAAGCATTAATTTAGCGTGTGGTGTATGCATGCCTACATGTCACAAGTCAGTGTTTTCAAAACTGCACAAGCACTCTTTTTCATACATAACAATATCTCCCTTGTCGAGTTTTTTTTTTTTTTTTTTTTACAGCGATAGGCGTGGGCTTCCTTCCTCATTATTATCATTCCTTTAGTAATAACACCACGTTATTATTATTTTATTTTTTTTAGTCCTGGTAAGCATTTTTCACGGGTGGGGGGGCTTAAACACTCCTTCACAGACGTGACACACCGCTATCATCCTCATCATCTTCATGACTGCCAGAAAGGAAGAAGAAGAAGGAGAAGAAGAAGGAGAAGAAAATGCCTCTCCAGTGTCATCTATCTCCTCCAATCACATGCCAGCTCTCTTGAGTCCACCGCCGCCCATCGTGGGAAACCTGCCTCTTTCAACCAATCACCGACAACAACACACATGACGTCAACAGGCCTAGGCCAAAAAAGGAAAGGGAGAGAGACGTGAATGAAAGCAGAGCGGTGGCAGCGGCGGGGGCCCTCACCCGAGCGCGTAAACATGTGTGTGGAGTTGTGTTCATTCTTCGCATTCTTTCTCCTCCTTCCCTTCCCTCTCCTCTCCTTCCACCTCCTGGCACCCCCCACCTCTCTCTCTCCCCCCTTCCTCCTTCCCTCTGGTTTAGCACTCCTCTCTCTCTTATTCCTCCCTCCTCCCTCCTTCTATCGCAGCGTGCCAGCCCCACTAGTAGTAAGGCGAAAGGCCGAAGGGGGAAAACAAACAGGTAACAGGGTCGCAGCTATAAATTTCTCTCTCTGGCTCGTGGCACGATCACTTGTATGGCAGGCAGGCTGCGAGAAGCACGGAAGTACTACTACTACTACTACTACTACTATCCTACACTACTTCTAATACTACTGTGGCCAAAAAAAAGTGTTTCTTTTCTTCGTGGACTTGACTGATTGACTAATTTCATTTATTTGTGTTTTAAAGTTGTGGTGCTGTGTTTTGGGTTTATGAAAGAAGAACGTGCATTGCTTTGCAATTGTTTGAGAGAGAGATTGGTATTAGCCTAGCTTGCGGAAGAAAGTGACTTGTGGTGTAATGTTTTATCAGTGATGATGTTCGGACACGTGTGTTGTTGTGACATCTGAAAACAGAAGCAGCTGCCAGTTGAATGAGATTGTCTTTTTTGGTCAAAGTTTGCGGTTGCGTTTCTGTTTGTCTTTTCGCTGTTATAAACAAACTTAATCTCTTTGGGATTCCATGAAAAAACTGACGAGGATTAATTACAACTGACCAAAATTAATTTTGATTGTTAATTTTCAACAACTTTTTTTTTTTTTACGTCAGTGTTATTTTTTGTGGTTTGTGCTTGAAAAGAACAAAATCTTTATATTTCTACATTTCGGCAGTCAATGTTAAGAAAAAAAAACCTCAACCTAAACTTGAACATTGAAACATTAATTCAGATCAGCAAAAAAACCCACACAAAACGAAACAAAAACTTTAAAAAAACCCAACAAACCCAAAACGACAAACAATTGTGAATAAACGCGTGATTGTTTAACAGAGCAAAACTTTTTGTGCTACACACACACACAACACACACACACACACACACACACACACACACACACACACACACACACACACACACACACACACACCACACAGGTCCGGGGAGGGTTCTGCGACTGATATATGCTGCCAAGTGGCGCTGGACTTTGCGAAAGGGTTCCGGACTTATATGTCATTTTCTGACTTCATCATGTTTGGGGCGGAAACATTCACGGCTGTTAACCACGACAGCATTTGTGCTGGTGGTAAGTGGCCTTTTCCTGTAAGACTGTCACTGTCATTGTCATTGTCACTGTGTGCATTGTGTGCAGTGTGTGTGTGTGTGTGTGTGTGTGTGTGTTGTGTGTGTGTGTGTTGTGTGTGTGTGTGTGTGTGTGTGTGTGATGTGTGTGTGTGTGCATGTGTGTGTGTTGTATGTGTGTGTGTGTATGTGTGTGTGTGTGATGTAGTGTGTGTGTGTGTGGTGTGTGGGTGTGTGTGTGTGTGTGTGTGTGTGTGTGTGTGTGTGTGTGTGTGTGTGTGTGTGTGTGTTGTGTGTGTGTGTGTTGTGTGTGTGTGTGTGTGTGTGTGTGTGTGTGTGTGTGTGTGTGTGTGTGTGTTGTGAGGGCGGAGATCATCTTAGAATAGAATAGAATGCCATCTCTCTGTTTCGTTTTTAGCCTACTAGACTAGGTCGCTTCCGGGCTGCTAGGCCTATGCGTAGTATACGGATCTGGGGATGAGTAATCGTGCGTTGTAGTCTCTCTCTCTCTCTCTCTCTCTCTCTCTCTCTCTCTCTCTCTCTCTCTCTCTCTCTCTCTCTCTCTCTCTCTCTCTCTCTCTCAGTTTATAGGTTGGGGGTGGGTTTTTTTTCCCCTCTTATTATTAATATTATCATGATTTCGTTGATGTTTGGTACTATCTCCGGTTTATTATTATTTTTTTAAGGATAGCTCAGCCTTTCTAAGAATGTTGTTTTCTCTTTATTTTCCTTCTTTTCTCCTCTCCTTCTTCTTGCTTCTCTTGAGTTTACCTTCTGTTTCTTTGTCTTTATTGGCGTCGTCACCATGATCTTTATCCTCCTCCTCCTCCTTCTCATCATCATCATCATCATCATCATCATCATCATCATCATCATCATCATCATCATCATCATTTTCTTCTTCGTCGTCGTTATCAGCGTCATCGTCATCATCATCATCATCATCATCATCATCATCATCATCATCATCATCATCATCATCATCATCATCTTGTTCTTCTTCTTCTTCTTCTTCTTCTTCTTGTTCTTGTTCTTGTTCTTCTTCTTCTTCTTCTTCTTCTTCTTCTTCTTCTTCTTCTTCTTCTTCTTCTTCTTCTTCAGCATTATCATCATCTTTATCGTCTTCTTCCTTATCATTTTCATTGTCATATTTTTCTTCTTCACGATCATCACTATCATCGTTGTCTTTTATATTTTCTTTATCATCATCATCGTGACGATCTTTTTCGTCTTCTTCTTCTTCATCAGCATAATCATCGTCGTCGTCATCATCATCTTCTTCAACATAATTTTTCTGACATCATTCAAGCATCATCATCATCATCATCATCATCATCATCATCATCATTGTCGTCGTCATCATTATCATCATCGTCGTCATCATTATCATCATCATCATCGTCGTCATCGTCATCATCATCATCATCATCATCTTCTTCTTCTTCTTCTTCTTCTTCTTCTTCTTCTTCTTCTTCTTCTTCTTCTTCTTCTTCTTCTTCATCTGCTTCTGCTTCTTTTCCTTTGTCCTCATCCACATCCCCATGATCTTACTAGATCTAGTACTGTTTTTTCTCATCTCTTCTTCATGTCCTTCACCCTCTTCGTCCTTATTTACTCCACCTCCTCCTTCTTCCTCTTCCTCCTTCTCACCTCCTCCTCCTCCCTGCTTCTTCTCCTCCATCTCCTTCCTCTCATCACTTTTCCCTCCTTCCTACCTTAATCCAATAAACTAACTTAACTACCCAAGCCCACATTTCCCAGGCCAAGGTCTTTTGGCATCCGAATATCATAGATCATCTCTCCTTGTTTACTACAATGAATAACTAACTGCCTACCGCTCGCTTCACTACAAACCACAACAACAACAACGACTACTACTACTACTACTACTACTACTACTACTACTACTACTATACTACTACTACTACTACTACTACTACTACGTCGTCATCATCATGATCATCATGATGATCATGATCATGATCATTATCTTCTTCTTCTTCTTCTTCTTCTTCTTCTTTCTTCTTCTTCTTCTTCTTCTTCTTCTTCTCTACTACTACTACTACTACTACTACTACTACTACTACTACTACTACTACTACTACCACTACCACCACTACCACTACTCCTACTCTTACTCCTCCTACTCCTCCTCCTCCTCCTACTACTGCTACTACTACTACTACTCCTACTCCTACTCCTCCTACTACTACTACTACTACTACTACTACTACTACTACTACTACTACTATACTACTACTACTACTACTGCCATCAATAACAGAAGCACAGGCAGGTATTCGGGTCACCCCTTCAATGGGGACAAGGCCAAAATCAAAATAATATAGGACTACTATCAGTTAGGCTACCCTT
>CM060324.1:42456430-42458930 GCA_030674155.1 Stramonita haemastoma
TGGGGGGGGGGGGGGGGGGGGGGGGTGAGAGAGATATGTGAAAAAATAAAGAATGAGAGATATATACATATCATCAAGGAGAGAGAGAGAGGGGAGAGAAGGAGAGAGAGAGAGAGATGAGAGAGGAGAGGAGAGAGGAGAGAGAGAGAGAGAGAGAGAGAGAGAGAGAGAGAGAGAGAGAGAGAGAGAGAAAAGCATAAATCCCTGTCAGAGTGAATGATATGTAAGTATGTATGTAAGCCAGTAAGAATGGAAGGAAGAAACAAGCAAATGACATATAATAAACAAGCAAGTAAGTAAGCGAACAAGCAAGCAAGCAGCTAATTATATACTTAACTGAACTAGCTAACTAACTAGCTAACTGATTGACTGACTGACTGACGGACTAACTAACTAACCAACTTACTTACTTACTTTATTTTATCTTATTTTATACCACTTTTTGTCACAGCAGATCTCTCTGCGTGAAATTCGGGCTGCTCTCCCTGGGGAGAGCGCCTCGCCACAAGTGCAGTGCCTACCCATTATTTTTGTTCTTTTTCCTGTCTGCAACTGTAGCCTATTTGTTTCCCTATCAGAGAGGCTTTTTCTACAGAACTTTCCAGGGACAACCCCCTTGTTGCCGTGGGTTCTTTTAACGCGTGTGCCAAATAAAGATGTGTAATACACAGGATCTCGGTTTATCGTCTTATCCGAAAGACTAGCGCCGAAACCACAACTCATGGTCTAAGGATGGGGGAAAAGTTTTGGGCCCAACAGGATTCAAACCACCGTACACTCCGACCCGGACTTTGCATTTTGCAGGCGCGTTACCACGACTACCACCGATCTAGTACTTACTATATAATTGAGTACCTGCTACATACCTACGCCTTTGTCAAAGCACACTCGATATCTGTCAAATATTGGACAGTAGTTCTCCGGAATTCGGTGAATGGAGAACATACATTAAATGTTTAAAGATCGTGTGGAAGGGGGGTGGGGCGAGCGAGCGAGCGAGAGAAGCGAGGACGAGCGAGCGAGAGAGAGAGAGAGAGAGAGAGAGAGAGAGAGAGAGAGAGAGAGAGAGAGGGGAGAGGAGGAAGGAGAGAGAAGAGAGAGAGAAGCGACGCAGAGCAGAGACAGAGAGAGGAGGGGCTAGAAAAGGGAGGGGGGGGGGGGGGGGGAGAAGAGAGCAGATGGGAAACATGAAGAGAGAGTAAATAGAATATGAGCAATGAATATTTCCATTTCTCCACCTGTCACCAATCCTTCTGCTCCTCTTTCTTGTTTCAGTTGTTGTTGTTATTGTTGTTGCTCCTCTCTCCTCTCATTTTTTCTGCTTTGTCATCACATCATCACATCATCATCATCATCATCATCATCATCTTCTTCATCTTCTTCTTCTTCTTCTTCTTCTTCTTCTTCTTCTTCTTCTTCTTCTTCTTCTTCTTCTTCTTCTTCGCAATTCTCGTTTTCTTCTTCTTCTTCTTCTCCTGCTCCATTTTTCTTCTTCAAAACATTGATTGACTTTAGTGTTGCTATATATCATTCTACTGGGATGCTAAGCCATACAATAGTGATTTTCCAGTATACATCTTGTATCAACACATTCAGGTCTTGGTTTAGGGTCAAACCAAATGACTATTACAAAAAAAATAGTTAGAAAAAAACACGATTACAGCTGCAAGAAGGACGATGTAAAGTTATACGAAGACTAATTTTAATTTAAAATCAACCTACTCTTTTTTTTTATTGGGGGTGGTGTAGTTTTCTTGGTAGGACACCGGGTTGGCCGTAATAAACATGGCCGTAAAGGTCAAACATCGGGCGATCAAGGCCCTGGAAAAAGTCAGTGACTTACTTACATAACACAACACAGGCAGCAGACTACTGCATGCAGGCTATAATAATTATCATGATGCCTCATTTACTCTGTGTGTGTGTGTGTGTGTGGTTGTTCTCTGCTCTTCGTCTCTCTCTCGTCGTCGTGCTTTTGTTGTGTCGTTGTCTTTTGTCTCTCTGTTCTGCTCTGTCTGTCTGTCTGTCTGTCTGTCTGTTCTCTGTCTCTGTTCTGTCTCTCTCTCTAGGCAGAATTCTTGGCAACATTGGAAATTAAAATTTATAATATTATGGGCTGTATAGTGTGTGTGTGGGTACATGTATGTGTGTGTATGCGTGTGCATGTGTGTGTATGTGAAAGTCATGTCTTGTGGTGTGAGCTGTTGTGTGCGTGTGTGCTTTGTGGCGCGCGTGTGTGTGTGTGAGTGTGTGTGTGAGTGTGTGTGCGTGCGTGTAACGTAAGTGGATGGTGCGTGGTAGGTGTGTTTGGGTGGTGGAGATTTTGTGATGGCGGGTTGTGTGTGGTGGGGTGGTGGTGTGTGTGTGTGTGTGTGTTGTGCGGCGCGTGTGTGCATACAAGCGTACGCACGAGTAAGTATATATGTGCACGCATAGGTGTATGACCGATGTATGCTTCATGTTGTGTGTTGTTCCATCGTGTGTGTGTTGTGTTTTGTGT
>CM060324.1:42463930-42466430 GCA_030674155.1 Stramonita haemastoma
TCACCCATAATTAAGTTACAAGCATTTAAGATTAAAACAGCCAAATTCTACACTAAACCCACCTTCTTCATACAAATTTGAACAATTCTTTTTTTAATCTTAAAGGCTCTTTAACGCATAGTATGCCATACAATCAGTACGTCTTCAAACAAAAAAACTACTTTTTTTGGTTTAAAACTAAATATTTCTTCAGACTTTTTAGCACAGGTGGTGGACCATACAATAATTTTGTCCCCTCATTCTCCCCCCTTCCCCCTCACCTCCTGTCCCACTCCTCCCTCCCTCCCCCCTTTTTTTGAAGGCAGGTGCGAGGCGGAGGTAGCAGACGACAGGAAGACAAACCGTTAGTGACCTTGTTGACACAGGGGACAGTGGACAGGACAGTGTGTGGTGCTATCAAATAGACACGTGCCTGCAAGGTCACTGTAAGGGAGGGAGGGAGAGAGAGAGAGAGAGAGAGAGAGAGAGGAGAGAGAGAGAGAGAGAGAGAGAGAGAGAGAGAGAAGAAGAAGACAGACAGACAGACAGACAGACAGACAGACAGACAGACGCGCAAACAAGACAAAGGAAGATTCTAGGAGGGTTTTTTCTTTTGTTTTTTGTTTGTACTCTTTAAGATTTCAAATTTTCCCAAGATGCTCTTACTCACAACGTATTGTAAAAGGACTCGTTCTGTAATGTACTTTTTTTTGTTTTTTTATATACCACAACAAACATTCATCTTAAAGAGTACAGGCCATTTTACCAATTGCCTATCTCAGTGCTCTGGTGGTAAAACCTAGTCTAGAGAGCATGCTGAGTAGTGATCCCTGATATGAATTTATTGCTATTTAAGCGTGCGTATTATTTGATTTTTTGGGCTTGTAAACATGGAGAAGGATGCACCGGCAAATGTGCACACCAGCTGACCGGTAGATTTAAAATATGAATCATGAAATACTGAAGACAGAAGGCAGACAGGCAGAGAGAGAGAGAGAGAGAGAGAGAGAGAGAGAGAGAGAGAGAGAGAGAGAGAGAGAGAGAGAGAGAGAGAGAGGAGAGAGAGAGAGAGAGAGAGAGAGAGGGCTCAATACTCAAGAATCCTTTATCACCTTAGAAGAGAATTAAGTACCGAACGCACACACACACACACACACCACACACACACACACACACACACACACACACACACACACAACACACACACACTTTTCGCCTGGTTTTCTAAACATTTCTTTGTCTAGACTTCAGCGCCGCCTTCAACTTTTCGCCCTCTCAACCTTGTTAGTACCTACCTAAACTAACTCTAAAACTGGCGTGGCACAGGGGGACACCCTAAACCCACGTTCTTTCCCACTGACTCACGAGCATAGCTTGTCTCACCCTGAAGATGTTTGTAACGGATCTCGACATCTGTTATGAAGTGGATCCAGGTGATGAATTTATCAGGCACACCCCTTTCCCCCTCCTCCTCTCCCCCACCTCCTCCCCATTAGTAACTCACACATCTGTGACGCGTAACTTGTCACGTTCCTAGACTGGAAGAATCCCAGGTGTTGTGCGGTTCACCTTTTCCGCAGCATCAGTGCGTTCCCGCTGTCTTGCATGCTTCATTTTATCGGTTATGTTATACTTCAACACCTGCAGTGGCTCTTATTCTGTTGCTAATGTCCCGTAAAGTCATGCTTTGCGGAAGAATTTTATGCTTTGAGGAAGAATTTTTTAGGCGGGGACTCGTTGATTTTGGGAAGGGACCGAGGAGGGCATCGGCCTGTGGGTCTTGGTTTTTGACCCAAGAGTCATGGTTCAGTTCCTTCTGCGCGCTTCACCGAGTCGAAACAATTTGCCAAATTAAAAAAAAAAACCCACCTTGCACAGAGTTGAATTTCTCCCTGTTTTTCAGATGAGAAAAAGAGATCTGAAAAGTGTCTTGCTGTAAGGTACCACCGCAGGTGGAGTTTCAGTCACCGCCTGGACCTCTGATGAGGGCTCATCCAGGAGCCGAAACTGAGTCAGGTCAGGCCAAAGGCATGGGTTCGTACTCAAAACTGCCTACACTGCTGCCACTGAAAGACATTATTCCCTAGAATTTATTTTCATTTCATTTATTTTATACTGAATCTTTGATAAGTCATTTTCAAAATGATTGAGAAGTTGGTACATACACTTGTTTTTCCTCCACTACTTTTTCCTCAATAATAATGATAAAAAGGAAGGCGGGACAGCCAGAGGTTAGTTGGGGGTAAGTAAAAACGAAGCATTTTTAACTTCAGACAGAGAGACAGACAGAAAGAAGCACACAGGAACAGACCGGACAAACAGTCAGACAGACAAACAGACATACAAGAGTTGTGAAGGGAGGGTTAGTTTGGAGGGAGAAGGGAGAAGGGTGGTGGTGGTGGTGAAGGGAGACATTTAACCTCTGATGGCTAATGTCAAAGGCCATGTTTTGCAGGTCAGCAGTCAACTTCAAATACATAGAGACACGACAAGACTTGGTGGTCCTCTGTATGCCTTATTG
>CM060324.1:42475974-42480974 GCA_030674155.1 Stramonita haemastoma
AGAGAGAGAGAGAGAGAAGAGAGACAGAGACAGAGACAGAGACAGACAGACATTCAAAACAACATTTCATGCCACACAACATTTAGAAATAAAAAGCATACGTTGTTATCTGATCTTGTATAAATCTTGTTAAGCATAAACCCACCACACAAAAAACTATGTTACAAAACCATTGGGTTCAAATCAACAACAGTGATGAAGAATGATGAGAGTTGAACAAAGCAATAAAAACAAAAGCAGCTGATAATAATTTTTTTACTTTGATTTTTTTTTCAGGGAGGCGTGGCGTACCCCGTTCATCCAAGCAATGAGATGCTTACAAAACAGAGCCAGGCAATGAAAAAAAGCAACACAACCACACAGAAGACTGAAGAAAAGTAACGAACGTTTTCATTGGAAACAACCTGTTCCTTTTCATTGGACAACAACCTGTTCCTGAAACGAACACGTGAAGGATTTTGGGATGGCTATAAACCGATGGGATTCCGCTCACATACAGTTGTTTTGTGTTTGTGTGTTTGCTTGTTTGTTTTCTTTATAAAAAAAAAAGAAAATGGCGGGGAAAAAAAAAGAGAGAAAAAAAGCCAAGAATGAAGATGTTTTTTGTGAATGCCATTTTGAAAGGGAACTGACGATTCTGTCATCTTCTCGGCAGATAACTGTGTATATAATGATGTCTGTACCATACTGTGGATGATTCCGTGTGATTCTGCAACATGTATTACACTTATATTCATTCAGAGAAAAGATACTGAAAAGGGCTGATCAAGCCAATGATTGAATAATAAAAAGCTGATTTTTGGGTCAGTTTGTATATTATGATTCTTAAAATCTTATTTCCAATGATTTTAAGAAGTTGCTTTTTTAATGAAAATCCCCCCCCCTCCTCCTAAGAGCAGCCCAACGAATGTTTTGCTTATATGACAGACAACAATAGTTTCTGTCCGATCCAGCGTTCCACCACAAAGAAGACAAAGACAAGTATAAGTGATTTGGGATATTTTTTTTTATCACTGTCTTAAACAAAAAGAATCAGAGAACACGATGACTTAATTCACTGTTTAAGTTATATTAAAAAAAAAATTGCTGTAAAACATTCAGATCTTTCCACCACCCCTTCATCATGCTGTATAAACACGCTGCTCTCATATGAGAACGAATAAAGACTTAAAAAAAAAAAAGTAAATGAAAAAAAAAGAAAAACTACTTTCTAACTTTCAGTTTTGTGAATTGAACAATTATGACAAAGAGGCTTGCTTGCCGTGTAGACGAATATTGGTACCATAATCTGGACTTCTAGCTATGTTAGCGAGAACAATACCCCTCTCCTTCCTCCCTGTCCCTCCTCCACTACCCTCCCCCCCCTTCCCTCTTTTATCTCCCTCACATTGCAGACAGACGGAGAAAGGAAGAAGAGGAAGAAGAGGAAGAAGAAGAAAAGGAAGCCACGAATCTTGTATGGATACACAAGAGGATACTGCACGTTTTGTGATGCTCGCCCTATGTGGTGATCACGGCGTAAAACATGATGAATTAATGAATGGATGGACCTGCTATAGTAGTGGGCAAATGTAGCGACGATGAAGAAACTGGTTGTGCAATAGTACCACTACAGTGTGGTACCTACTTACTTATTCGTTGTGTTTGTTTGTTTTTTTTCTTATATGTACTGTTAAGGTATAGTTCTGTGTAAAGTAATCTATCGTTTGTACAGACTGTGTTGTGGTGTTGTACGAAGGAATGACAAAAATGAGTATTGACTCTTATGACTGAATTTTTTTTCCTAAGTTGTTCATGTTGTCCCTAAATGAACGATTTGGATAATTTCTCGCGGACAACTTCTTTGATGTTTTTGTTGTTTGTTTGTTCCCAAAAGGAAACTGGTGAGACGGTTTTGCGAGATAAAAAAAAAATCAATTTTGGAACAATTTTGCTTAAAGACTTTGGATACAGTAATTTTAAGATGGTTTATTTTTTTGCTTAGTGGTTTTTATTTCAGTGTTTGCTTTTGTTTTGTTTTTTCTTGTCGGGATCTTTAAAATGAGTCTCTTTTCCCTGTTATGTGTGTCTTGCTATCACATTGTTCTAACATGACTTTTTGCAGCTAGAGTTTTTGACTATAAAGAAACCCACAATAGTTAATGAAAAATCGTAGCTATAGTTGTTTAAAATGAAATTTGTTAAGGGAAAATAGACATTCATTTTGCTTTTTTGTTGATGGTTGTTGATTTTTCGGGGTATTTTTTTCTGTCTTATTGTATCTGAGATTGTGTTAAGCTGAAGGTTTTGTTTACTGATGGGTTATGACTTTGTGTTCATAGAAAGTAAGTAGTTTAATTGTACTCATTTTTGTTTATGGTCTTTTCTGTTTTATTAAGAAGGGTTGCTCTTTTTTGTTTTTTGTTTTAGTTATCTAATGTTTGTTGAAGACTTGTCAAGCTTAACATAGCATTTTGCTTGCTGCATGACGTCACAATCACGTGATCAATGACTCGGCGCCACTGGGTGCTTTGATTGGTTGTTTGGCGTTCTTACCTTGCCTTCGTTTCAGCGTGTTCCTTTGTTTCAGCTTTTCTTTTTGCAAGTCGATTTTTTGCTGTTGGTTTGTTTCTTTGTTTTAGTATATTTCTTTGTTTCAGTGCGTTTCCTAGCTTTGCTTTAGTATGTTTGTGTCCATGTTTTCTTTTTGTATAAGTGCATTTCTTTGTTTGAGATACATCCTTTTGTCCCCTCGGTATTTTGCTTTGTTTTAGCATGTTTATACTAGAATGTTTCTTTGTCAGTATGTTTTATTCTTTTGTATGTTTGTTTCGTGGTTTCAGCCTGTTTGTTTTTTTGTTTCAGCGTGTTCCTTTAAACATTTTGCTTGTTTCCCTGTTTCTTTTCTTTGTTTCTTGGTTCCAGTTGTTTCAGAATTTCCCTTCTCAACATGTTTCTTTGTTTTAATATTCTTTTCCCCCCCTAACCGTGTTTCTTTGTTATAGCTAGTTTTGTTGTTTCAGTGGATTTCTTTGTTTCATTTTACTTTTTACAGTTACAATGTAAGAATCGCCTAGTTTTCGCATACACATATAATTCTGTTTATACTGTCTTGGGGCATAATTATTTGGTTTCATATTGCAGAGAGAAGCATTCTGTTTTTATTTGTTTCTTTAGTTTGAGATTTCTTTTTTTTTGGTGCTAGAGTTCGGTTGTATACCAAGTGTGAGATATTGCGTGTGCGACCGTTTTTTTTGTCCACCATTAAGGTAGCTGCATTCCATCTTCCAGGATAATGTCTAATGATGACACTATGAGATTTTGTCATCCATTCCTACCGGTACGCAATGGCCTACTCTTTCAAAAAAACGGAACACCTGTCCCGTACTCCCGCGGACCGTGGGGGCACCACTGAAGATTTTGCAACCAGCTTCCTCCACTCCCCACGGTCCTCAGCCCTCCGTAGCAGATCGTTCCACCCAAAGGCTTGTCCACTCTCTGATGTTGTCTTCCCATCATTTCCTCTGTCTGACTCTTTGTCTCTCTCCCGAAGACATAGCACACGGTAAAAAAGCAAAAATAAGCAGTTAACTTCATTGATCATACTACTAACAAGTTTGAAAAAAAAAAGAATATTGTTTTTTTTGCCAAATCACAGCTAGGATTCTGAAATTCAGGTGGTCTTATATACGTACCCGCTACAACTATCTTTTTCTATCTCCTCATCTTCTCTGCCTGTTTGTCTGTGTGTCTGTCTGTATCTCTTGATGTCTGTGTGAGCTTTCCCTCATTCTCTGTCTGATTCCTCGCTTACTCACTCACTTCTTTGTCTTTGTCTCTGTATCTGTCTGTCTGTCTGTCTGTCTGTCTGTCTGTCTGTCTGTCTCTGTGTATGAATTCTATATAATCATGGATGTGCTTTTGATCATTATTCATTCATTCATTCATTCATTCATTCATTCATTCATTCATTCATTCATTCATTTGCATTGCTCCAACCCCCTTTCCCCAACCACGTTTTCCCCTTGACAAAGGCCGTTTTTGCTCATGTAGAATATATTAATACCCCCCTCCCCCGGTCACACACACACAAAACACACACACACACACACACACACACACACACACACACACACACACACACACACACACACACCCCTCCACCACCACCACCACCCCACCCCCGAAAAAATTGTTCAAACTGTGAGAAGGGCAGTAGCATGCAGTGTTCATCCTTGATATTCCTAATCGATTGATTAACTGGCATATTGTTCTGTTGATTAATTGATTACTTCAACATTTTTTCAGCTTTAAAACACATGTTGACCCTGTTACTTTATCATTTCCAGGCATTCAAATAAGATAATGGCATTGGACATTGATATAGGGCTCACATTTCTGGGTTTTTTTTTATATTTCTGTGTATGTGATGTGTGTCTGTCTGTGAGAGTTCTGTCTTTCTGTCTGCCTGTCTGTCTGTTTGTCTGTCTGTCTGTCTGTCTCTTAGTCTGTATGTTTGTTTGTTGTGTTTGTTTGTATTGTGGGAATGTGTGGCAGATTATTTGCTTTCTGTTACTCTTATGTCATTTTTGTTTTCTCCATATTGTCATCAATTCCTCTCTCTGAGATGTGTTGTTATGTGTTGTCTTTTCTGAAAAAAACAAACAACCATTATGATGTTGATGTTGTTGTTCTTGTTGTTATTGATGTTGATACGATTTAGTGGTGTTCTTCTTCATTGACGATATGATGACTTTTGAAATGAACCGAGCAGTGTGTACAAAGACAGATTTTTACATGTACATAATTATGTTTGTCCAAAGTTATATTGCTTTGTATACACTTTGTTGAATGTTTACGTGTTGCCATCCAGAACAGTGATAAGGTTTGTGTGTGTGTGTGTGTTGTGTGTGTGTGTGTGTGTGTGTGTGTGTGTGTGTGTGTGTGTGTGTGTGTGTGTGTGTGTGTGTGTGTGTGTGTGGTAGTATGGTAGTGTGTGTCGGTAGGTGGGGGGGCGGGGT
>CM060324.1:42488474-42490974 GCA_030674155.1 Stramonita haemastoma
CAGACAGACAGACAGAGAGGCAGACAGACAGACAGACAGACAGACAGACAGACAGACAGACAGACGACAGATACGACAGACAGACGAAACAGAAAAAAGAGATAGAACACCCAGATGAATAACCTGGGTATACTCTACTTCCAGGTAAGCCAGACATACAGACAGACAGACCGACGGATAGACAGACTACAGACAGATAGACAGACAGAAACAAGGAGAGAAAAAAGAGAGAGAGAGAACACCAGAGTGAATAACATGGGTATGTATAGTATAGTATAGTATAGTATAGTATAGTATAGTATAGTAATAGTATAGTATAGTATAGTATAGTATTAGTATAGTATAGTATAGTATAGTATAGTATAGATATTAGTTATATGTATAGTATAGTATAGTATAGTATAGTATAGTATAGTATAGTTCCAGGTACTACTACGTCGTCAATGTTGCCCATCCCCTGATCCAGGCTGGTGTTGCAATAACGTGATCCAGGCCACAGTCCACAAATTGCTGCCTATTTCATCATCCTACACTTAAAGAACAAGCAACACTCGTTGTCTGTCCTATAAACAAAGATTAAAGCGTTGCAGTGCATTTAAGTGGCTGACAAGTCAGGCCAGTAGGGCTTCCATCCCACTTCGATGAGAGGAGAGATAATTGTTATCTTTCAAGTTCTTTCTTGGGAGAAAAAAAACGAAACAAAGGCATGAGGATGGACCAAGAAGGCCAAGAAAAAAGATAAAAAAGAGGAAGTGACCAGAAGAAAAAGAAACAAGGTAGAAACAAAAGGAGGGGATCTTATTTCAATACTGAGAGACACGCCCCCCCCCCCCCCCCTCTCCGACTCCCCCCGGCATCCCCCGTGGTGAGGTGTGGTGGGGGAGGAGGGGGGGGGAGATTTTCAAGATCAGTGGATAGTCTTTTGGTATTTTTTTTTTAGCGCACATATGCATAGGAACCACACACACACACACACACACACACACACACACACACACACACACACACACACACACCACGACACGCACGCACGCACGCACGCACGCACGCACACTTATATGCACAAACATGTATACAATACGGATGCATTCATGCACACACTCAAACACACACACACACACACACACACACACACACACACACACACACATCATACACACCACACACACTTACATCTGCAGAGAGAGAGAGAGAAGAGAGAGAGAGAAGAGAGAGAGAGAGAGAGAGAGAGAGAGGAGAGAGAGAGAGAGGGGAGAGAGAGAGAGAGAGACAGAAGAAGAAGAAGACGACAGACAGAAGGAAGACAGAAGACGAGACAGAGCAGACAGAGACAGAAGACAGACAGAAGACAGAGACAGACAGACAGACAGAAGAGAAGACAGACAGACAGAACAGAAAGACAGACAGAGACAGACAGACAGACAGAAGACAACATAGAGAAAAATGATGATGATGATGATGATGATAGTGATGATGATGTTTATCTTAAAAACAAAAACCCATATTTTTTTTGGTTTTTGGGGCCAGAGCTCCGAGGTTTCAGCATAGGTGAGATTTTGCGTATGTAGTCGTTTTTACCTACCGTAAGATGGCTGCATTCCGACTTCAGCATGGTGTAAACACGACACAGATTTTTAAATAAATTTATCTTCGGTTCCTACTGCACTGGCATGCATGCAATGACCTTCTTTTACGAAAGACGGAACGGGCTTTTAACGAGTGCTTTATTAAGATGTTCTGCGTGCGTTTATCCAAAGAACTTTAGGTGGAGCAGGTGGTACATATGTTAACTCCCAGGTAAAATCTCCTAAAACGGACACTCTCCGTGGTGGTTCGATCCGGGCCGTCAGATCCCTGAGCTTCATTTTTCACAAGGGGTTTATAGAGTGATAAAAGATTAATTTCACCTTCGAAAATGGAACTAGTTTTTCTTCCATAAATTGTAGCAGTCTACCCAGTATTCCTACTTATAGACACATAGAAAGGGAATTATGCCAGTAACAAAAATGGTAACAAGAAAACATATCACCAATTGGATACTAACAAGAAATAAATAGATTTTTAAAAAAAGGCGAAACCCTTCAAGTCGCTTTTTGACCTAGCTGCTGATTAAAAAAAAAAGGCGCAACAAATTAATAGGAAGATAAAGCTTTCCACCGGCTAATCTTTTCACCCTTCTACCTTTCCCCACCTCTTCCAAAAAGCACAAAAAAAACAACCCCGAAAACAAAAACAAAAGGAAACCCTTTCCTGATTTTTTTAAGTATCATTGGAGGGAGTACCACATTTTGCCCTACCCTCAAACTGTTTTGTATTTTTGTTGTTTTTTTTTGTTTTGTTTTAGCTGTTCAAACACCTGCAATGTGATAATTATAATTATCTACCTGCCAAACACACCTCGCTTGTTCTGGCTTTAATAAATGGCAGAACAATCCTAGTCAAGACAATCAGCTCCTAATCTTTTCTCTCTTTTTTTTTTGCGACCTAGTTTCAAATCTTT
>CM060324.1:42499472-42504472 GCA_030674155.1 Stramonita haemastoma
AAAACCCCAACACACACACACCACACACAACACACACAACACACCAAAAACACACACACACACACACAAACACACACTCACTCATTTCACTCACTCACTTTCACCACTCATTTCCACTCACTTCATTTCACTCACTCACGAGGAGAGAGAGAAAGAGAGAAAAGAGGAGAAGAGAAAGAAAAGGAAAAAGGGGAGAAGAGAGAGAGAAGAGAGAGAGAGAGAGAGAGAGAGAGACAGACAGACAACAGACAGACAGACAGACAGACAACAAGCCCAACAGAAAAGACAGACAGACAGCCCAGACAAAAACCCGACAACAGACAGACCAACGAAAAAAACGGGAAAAAAAAAAAGGGAGATAAAAACCCCCCCAAGAGGAATAACCTGGGGTTTTCCTTTAATTTTCCGGGGGAAAAGCCAAAACATACAGACAGACAGACCGACAAATAACAAAAACAGAAACAGAAGCAGACAGAAAAAAAGGGAGAAAAAAAAAAAAGAGGGGAGAGAACCCCCAGAGTGAATAACCGGGTATAGAAATAGTATATATTAGATATATAAGTATAGTATAAAATAGTAAAATATAAAGTATAGTTTAGTATAGTATTTGTATATATAGTATAGTATAGAAATCGTATATAATTTTAAAAAAAATAGTATAGTAATGTATAGTATAGAAATAGTTGGGATATATAGTATATAAAGTATATTAGATATAAGTTTAGTAAATTTTCCCAAGGAAATCCCTTACGTTGTCAATTTTGGGGCCCCATCCCCTAAAATCCAGGCGGTGTTGAAAAAACCCGCGAAAACAGGCCCAACAGCCCCCTTCAAATTGTTTGGCCTTTTTTTAATTTCCCCCCCTTTTTTTTCTTTTCCTAACCACCCCCAAAGAACAAGAAACCCACTCGTTGTCTGCCCTTTTCTCCCATGAACGAAAGTTTAAAAACCTTTTGGGGGGCAGTTAAGTGGGCTAAACAAGTCGGGGCCTAGGGGTTTTCCCCTTTTCCCCCCCACTTCGAAAAAGGGGAAAAATTTAATTTGTAATTTTTCAAGTTCTTTCGGGGGAAAAAAAAAAAACGAAAAAAGGCATGAAGGATGGACCAAAGAAGGCCAAAAAAAAGAAAAAAAAAAAAGAGGAATCCCCCGAAAAAAAGAAACAATGAAACAAAAGGGGGGGATCTTTTTTTAATTTTTAAACCCCCCCCCCCCCCCCCCCCCCCTTTCCCCCCCCCGGCCCCCCCGGGGGGTGGGGGGAGAAGGGGGGGGGCCCCCGGGGGGGGTTTTTTTTTTTAACTTTAAAAAAAAAAACCCCCGGAAGGCCCCCCCCCCCACACCCCACAACAAAAAACCCCCCCCCCCCCCCCCCCCCCCCCCCCCCCCCCCCCCCGGCCCCCCCCCCCCAAAAACAAAAGGCCCCCCCCCCCCCAAAAACAAACCCCCACCAAACACCCCCCCCAAAAAAGGGGGCCCCCCAAACAAAAAAAAAGAAAATTGGGAAAAAAAAAGGGAAAAAAAAAAACAGCAAAAAGGGGGGGGGGAAAAGGGGGGGGGGGGAAGAAAACCCCCCCCCCCCCCCGAAACCCCCCAAAAAAAACCCCCCCCCCCCCCCCCCCCCCCCCCAAAAAGGGGGGAAGGGGGGGGTTTTTTTTTTTTTCCCCCCCCCCCCCTTTTTTTTTTTAAAAAAAAAATTTTCCCCCCCCCCCCCCCTTTTTTTTTTTGGGGGGGGGGGAAAAAACCCCCCCCTTTTAAAACAAAAGGGGGGGCCCCCCCCCCCCCCTTTTTTTTTTAAAAAACCGGGGGGGTTTTGGGGGGGGGGGGGAGATTTTAAAAAGGCGGGGAAAAAAAATTTGTTTTAAAAAAAAAAAAAAACCCCGGGAAAGAACCCCCCAAAAAAAAAAACAAACCCCGGTTAAAAGGGCCCAGGGGCCCCCCCCCAAAAAGAAGGGAAGAAACCCCAAAAGGGAAATTTTTTAAAAAAAATTTATACGGGGAAAAAATTTTGGGGGGGAAAAAAGGGGAAACAAAACAAAACGGAAAAAAAAACCCCAAAAACCGGGGAAAAAAAAAAAAAAAAGGGGAAAAAAGGGGGGAAAAAAAAAAAAAAAAAAAAAAAAGAAAAAAAAAAAAAAAGAAAAAAAAAAAAACCCCCCAACTGAAAGAGAGAGAGGGAGAGAGAGGAGAAGGAGTATGAGGAGAGAGAGGGGAGAGAGAAGAGATGTGAGAGATGGTGTGAGTGAGGGAGAGGAGAGAGAGGAGAGAGAGAGGAGAGGAGAGAGAGGCAAGGAGAGACAGAGAGACAGACAGAGAGAGAGACAGACAGACAGACAGAAAGACAGACAGAGACAGACAGACAGACAGACAGACAGACATACCGACAGAAAAATAATGATGATGATGATGATGATAGTTATGATGATGTTTATCTATAAAAAAAAAAAACCACCCATATTTTATTTTGGTTCTTTGGCCAGAGCTCCGAGTTTCAGCATAGGTGAGATTTTGCGTATGTAGTCGTTTTTACCTACCTGTAAGGTAGCTAGCTGCATTCCGACTTCAAGCATGGTGTAAACACGACATATCATGGTTTTTTTTTTAAGTTTATCTTCGGTTCCTACTGCACTGGCATGCATGCAATGACCTTCTTTTACGAAAGACGGAACGGGCTTTTAACGAGTGCTTTATTAAGATGTTCTGCGTGCGTTTATCCAAAGAACTATAGGTGGAGCCGAGTGGGTACATATGTTAACTCCCAGGTAAAATCTCCTAAAACGGACACTTCCGTGGTGGTTTAATACCGGGCCGTCAGATCCCGAGCTTCGTTTTTTCACAAGTATTATAGAGTGATAAAAGATTAATTTCACCTTCGAAAAAGGAACTAGTTTTTTTCCATAAATTGTAGCAGTCTACCCAGTATTCCCACTTATAGACACATAGAAAGGGGAATTATGCAAGTAACAAAAACGGAACAAGCAAACATATCACCAATTGGAGAACTACAAGAAATAAATAGAATCTAGATGAAAAAAGGCGAAACCCTTCAAGTCGCTTTTTGACCTTGCTGCTGATTAAAAAAAAAAGGCGCAACAAATTAATAGGAAGATAAAGCTTTCCACCTGCTAATCTTTTCACCCTTCTACCTTTCCCCACCTCTTCCAAAAAGCACCAAAAAAACAACCCCGAAAACAAAAACAAAAGGAAACCCTTTCCTGATTATTTTAGTATCATTGGAGGGAGTACCACATTTTGCCCTACCCTCAAACTGTTTTGTATTGTTTTGGGTTTTTTTTGTTTTTGTTTTAGCTGTTCAAACACCTGCAAGGTGATGATTATAATTATCTACCTGCCAAACACACCTCGCCGGTTCTGGCTTTTATAAATGGCAGAACAATCCTAGTCAAGACAATCAGCTCCTAATCTTTTCTCTCTTTTTTTTGCGACCTAGTTTCAAATCTTTAAGCCGTTGCTGGGCAAAGTATATCCCCTCGCCCATTCTCCTAGATGTTCATTATCAGTACCAAAAAAAAAAGCCTGAAAACAAGATGGACACCATATAATTTCAGTCTGGATTCCGGGGCATTTAAAGAATTCGGGGTCGACGGCCGATATTGAAAATAAAACACAGGATATTTTGAACACCACTTATTCAATGTCTTGTGTGTGAAAGATCGGTAGCAACAGGAATGAAAAACTCAAACGGACAAAAACAGTTTGGGTTTTGTTTTGTTTTGGAGTTGCTTTGTTTGTTTTGTATGTTTTTGTTTGTTTGTTTGTTTGTTTGTGGGGAGGGGATGTGGGATTGGTTTTGGGGTGGGGGTGAATCAACCCAAACCGTTCTGTTCGTAGGCACCCATCAGTCTCGGAAGACTATGGAGTTGCACTCTAGTCTTTAGAGCGCAAAGCCTGGGTAAGTAAGTATGGAGGGCAAACTGTTCCCCATGCAGCAGACCCCCCCCCCCCCCCCTCTCTCCACGCCACTGGAATGATCCATTGGAAAGGCACGAATGGTTCCAGTACCGTCGCAGGAGCCACCAGAACGTTGCCATTATACGTTCTTTTATGTGTCGTTTATGTGGCTCTCTCACATCGCAAAGACTGTCCTTGGTTGACCCTTATAACTATTTAGCTAGGGCATTGATACGAGGAACGATAGCAGAGTTAGTTTTCAATCTTGTTGTAATCTTTATACAAGCTGCACAATTTTAATCGGAGATTTAATTTAATTACAAGGTGACAGCTATGATATAACCTTTGTAATCGTAAGGTTGATGGTGGTAGTGGTGGTGTGTTTTTGGAGAGAGGGGTATAAAAAAAAAAGGGAAAAGTTCAAAAGAGTTTATTTAAGATAAGTGGATAGGTTCCAAGTGATTGGAGGGGGTGAGGTGTGATGGATTGTATATAACAGAAAGCTTTTGAATGTTAATTAAGCATGACTCTTAAACCGTTGTTCATTTTTTGAACATTAGGCGGGAGAATGTAGCAGCAATTTGTGTGAATCAAAGTGGTCAGATTGCAGTGGAAGAAACGTGAACAAAGGTGGTTGCGAACACACACACACACACTCCTGTTCCGCTTTCCTCAAGAGTAGGCCATTCTGTGCCGGTGGGAACATATGACAATATTTACAAAACTGCATACACACGGGGACTGGATGAAAAAAAGCACATGAGTGCTTATTCTATTATGCTCGGTATAAAAGAATAAAATAAATGTTTACAAAAAAGGTATGGCAGAGATGATACCATGAAAGACGAAACCAAGGAAGACGAGAGCATCACAGTTACATCATTAATTTATGCAATGAGGTCTGATGATATGTTCGAAAACACACACACACATACACACACACATACACACGCGTGCGCGCACACATACACACACACACATACACATACACATACACACACGCACACACACACACAAACACACACACACACACACGCACACACACACACACGCATACACATACAACACACACACGCGCACGCACCACACACATA
>CM060324.1:42511972-42516972 GCA_030674155.1 Stramonita haemastoma
CAAATTCAAATGTAACACACACACGCACGCACGCACACACACCTACAAACGTTATGCACTTTGACAGGTGGATGTTGAGGGCAGAGACAGGTAAGAGATGGAAGCGGAAAGGATTAAGTGTATATAACGGATGGTTTTCGATCACTACCCAAGGAAACAGAGCATCGACAATTCACAGGTGTGTCTGTAAATAGAAACACGACGCTGCGGTTGTTGCTCTCTGATCACATGGGAGATAATCTACTTTACCACCTCATCACATCCACCACTGGCCAACTCATACCGCGTCCCAAGGTACGCTACCTGGCCAGCATATTAAAATGATGCTGCAAACCAGTAGCCCCTAACAACTATTATCCACACAAAAAAATAATCCTACTTGGATCTTTCACCCCATCCATATGTGTGCTACCTGGTCAGCATATTTAATGCTGAAAAACCAGTAGTTTTAATAACTGCTATCTACTCCTAACAATCCCACTTGAGTCTTTTGGGATTCCCACCCGTACTACCACTTGTAACAGAGTGGATATATGTGATGTCCCATCTCTGCACAAACCTCGGGAACACGGCACAGCTAATCTGCTTAGAATGTGACCTCTTAAAACAGGTTGCATAAATTACATTTTACCATGAAGGCGAAGTGTGTATAACAGAAAGTTTTCGACCACTACCCAAGGAAACAGAGCATCGACAATTCACAGGTGTGTTTCTAAATAGACACACAATGCTGCGATTGTCGCGCTCTGATCACATGGGAGATAATCTACTTACCACCCCATCACATCATCATCATCATCATCATCATTTGTTTTAGTGTTTTTTTCCGCTGCCTCATCTTCTGTGATGTTCATGTCCTGCTGTTCTCCACTCTGCTCATTGCACTCTCTCTCTCTCTCTCTCTCTCTCTCTCTCTCTCTCTCTCTCTCTCTCTCTCTCTCTCTCTCTCTCTATTCCAGCTATTCCTAGGTTCGTTATGTAGCATCCTCAGGGTCAGAAGTCCACAGGGAGTCTATCGATGTCAGGCCACCATTGGGCCACCAGCCAGAGGGGCCCTGCACTGTTGTTGGGTAACTTCGGCAGTGTTCAGTGGTGCCTGTTCTGAGCTAACATATGTAGGACACCATCAACTAAGCCGCCTCCTGACGACAACAGCAAGAGTTCATTCGCCGAGCCAGTCTGGGTGAGTCATCCCCTCGAGGTGGTAACCAGTACAACGTCCCTCCAACGAGCTTTACCGGGAATTTCCAACCCAAAGGCTTCGACACAAACTCACCACAGAAATGTACGGGGGAAACCAATACTGAGGTCACCACGAGACCAGGGCAACTGAGGCCACCGAATCAGAGGCAGTTTTCTTTTACTGCTTGATGGTCATTGAGGATGAGGATGATGTAATGATGCTGCTGTGGAAGTGCATCTGCTTTGAGACTACTTGACAGGGTTGTACTCTACTGCTTCCTATCATAATAAATCACGGCCACAACCAGGCCCGAGAGATACAGACACCTGCAGTTTTGTTCAGGGAGTTTGAGAAACACGCTGAAAATGTCACTCGTAAAGTGGATGAAGCTAGACTGTGTGGTCCTAGTCTTCTCAATGAGCCCACAGCATACTCACTCTGGGTAGGAGCGGCCAGAGTCCGACAAAACCCCTATGACTCTTATGGGATTCTAACCTGCGACCTCCTAGTCCATTAGTCCATAACCCAAGGCGCTAACCACAACGCCAAAGTTGCTGGTACAGTGGAGGATTATCATTGACAAAGTTGTGTTGATAATGTGCTATGCAATGGTAGGGATACAACAGTCACAGAATCGTGTCATACAGGTATTCACACATTCGCACATCACACACTAATTTTCAAATGACCATTATACGTAATATGGATAACGTTCATATAATTTTATCAAAATGATCTTCTGCTCCATTGTATTGTATTGTGTTGTATTGTGTAACAGAGCGGACCTATTTGATGCCCCACCTCTGCACAAACCTCGGGAACACGGAACAGCTAGTCAGTTTAGATTGTGACCTCTATAAAGAGGTTGCATAAATATACATATCACCGTGAAGGCGAGGTGCATGTAACGAAGTGTTTTCGACCACTACCCAAGGAATCAGAGCATCGACAAATCACAGGTGTGTCTCTAAACAGAAACACGACGCTGCGATTGCACGCTCCGTTCACATGGGAGATAATCTAATTACCACCCCATCACAATTGTATTGTATTGTATTGTATTGTATTGTATTGTATTGTATTGTATTGTATTGTATTGTAGTGAGGTGTAGTGTAGTGTAGTGTAGTGTATTGTAGTGAGGTGTAGTGTAGTGTAGTGTAGTGTAGTGTAGTGTAGTGTAGTGTAGTGTAGTGTAGTGTAGTGTAGTGTAGTGTAGTGTAGTGTAGTGTAGTGTAGTGTAGTGTATACCACTTTCAAGTCATAGGGGAATTTCTCTGAGGCAGGTGCGTTGCCACAATAAACGGCATGGCCGCTATATATATATATATATATATATATATATATATATAGAAGAGAGAGAGAGAGAGAGAGAGAGAGAGAGAGAGAGAGGAAGAGAGAGAGAGAGAGAGAGAGAGAGAGAGAGAGAGAGGAGAGAGAGAGAGAGAGAGAGAGAGAGAGATACATACATACATACATACATACATACATACATACATACATACATACATACATACATACATACATACATACATACATACATACATACATACATACATATATATACACACACATGCCCGTACACTTGCCTCCCCCCTCCTCCACATCATCAGTCAAAAAGTAAAAAAGGGAGATTCAAGCTCCTGAAAACACAGGCTCACATGTCCGCAGTAACACTTGTTGCCCAGTCCGGGGGGTAGGTAGTTTTCCTATACCCGATTTCCTCCACGCTGCCATGCCTGCATGCTAGGCCCTATGTATGGCACTAAAGGTCAGCAGACATCAGTGCCGGTTAATCCCTATATACTGTCTTTCCGCACGAGTGGGTGAGCCTGTGGTAGGAGAGGTGTGACACACGCTTGGTCACCCTCAGTGAATCCTCCTCTGGCCTGGCAGCTGCTCTGCTGGTTTGCTTGCTTACTTGCTTGCTGGAGTGGTTTATTATTGTTTTGGTTTTATTGGGGGTGGGGTGGTGGGTGGGGGTGGGGGGAGGTGGATGGGTTGTGGGGAAGGAGAGGTGGGGGGGAAAGGGGAGTGTGGGGGTGGGGTGGGGTGGGGAGGTTTTTTTATAGTCCAGTTTTCTTATCAGGTGGGTTTTTTGTTGTTGTTGGTTGTTGTTGCTTTCTTTATTAACGTTTTTGTGATAGGTTAACATTTTTAGTGATGTTGTTTTTCACAATTATTGGTTAAATAACATTTTCTGCCCTTTTTAATCTAGGTGCAGTCTGTTGAATTCTTATATAGTCTTTGATTATAGTTTTCTTTTTTTTGGAAAAGGTAGGTTTCAAAGTTTGGTGTGAGGTTAATAGTAAAAACAGGGGGAGTTGGGTGGGGGTCGGGGGGTAACCACTGACATCAACTTACTCTGGCAGCTGGAAAACACTAACAGAAACTGACAGAAGGTGGGGCAGTACACCAGGGAACATGTAGAAGTAGTAGTAGTAGTATAGTAGTAGTAGTAGTAGTAGTAGTAGTAGTAGTAGTAGTAGTTAGTTAGTAGTAGTAGTAGTAGAGGAGGAGGCACTCATCAGTCTCGGAAGACTATGAAGTTGCGCTCTAGTCTTAAGAGAGCAAAGCCTGGGTAAGTAAATATGGAGGGCAAGCTGTTACCCATGCAGCAGACCCTCCCTCTTCACGCCACTGAAATGATCCATTGGAAAGGCAATGACCGATACGAATGGTTCCAGTACCGTCGCAGGAGCCACCAGAACGTTGCCATCTACAGCCCCGAGCCACCCAGGGAACCTATAGGTAAAAAAGGGGTAAAAGTGTCCCATAATCTATGTGATCGTAGGGGAGCGAAACCTCAGATACCTCAGCTTCTCTAGGGGCCAGCATATTGAGGGCGGCGCCCATCTCCTCTCCCTCACTGACCTTCCATGAGGGGCAGGTACCCATTCACAGCTGGGTAAACTGGGAGGGACTGTACTGAAGAAAAGGTGCGCAAACGGGTCACCCATTCACACTTGGTAATCACGCTCGATGCTGCTTAATTAACCTTAGCTTGGGGAGAGCAAGTGCTCTGACCACTGAGCTATCCCGTCCCCAAGTTCCATTATAGGGGAGAAGCGAAAAGACTGTAACATTGTGAAATAAAGCCAGAAGAAGAAGCCAAAGCCTGGAGAGACAGTAAGACCAGGCCACTGCACTCCAGCCAGATGTTGCTCCAAAGAAAGTTGTCAGAGTTTCACTCTGTATACAGCGCGCGATGTAAAAAAAGTATGTGATAAAGAGAACAAGATAAAACGATACACTCCTCTCTCTCTCTCTCTCTCTCTCTCTCTCTCTCTCTCTCTCTCCTCTCTCTCTCTCTCTCGCTCTTCTCTCTCTCTCTCTCTCTCTCTCTCTCTCTCTCTCTCTCTCTCTCTCTCTCTCCTCTTCTGTGTCTTTGTCTCTCTCTTATTTGTTCTTTTATTGCTTTGCTTGATTGTTTATTAATGTATCCAGTGTTTTCTTTATGTTTTTTCATAATAGTCTGGTGTAAAGAAGCCACTGGCTTATACAGGATACCTCAATAAAACATTTAAATTCTGTCTTTGTCTGTCTGTCTATTTGTCTCTGTCTCAACTCTCTGTCTCTGTCTCAACAAAAATATGTCAATGTTTATCTATCCCTGAAAAAGTAAATTTGATGATGATAATAAAGATGATGATAGGTGCTGCTGCTGCTGCTGCTACTCATCATCATCATCATCATCATCATCATCATCATCATCATCATCATCATCATCACCACCATGATGTTTCGATGCCGCCTTTCCTTCCTTATCTCACGTTTTCCACACACCATCGCCCTAGACTGCCTCTGTCTCTGTCTCTG
>CM060324.1:42534472-42544472 GCA_030674155.1 Stramonita haemastoma
ACGTATATCATCAGCGTCTGGATGTACTGACATATGATATCATCAGTGTCTGAATTCATTGACATTTGATATCATCAGTGTCTGAATTCATTGACATATGATATCATCAGCGTCTGGATTTATTGACATATGATATTATGAGTGTCTGAATTAGTTGACATGTGATATTATCAGTGTCTGAATTCATTAACATTATGATAGCATCAGTATCTGAATTCGTGAACATCATGGTACATGGTATCATAGGTGTCCGAATTCATTAACATAATTATGATATCGTCAGTGTCATGATATCATCAGTGTCTGAATTCATTGACATTGATATCATCAGTGTCTGAATTCATTAACATATGGTAGTATCAGTGTCTGAATTCATTTGGGAGCACTGCAGTCTGAATTCGTTGACATAATGATAGCATCAGTGTATGAATTCACTGGTACAATATAATCTATCTATCCATCCCTTAGTCTGGCGACCGTGGGGGCACCCCTGACGACTTGACAACCAGTTCTCTCCAATACTCTCTCTGTTTTGCCTTTCTCAGGGTTGAGTTCTAGGCCTGTCCATTCACTGACGTTGTCCTCCCACCTCTTCCTTGGTCTGCCTCTTTTTCTTCCTCCTTTGACAGTGCCCTGCAGTATTGTTTTTGCTTGTCCTTTGGATCTTGTGACATGCCCATACCATTTAAGTTTATGCTTCTTTACGATTGATAGGAGGTTTTCGTAGGGACCAATGGTTTGCTGAATGCCGTAAATATAATAACATCATATAATATATAAAAAATATATTTATGATCTATAGAATATGCACTATATTAACATCAGTTTTAAAGTCCACGTGCATATTATTACAATCGGTATTTGAATTCCTGGGTGCACATGGAACAACACCGTTATTAATTGTGGATTCCTTGACTTACATTATGATAGCAAAGGCCTACCTTTCAAGTAGCCGAAACTAATAACTCCTGTACGTTCCAGTTTCAAGCTACTGCTCAAAAGGTTTGCCTTCAGTATCATCTTGGTGTTGGAAACCAAATTAATATCATGAAACGGGCTGTTTTATATCAACTCGCGTTACGGAAGCAAGTGATAGACAGTGTGTGTGTGTGTGTGTGTGTGTGTGTGTGTGTGTGTGTGTGTGTGTGTGTGTGTGTGTGTGTGTGTGGTGTGTGTGTGTGTGTGTGTGTGTGTGTGTGTGTGTGTGTTGCGTGTTGTGTGTGTGTAGTATGTGTGTGTATGTGTGGTTGCGTACGTGTGTGTGAACGTGCGCATGTGTGCGTGAATGTGCACACACACACGTGTGTAAGCACTTACAAGTGCTTGCGTGTATGTTTGTATATATGCGTACGTATATGCATACGCATACACGCATAAATTCGAGTGCAAACTTACGCACGGAAGTGAATGTTAATATCTTTGGCGCGCGCGCACACAGACATACACGTAAAAACACACAACACAGACACAAACAGACACAGTCACAGACACAGACAGACACAGACACAGACAGACAGAGAGACAGAGAGACAGAGAGACAGACAGACAGACAGAGAGACAGAGAGACAGAGAGACAGAGAGACAGAGAGACAGAGAGACAGACAGACAGACAGACAGACAGACAGACACACACACACACACACACACACACACACACACACACACACACACACACACACACACACACACACACACCACACACACATACACACACAGAGCAGAACATCTTGCGCACACGTTAAATCCTGTTCCGCTTTTCGTCAGAGTAGGCCATCGTGTGCCGGTGGGAACAGATGACATTTACAAAACTGTATACCCACGGGGACTGGATGTAAAAAAGCATACGATTGCTTATCCCATTATCCTCGATATAAAAGAACAAAAGAAAAAGAAACACAGACACACACAGACACACACAGACACACACAGACACAGACACACAGACACACACACAGACACACAGACACAGACACAGACACACACACACACACACACACACACACACACACACACGCACACGCACAGCACACACACACACACACACACACACACACACACACACACACACACACACACACACACACACACACACAACACACACACACACTAACAGACCTACCTAACTACATGCATACACATACTTTAATAAAGATTATATCCGCGAACGTACTTAAACATCTATTGCGGTCTTCTTACACACAACTACGCCCGTTTAATTGCCTGCTAAATTAATTGTGTAATGATCTTGATGTGAGGTTCCGCTTCCCCCCCACCTCACCCCCCACCCCCACCCTCAACCATTTGACAAGTAGGATTGATTTTTCTGGTTCTAGACCTTGTTTAATGAAGAGCAATTATTCCAACCACTAACGACATTGCCCTGAGAATAATACAGTATTCCACTATGCCAACTTCTATCATCAAATGTCAAAAGATAGCGCATGAGCGCTGGTTAGGCTGTGTGTCGGCCGCGCACTAACATGCACGTGCATGCTTAAACACACACATGCACGCTTCCATGTGTACTCGAATGCACACGCATACACAAACACATACACACACAAGCGCGCGCGCGCGCACGCACGCACTCACACACATAAAAAACCATATGTGCGCGCGTGCCTGGATACACACACGCACACACGTGTTATATGTGTGCGCTTACACGCGCGCACGCACACATACATACGCGCGCGTACATACATACATACATATGCACGCGCGCGCGCGCGCAAGCACACGAACTTGCATGCACGGTAGCTTGCACATACACAGACACAAACACTCACGCATAGGCACACAACACATACACACACAAACACACACAAACACACACACATACACTCTCTCACACACACACACATTACACACAGACCCAGCACACACGTTCACACACACGCGCGCGCGCGCGCGTGCGCTCGCACACACACAAACTGACACACACACACACACAAACTCTCTCTCTCTCTCTCTCTCTCTCACACACACACACACACACACACACACACACACACGCAGCATGCACGCACGCATGCACGCACGCACGCACGCACGCACGCACGCACGCATGCATGCATTTTCTCTATGATTACTTTTTAGTGGATAGACATCAGATCGAACACACACACACACACACACACACACACACACACACACACACACACACACACACACACACACACACACAAACTCTCTCTCTCACACACACAAACACAAAACAAACTCTCTCTCTCACACACACAACACAAAACAAACACACACACACACTCACTCACTCACACACACACATACACACACACACACACACACGCACACACACACACACACACACACACACACACACACACACACACACACACACACACACACACACACACACACACACACACACACATACACACACACACGTTCACATACATCAATACAGGTATAAGTATATGGATGCATGCATACATAAATGCAGTCACACTGTAGGTTAAAGGGTGTATCTGGTGATTAGAGTTTTGATTTTCTATGTACCGGTCACGGAAAACGGAATATCGTATCCAATGTATTACAATACAGGTACCACTTAGCATCTCGGTGAACTGGGGTACTGTACTGATCATATGGCGTATGAATAATCACTAATACAAAACACATGAGAACAGACCACAGCACTGCAGAACACAATGCAATACTTTACAAGAGAATAATTATGTGCCGGTAGGAATGGATGACAACATTGCAAAACAGCATGCACATGGGGGACCTGGGTTTGATTCCCGTTCAAAGGGATTTTCCCTTGGAGTTAACATCAGTGCAGACTCCACTCTCCCCCAAAAGTCCTTTGGATGAGACTATAAACCGAGGCCCGTGTTCGAACACACGCAGAATATCTTGCGCACACGTTAAAACCTGTTCAACTTTTCAAAGAGTAGGTATTTTTGTGCCGGTGGAAACGGATGACAAAATTTACAAAACTGCATAGACACGGATACTGGATGTACAAAAGCACACGGGTACTTATTCCATTATCTTCGATATAAAAGAATAAAAATTAAAAAGAATAGGTACAAAATAAAGGACAAGAATGCTTATAGATTATCCTCGGAAACAAAAGTAAATAGGCAAGAATATTAATGAAAACATCCTCAGGAGTTTGTAATCAGCAGTGTAAGATTTCGTGTATGCGACCCTTTCTTTTGCACCATGAGGGTAACCACAGTACAAACTTTGGGGATGCATGCTGGGTATGCATATGTTTCCGTAATCCACCTAACAGCTGTCATGAGTACGGGATCTTTAACGTGCATATCTGATCTTCTGAATGTCTATATATACAATGATGGGAAGTAAGGCACTGGCAGGTCTGCACTTGAAGTTGACCTGGGAAATTGTAACAAAATAAACCAAATCCCCAATCCTTAGATCACCACACGCCGCCAAGATTTCAAGCCCACAACTTCTAAGAACCCACGTTAAATCCTGTTCCGCTTTTTTTGGTAAGAATAGGCCATTATGTGCCGGTGGGAACAGATGACAAAGATTTACAATACTGTATACACACGGGGACTAGATGTAAAAAAAAAAAACAACCCACATGAGTGATTATTTCATTATCCTCGATATAAAAGAATAGATAAAAATAAAAATGAATAAAAAATAAAAATGAATAAAAATAAAAATGAATGAATAAAAAAAAAACCATGGGATTGAAGTCCAACGGTTTTAACCAGTCAGCAATAACAATCCATCAATTTTATTTATAAAAATGAAATAAACTAACTCCTGTTACAAAAACTGGTCTCTTTAAAAACTCAAAAGACACACTATAAACTGAAAAACAAAACTTCCTTCACAGCAGCAGTGATAAAAAAAAACAACCTCCAACAACAACAACCAAAAAAAAATGAAGGAGTCAGACCTGACAACATCCACAACAATTCTCGGTACAGACAACACCAACACATCCACATCCACATCAACTCCTAGTGGAAACAAGAACGTGGTGGAATATGCCTCACTGTACCTTCAATACGAACTGACCTACATCTTATGGCTGGTGGTGCCCCCTGTGCTACTGGTGTTGGGCTGTGGCGGGAACAGCTTGGTCATCGTGGTGATGTACCGACTGCGAGCATCCGAACATACAGCCAGTCTCTCCGTCTTCTTCACGGCTTTGGCCCTCTCCGATCTCTTCCTCCTCCTCACCTCTGTACTCTGGGACTGGCCGGACGTGGCCTTTAACGGGCCCATACCTTACCTCAGCAAGCTGCCCTGCACCCTCCCTTTCTTCGTGTTGTATTCTTCCTCCATGACGTCAGCCTGGTTTCTGGTGGCGATGACGTGTCAGAGGCTGACGTCAGTGCTGGTCCCGCACCGTGTGGGGTTGTTGTGTACAGTGCGGAGAGGGAAGGTGATCACGGCTTTCATCACCGTCGTCGTGTGTTCCGTCAACGTTTATTTCTTCTTCATCTACAGGCAAGAAAACGTGGACGACAAATACGTGGAATGCGTCAGCATCAGCGAGGACATCGCTAACGCCTTCAGGTTGCTGGACCTCTTCTTAGCCTCGCTGATTCCTTTCCTGGTACTGATCGTCGCCAACTGCATCCTCATCTACCGAGCGCAACAGTCTTTGAGGATGTCTCGCAACATGCTCAGGATAGGAGGAGAAAGAGGAGGAGGAGGAGGAAGAGGAGGAGGAGGAGAAGGAGGAGGAGGTAGTAGCGGCCATCAGGTCCAATCCCGAACGGCTAAATTCTCCTCAATGACAAGAACTTTGATCTTAACATCTCTGGCTTTCCTGATCCTCACTTTACCCACCTGTGTTTTAGACATGTATTTGGAAGCTGCGGGTTACTACAAAGACGAAATTGAGGACGAGGATCTCAACAAGAAGTTGGCGGTGGCCGAATCGGTGTGCGTCCTGATGTGGATCGCTAACAGTTCTGTCAACTTCTACATCTATATTCTCAGTGGGAGAAAGTTCAGGTTAGAAACACAGCGGTGCTTGCGTTTATGTTTGAAGCAGACTTTGAAGGATCAGGTGAAAGTGTCTGTCAGAACGTAGCGCTCTTTTGTGTGCGAAATCTGCAAGAGCTCAAGGAATTGTTTGGAAAGAAACAGGCTTCAGGTGGAATTAGAAGAAGGTTGGAATGTTTGCACGGAATAATAATGTGTCGTGTTGTGTTGTTTTGTATAGTGTTGTAATGTGTCGTGTTGTGTTGTGATGGTGATATGTAGTGTAGTGTAGTGTAGTGTAGTGTAGTGTAGTGTAGTGTAGTGTAGTGTAGTGTAGTGTAGTGTAGTGTAGTGTAGTGTAGTGTAGTGTAGTGTAGTGTAGTGTAGTGTAGTGCAATGTTGTCTACCTTGAATTGACTGGACCTGTATCACATCGCATTATACGTAATTGCATAGCGTCGTATCATTTAAATTGTATTGAATCTTATTGGCATTGCATCATGTAGTTCAGTATGTGTTATTTGGTATTACCTTTATATCGTATTTTCTTGCATTGCTTTGTATTGTATCGTTTAAGTCTTGTATATCTCTCACAAGTCACGGGGGAATTTTCTGTGTGAAATTGTGGGCTGTTCTCCCTTGAAGAGAAGACATCGCCACAGTACAACACCTACCACTTTTTGTATATATTGATTCGTTTTGTTTTTCCTAAAATCCACAAACTTCTCACATCAGTGATGCTAAATGACGGCTACCCCAGTAGCCCCAGCCTACAGGTATATGATAGGTACAGTGGGACTGATGGAAAGTGATGTGTCTTCCATGCTGAAGGCTCCAAGTTGTCCACATACCTATTGTGTTACAGGTATGCATAACAGCAAAGGTAGAAAAACAAAAACAGGCACGGGCACAACAGAAAGAAAACGGAATGACTTGATGAAAGCTTACGTGTTTTTTTTTTATATATCTGTTGAGTGTGTATGTATTGAGTGTGTGTGTATGTGTGTGTGTTTGTGAGTGTGTGTGTGTGTGTGTGTGTGTGTGTGTGTGTGTGTGTGTGTGTGTGTGTGTGTGTGTGTGTGTGTGTGTGTGCGCGCGAGTCTGTGTGTGTTCGTGTCTGTATGTTCACGTTCGTGTGCGTGCACATTCGTGTGCGTGCATGCATACATGAATACATGTGTATCATGCCATCTTCCTTGCAAGCAGAATGGGATTTGATCAGTTGCTGATTCTGCCCAAATCGAGTAAAAAAGAAGCGCAATATCTCCCTAAGAATCTTCTTATAATTCCATTAGCCGTCTGTCAGGGTTGGAGTTCACGTTCATGGAGCATACAGCCCAAAGAGGACACTAAGAGAAGGAGTCCTTCAGGACGACATCTTGATCCCTGCCCTATTCTTGGTCTTCCTAACAACATGATATAAAATCTGCTAAGACAAATCCTTGAAACCGTAATTACAGCCGATGATCTTGTCCCCTGGTGCTGTGAGGACTATCTTTTACAACTGCCACCTTCAGACTTCAGCAAGCACTGAACATTCTTGAAGCCTGGACAAACCAGTGGGTTGCGAAAACCAATGCCACAGAGATGACATACATCATCTTCATCCTTTTCACAAAAAAAGAACAGAAGGCAACTCTGTGTGTCAATGGGCAGACCTAGCATGCTGAAGACAGCATCAGCTATCCTGTGGTGCTTATTGACAGACAGAGGACATGAAAGCAGAAGAAGAAGAAGAAGAAGAAGAAGAAGAAGAAGAAGAAGAAGAAGAAGAAGAAGAAGAAGAAGAAGAACAACAACAACAACAACAACAACAACAAACAAGCCATTGCCAAATTAAAATTTGCCCTCATAAAAAGGTGGCAGAAACAACTTGAGGCGAAGTCGCCACATCTCACAAGAGACTGTGCACTTGCAGAAATCAGGCCAGAGCTTTAGTATAGTATGACAGACAGCATGGGGCAATACTGCCAAGTCCAGTTTTGACTGGGTCAGCAAGCTACAGAATCATGATGGCAGGTCATTCCACCTCAGGGGCCATGAAGAGCATGAGACCACCACATGACTTCAGTCGCTAGAAATCTTTTTTTTTTAATTCTTTTATATCGAGGATAATGGAATAAGTTCTCATGTCATGCTCATCCAGGCCATCAAGTTCAAGAGGCTTCAAAAACCAAGACTTTGACAGCCAAAAAAAAAAAAGGACGACTAAAGTAGAGGCAGCTTCATTCACCAGAGCAGGATGTTTGCATAACGACACCAGTACATCCTTTCCCCATGTCCCCCATAGAGATCTCTCGGAGTATGGCTGTCCAAGCCTGCATGGAGTAAGGCCGCCATGGGGCTACCAATCAGGAGGGCCCTGCCTGCACTGCACTATTGCTGGGTCACTTTGGTAGTCACTGGTATGTCTGCTTTGAGTCAACACTATTCAGTGCATGCAACCTAAGACCTTTCTGACCACAATGATAGCTTAGTTGCTGGACCAGTAAAATACCCGTCTGGAAAGATTATCAACTCAACGTTCCTGGAACGACTTTCTCCCATGATCAGAAGGAACGGGATAGCCTAGTGGTGAGAACATTGCGCTCGAAATTTGACGACCCGGGTTCGATTCCCGGTCGAGGAGATTTTTCTCCTGGAGTTAACATCAGTGCCGACTCCACTCTCCCCAAAGTCCTTTGGATGAGACTATAAACCGAGGCCCCGTGTGCGAACGCACGCAGAACATCTTGCGCACACGTTAAGTCCTGTTCTGCTTGTCGAAAGTGTAGGCCATCGTGTGCCGGTAGGAACATATGACATTTACAAAAATACATACACACGGGAGCTGGATGTAAAAAATAAGCACAAGAGTGCTTATGCCATTATCCTCGATAGAAAAGAATAAAATAATATATAGATAGATAGATAAATAAATAAATAAATAAATAAATAGATAAATAAATAAATAAATAAATAAATAAATAAATAAACAAACAAACATCTGACACAAGATAAGATGATGGAGAAGCGACAATTGTACAGCATGAAGCATTATCTCACTGACCAAACTCTCCACGGTAGGCGTTGATCGCGGACTTACAATGATGCACTGTATGCTTTTCTCCTGATTGAAGTCCACGATGCACGCTCCACCGTGCCTCCTAGATGACTTTATACGACAAACTACTTATGCCTTATGAGTCACTTGGGGAAAGGATATAGCTCAGTGTTCAAAGCAGTCGCTTTTCACAAGCTAAGATTCTACTGCATTGAGCGTGGCTACAACGAGGACAAGTGACCGTTTGCGAGCCTTGGATTTCAGTACAGTTCCCCAGTTCCCCCCAGCTGTAAATGGGTACCTGCCCTCTTTAGGGTCAGGGAAGGTAAAGCTGCCAGGAAGAGGAGATGGGAACCACCCTCAAAATACTAGCCCCGGAGAAGCTGGTGTCTCTGACCTCTCGCTCCCCAACGACCACACAGGTGATGAGAACACCTTTAACTGCCCCTCTTATTGCCACTATCTTGATATCACTACATTATGTGAAGAGACCTATAATAATTACACCTAGTTGTATTGTATTGCCTTGCGATTTGTTGCGCTGTGTTGTACTTATTGTATTCTATAACGATGCGTTGCATTGTTTTGTAGTACATTGTGTTGTATTGTATCATGGACTGAGAGAGAGAGAGAGAGAGGAGAGAGAGAGAGAGAGAGAGAGAGGAGGAGAGAGAGAGAGAGAGAAGAAGAGAGAGAGAGAGAGAGAGAGAGAGGAGAGAGAGAGAGGAGAGAGAGAGAGAGAGAGAGAGAGAGAGAGAGAGAGAGAGAACAATTGAGAACAAAAGCTTGCTTGCTTGTTATACATAATGAAAACACCTGTCACAATCCGTGCGTGCATATCATGACAGGACTTGCATTGAAAATTAAATTTTTGTCCTGTCAAAAAATATGCTCGTGCTGTCTATGACACTTGTATACTTATACATTTATGATTAGACAAACCATGAAACCAGGATGAAGCTTTGATGCACAGCACTTCTCAGCACATCCCTAGATGCCTGTTTAAAGGGA
>CM060324.1:42549472-42574472 GCA_030674155.1 Stramonita haemastoma
GCCTGGCCTGGCTCGAGTTTTGGCTCCTGGCAGAGCACTCTTCAGAGGTCCCAGCAGTGATTGTAACCTCACTCACCCTCTGTAGTAAGAGCAAGACACTTTTTAGAATTCAGAAGTGTCCATTGCAGCCCTAGGAATAGGTAAATATTCCTGTGGCCTACCACTGCTGCCAGTAAAAGATGAAAAAAGAAAGAGAAAGAAAATATGTTTGGAAAAAATGTTGTAAAAAAACTAAATATAAAAGAAAATATGTACCTAATGAATCTTTGTGCCTTATGTTCAGGGATCCTTTATAAGAAAGGATGCAAGGGAGATCATAAAGTCCCTACCCAACTAATAGGCTAATCCCAGCTGGATAACAATGATAACCCAAACATTACCAGTCACTTTCAGTGCTGGCACAGGCAGCAGAAGTTGAAGAAAAATGGCCTTTACTTGGATCTCAAAAAGAGATACTATTCTCCACTTAACCAATCATACAATTGAAAAAATATAGTGGAGAAAAACAAGTGCAGGTAACCAGTAACAACTTCATTTTTATAAAAAAAAATGATGTTATTCAAAGAATCGATATATATATATATATCTATATATATCTATATCTATATCTATATATATATATCTATATATCTATCTGGCGCTGACTCTCTCTCATGCACACACACACACACACACACACACACACACACACACACACACACACACACACACACACACACACACACACACACACACACACGTCACTGTTCCTGATTCTGCCAGCTCTGGTACTTCTCTCTTGCCCATAACCACTGTGCTTTAGAAAGCAGAGAAGGGCAAATTACGATGAAGGATGGGCATAAAGCACAGCATGGGATAAGTCTTGAGAGATTCGCTGATAATGTTGTCAGCTCAAGTATTTGTTGACTAACGCCCAAAGTAACGCGTAGGTAGTAGATGTCTGATGTGGTCCGTCAGTGGTAGTGGTACTTGAAGCTAAGTACTGCAAAATAGTGATGAAGGGGTGGGTATTAAGAACTGTCTGCAATAGCGCTGGAGGATTCGCTGATAAAGTTGTCAAGGAAAGTAGTTGTTGACTGCTGAGGTTGAAAGCAAGCTGTTATGTATAGTGAAGGATCAGACTGTTTTCAAGTCAAGTCAAAAACACTTTAATCATCCCATGAAGGGCAGTTACAAAAAGCTGGGCTTTGTAGGTACACATACCACTTTAAGTCATGGCAGATACCTCTGCATGAAATTCAAAATTTGGGTTGTTTTTTTTCAAGGAGAGAGAGAGTAGCCACAGGAGTAGCACCACCGGTTGTTTTTATTTTTTTCACCTTTTTTTTGGTGTGGGCATAGGTATTTGTTTCCCTATTGGAATGACTTTTCTTACATAATTTTGCCATGGAGAACTCTTTTGTTTTCATGGATTCTTTAACGTGCATTAAATGTGTGTTGCACACAAAGACCTCATTCTCTTGTCTCATCGAAAGACTAGCCACTAGACCACCATTCAGGATCTGAAGGATGGATGAATCTCTCTCTCTCTCTCTCTCTCTCTCTCTCTCTCTCTCTCTCTCTCTCTCTCTCTCTCTCTCTCTCTCTCTCTCTCTCTCTCTCTCTCTCTCTCTCTCTCTCTCTCTCTCATACACCACACACACTCACACACACACTTCACTGTTCCTGATTCTGCCAGCTCTGGTACTTCTCTCTTGCCTATAACCACTGTGCTTTAGAAAGCAGAGAAGGGCAAATTACGATGAAGGATGGGTATAAAGCACAGCATGGGATAAGTCTTGGAAAGATTCGCTGATAATGTTGTCAGCTCAAGTATTTGTTGACTAACGCCCAAAGTAACGCGTAGGTAGTAGATGTCTGATGTGTTCCGTCAGTGCTAGTGCTACTTGAAGCTAAGTACTGCCAGAAAAAAAATGGTGATGAAGGGATGGTACTAAGAACCCTTTGAGATAGCCCTTAATGATTCGCTGATATAGTTGTCCAGGAAAGTTGTTGTTGACTGATGCTAAAAGTAACTTGTACATGGTAGGATCATACTGCTCCCAGACCAGGGATTTGAGGATACAGTTTCTCTTACAGATTGTTGAAAGATAAGTTCAGAGCACCTAAAAGATTAAGGGTGTTAAAGAGCTGCTCACTTGAGACCATTTCAAGAAATCTTATGTGTCACTCCCTACACTCAGCAGCTTTTAGATCCTTTAGTCTTTTGGATGAAACTATAAATCGAGTTTCTTTGTACAAAGGCACGCAGAACATCTTGTGCACATGTTAAAACCTGTTATAAAAACCTGTTACGCCTTTTGGAAGAGTAGGCCATTTTATGCCAGTGGGAACAGATGGAAAATATACAAAAAAAGCATGTACGCTGGTATTGTGTTTAGACACCATCGCTTAAATGGGAAAATGCCAATCTTAATGGTGGGCAAATGGTCACAAACACCAAATCTCAGTATTGGCGGTCACATAGGCAAAACCTCAGTATTAGAGAACCTGGAAGCTCTAGCTAAGGAATGATAAGAAAAGATCCGTTTGTAGAGAGCCAGAGCGTATTTGGGTACGGCTGCAATGACTATCTTTGTAATCTCCGTCATTTCTCCTCCACGTAAAATTCTTCTTCTCTACCCCAGGGATGAAAAATAAATGATAATGTGAAGGAGCCAGGCCCAGAGAACAGGCCTGCTGTTAAAGAGGTGTATACTCCCCTGCAGGGATAGTTACCACGCTTATTGTTTATTCATAGATAAGTGGATTGTCCTGACAGGAAAAGGAAATCTGGCAGAATTGTCTACGATGCTTCTTGATGTTGACTGTACGTAGTAGTTGCAGGAGATGATAGTAAGGTTAATCCATCACACTACTCCCCCCTCCTCCCTCCTCTGTCTGTCTGTCTGTCTGTCTGTCTGTCTGTCTGTCTGTCTGTCTGTCTGTCTGTCTCTCTCTCTCTCTCTCTCTCTCTCTCTCTTCTCTCTCTCTCTCTCTCTCTCTCTCTCTCTGTCCATACGTGCGCTTGCGCATGCGTGCGCTTGCGCGTGCGTGCGTGCGTGCGTGCATGTGTGTGTGTGTCAGTGTATTTGCGCGCGCAATATAGTTTACAGAGCTTAGTTTTCAAATCAGGCTACTCACTCAAAAATGTAATTCTCAAGAAAAGAAAAGAGAGAATGTTTGACAGCTTTATCTCACCACTTACGTCATCCGTCTCTATTTTCAGATTCCAGAATCGTTTCATTTCCTCTTTTGTGTCTGTGTAGACTTTGATATTATATAAAATGGTTTTGCACATCTTGTGCTTAGTGGTAGTTGATATCTTCCATTGCTGTATGATTGATTTTACCATTATAGAAAAAATACATGATTAAAGCTTGCTAAAGATTGTTTTTTCTCGTCTCTTTGTTTAAGTTTCCAGGATCACAAATGGTGAGATTTCGAGTTGAGATCGTTTGCCCTCCTTGCTTATAGAAGTGATGATCACATCTTAGTCTCTAAAGAAATTTCTTTTTCTTCAAACGCTCAGACAGCAACTATTGTTGCCTGTCAGAAAAGTGTAAAAACATTGCGCTGCCTTTAAGCGCGGGACAAGTCAGGCCTAGCCCATCCGACTTTGGCATGGGAGAGAATTGCTGTTCTTTCTAAAAAGAAACCACCAACAAACAACACCAACAAAACCCCAAACCCAACATAACCCACCCACCCCCACCCCCACACTACTCAACTCTACAGGCGTCTGACAATTAGCCTCTGGTTAACATCAGAGAGATGCAATGCTTAATGATGGGAGTTCTCTGCTCCTTTGATTGCTTCCCTTTTGCACAGAATGTGCGTGGGTTGACCCCACTTAGAACATACCTCAGTAATTGCAGCCGTGCACTTTCAAACAAAAAGACATTAGCACTTGCAACCTTGTTTTTTTTCTTTTGGCAAAGCTTTACTGAAAGGGGGGCATCAGAGGTCGGTTGGTTTACACTTTGGACTTTTAACTGAAAGGGGCCCTTGGTATAAAATATAATTGAAGAACAAATTTGCAATTCATTCTTTGCGCGCGCGCGCGCGCGCGCGCGCGCGCGCGTGTGTGTGTGTGTGTGTGTGTGTGTGTGTGTGTGTGTGTGTGTGTGTGTGTGTGTGTGTGTGTGTCTGTGTGTCTGTGTGTGTCTGTGTGGTGCGCGCGTGCGCGTGCGTGTGTGTGAGTGTGTGTGTATGTGTGTGTGCGTGTGTTTGTGTGTGCGTGCATGTGTGTTGTGTTTGTGTGTATGTGGTGGGAGCAGGTGAATGCAAGGCTATATTGAAATAGTTGGCTTGAAATATTCTCTTGAGTTGGATTCATGGTGGCACACTGTTTTGGGCATAAACAAGCTTCACACACACACACAAGCACACACACCACACACACACACACACACACACACACACACACACACACACACACCACACACAACAACACACACACACTTGCCCTGTCTGTCTGTCTGTCTGCCTGTCATGTTTACTCTCTCACTCCCCTCTCTCTTCTCTTCTCCTCTCTTCTCTCTCTCTCTCTCTCTCTCTCTCTCTCTCTCTCTCTCTCTCTCTCTCTCTCTCCTCTCCCTCCCTCCTCCCTCCTCTCCTCCTCTCTCTCTCTCCTCTCTCTCTCTCTCTCTCTCTCTCTCTCTCCTCTCTCTCTGTCTCTCTCCATCTAGCGCCTTACAGTGATTTCCATGATTATTGATGAGAGTGAGACAGAGTGCATAATTATTCAGGATGACCTCCTGGATGTTAAAAGCTGGGTAACACCCATCACCAACACCAACCACTTCCCATGGTCTGACTAGACCAGGGAATAGGGTTTCTGTTTGAAATCGGTTAATAGCTAAGGGAGACAGATGGCATAAACAATAAGATAGATCCATCCATGAAACTACCCTTGCTATGAGAATGAAGTTTTCCAGAAGCAGTCTGTTTTGAAAACTGAGCAGAGCATATGCTACTGGTGATGGGCGGAACTGTCAGGTGTGCAAGGACACAGCATCTGTTTTCTGCTGTAGGCAGAATGGGTTAGTTGGAGAACAAGAGGAAAGTGACAGACTCTTTATTTTTTGTGGATAAAAAAAGCCAGATGATTTAAGAGGTTAAAGATAATGGTTTTTTTTGGTATTATTTGCATACTCTCATAACGTATAAGATATAGTTCTGAATATATATTTACACAAAGTCATAATATAAAAGCAACTAGCTTAGCTTCAAACTTCAAAATATATTGGTTTTCTTTTAACATCCAATATCAATACTTAGTTCGTTTGCCTGTTTGTTTTTGAATATCAATTGTCAGTAACCCACGTCTTTAAAAAAAAAAAAAACAACTCTTATCCAGTTCATGTCTATCTTCTGTCCTTGGTGACGGTTTGCTTTCATCACGTCATCCACCAGCCACTAACACAACAGCTCACACAATTTAAAACAAACCTGAGAAGAACGTACCGGTGACAGACAGTCTGACTTTTTTTCTTTGATATTGCTATGGCAGCACAGTCTTGCAAAACAGTTTTATCTAGCATTGAACACATTTTCTGCTTTTCTTTCGAATTTCTGCCATATGTTTGAGTTTCTTCACCAAACAAAAAAAACAACAACAACGTGTTCCATCTGTTGCTTGTCTTCATCTGTGAAAGAGAAATGGGTCTTCTCCTCCCCTTGAGAGATTATTTTGCTAAGAGAGGCAGATGGTGTACAAACAGTAAAATACACTCATCACGAAATTAGCTTCTTTTTTTTTTTTGGCTGAGTGTTACGTTTTGGAGAAGCAGTAGGTTTAAAAAGAAAACTGAGAAGACTAACAGTATTGTGGAGTGAACTGCCAGGTGTAACAAGTAGGGCCCATTTTTCTAGAGTTTGCAAGACAGACTTGAAAATCTGAGGTCAATATCCTGCTCTTTCATCTTGTTCACAGAGAATGACTTAGTGAAGGTAATTTTATATACTTGGATTTGTTGCAAAGAGAAAGAGACAGAGAGGGGGGAGGGGAGAGAGAGAGAGAGAGAGAGAGAGAGAGAGAGAGAGAGAGAGAGAGAGAGAGAGAGAGAGAGAGAGAGAGAGAGAGAGAGAGGAGAGAGAGAGAGAGAGAGAGAGAATGAATGAATGAATGAATGAATGAATGAATGAATAATCTTTATTTTTCAAGGGTTACAGAGTAAGCATTACATACTTTTTTTCATCCGGCCCTTGCCCTGATCAGGGAATAAAGCTAAGAACCCCCCTCCCTACCCCTACATACCAGCATCACCACCAACAGCAGTTCAACCAGAGAGAGAGAGAGAGAGAGAGAGAGAGAGAGAGAGAGAGAGAGAGAGAGAGAGAGAGAGAGAGAGAGAGAGAGAGAGAGAGAGAGCATTATATTACACTCATACACATTCACACACACGCACACGCACACACACACACCTATATACATCAGGACTATTTATTACTGCTTGTTCTCATCTACAGACATACCCCTAATTTCCCATCCGTGTAAGGCACTGTGGTCTAGCTCCCAAAAAATTGTCATCGATATAGGCTGACCACGAAAGCTTAAATTCAAATGTCATTTTGCTTAAATTGTTTATAATACATGACAAGCTGTCAGTCCAGCAACCTACACTTTCTTTTAGAGGGAGGAAAAAAATCATCTGAAGTCAAAGTATGGCTGCTTATGTGGCGAGGTACTTAAAACACAAAAAATAGAGTAGCAGACAGGAAAAAGAAAAAACAACAAGAAAATGGGCAGCGCTGCACTTGCGGCAACGCGCTCTCACCGGGAAGAGCAGCCTGGAAATTCACGCAGAGAAATCTGACATAAACAGTCATACAGGCAAACTTCTCATTCAATTAGTGTGTTCTTACTGTCTCACAGCGATTCCCAGGTAGGACGAGTGAGTAAGAATGCATATTATTCTGGGTGACCCCCAAGGTGTTAAATTAAGCTGGGGAAAGCCCAACAACAAAACAGTAACAGGTCACTGACAAAATGGCCTCTAGTTAACCTCAGAGAGATGCAATGCTTAATGATGGGAGTTCTCTGCTCCTTTGATTGCTTCCCTTTGCACAGACTGTGTACGTGTGGGCTGACCCCGCTTAGAAAATATCTCAGTAATTGCAGCCGTGCACTTTGAAAGCAAAGGACACTTGCTACTAGATCTAGATCTAGATGCAATATTTCTTTTGTTTTATTTTTTAGGCCAGGCTAAGCTGGAAAGAGGATCGGAGGTTAGTAGGTTTTAACTTGAGGTTCTGTCACTGAGGGAGGTGGATAGTGTAAATAAAAGGTGAAGCACTTAAGTCAAAAATAAAATCGTATGTCATTCTCTCTGTGTGTGTGTGTGTGTGTGTGTGTGTGTGTGTGTGTGTGTGTGTGTGTGTGTGTGTGGTGTGTGTGAGAGAGAGAGGAGAGAAGAGAGAGAGAGAGAGAGAGAGAGAGAGAGAGAGAGAGAGAGAGAGAATGTGTATGTGTGTTTGTGTTTGTGTTTGTTGTGTGTGTGTGTGCACGCGCGTGCGCGAGTGCGCGAGTGCGCGCGCGCTGCGCGCGCGCGCGCGCGCGCGCGTGTGTGTGTGTGTGTGTGTGTGTGTGTGTGTGTGTGTGTGTGTGTGTGTCTGCCACATCTATTTCAAATCCTTCATTCTAGGAGAGGCAGATGGCCCAAACAATCCGATAAATCCGTCTTGGAATTGCCCTTCCCCCAGAGAATAAAGTTTTCCAGATGCAGTGTGTTTTGAAAACTGAGCAGGGCAAGTGACGTTGCGATGGGGCGAACTGTCAGATAGATGTACAAGGACACAACACCTGTTTTCTGCTGTAGGCAGAGTGGGTTAGAGAATCAGAAGATAGTGGTGACCGGCGGCTCTTTATCCTTGTTGATAGAAGGTAATGTAATCTATAAAAATTTAAAAAAATCAGTGACAGCCTATTGCATTGTTTTGTACGCTGTGAAAATAAAAACCAAACCACCGTGTGATACAGTTTTGCATTACATTCACACAAAGTCATGTAGAAGTGAAGGGGTAAAGTATAAGAAATGCTTTATTAGCAGTCTTGAGGACAGAGAGAGAGAGAGAGAGAGAGGGGGGGGGAGGGAGAGGAGAGAGAGAGAGAGAGAGAGAGAGAGAGAGAGAGAGAGAGAGAGAGAGAGAGAGAGAGAGAGAGAGAGAGAGAGAGAAAGCAAGAGAGAAAGCAGAGAGACAGACAGACAGACAGACAGACAGACAGACAGACAGAGAGTGAGACAGATAGAGAAAGACAGAGACAGACAGACAAAGACAGAGAGACAGAGGGAGGAGAATGAGAAGACGAAAAGGACACAAACAGATACAAAGAAAGACAGACATAAGGGCTTGTTGGTTTGAGATGCAAAAATGCCCAGCCTAAATCTTGTGTTCTATATTATTGTATACCCCTTTAAGCCGCAGCAGATTTCTCTGCCTGAAATTAGGGCTGCTCCTCCAGGGGAGGTTACGTGGCCATCAGTGCAGCCCAATCCATTATTTCTTTATCTTTTTCCGGTCTGCATAATTATGTATTATTTGGTTTCCTATCAGAGTGGCTTTTTCTTACATAATTTTGCCAGGGACGACTGTCTTGTTGCCATGGGTTCTTTTACGTGCGCTAAATGAGTAATACACACGAAACATTAGTTTGTCGTCTCATCCAAAAGACTAGCGCCCAGATTACCACACAAGGTCTTGTGGATAGGGGAAAAGTTTCGGGAACAAACGGGGATCGAACTACCACTGACTTGAAACCGGGACTTGTTGCTTTCTAGGCAGGTGCGTTACTTTCTAGACCAGAGATCAGCTTAGCCGTAAACTTCAAATTCTGGGCCTCTTTTCACTGCCAAAAGCAATGTTTTGCTTATTAGATTTTTTTCAAAGGCAGTATGTGTCAGTAACTCACTACTTTCAAAAACACCAATAATAGGCACTCAGCCTTGCTCCATAATGTCTATCATCTGTCCTTAATAACGTGTTGCTTTCTTCACGTCATTCTCCAGCACTAACACAGTACCTCACACAATTTAACACAGCCCTGAGAAGAACGTACCACTGACAGACAGACAGGCCCTGAACTTTTACATGACATGAATGTGTAGACAACTGGTGTAACCAATCTAAAGTTGTCTGGGCAGCAGTCCAAGGTTGGAAAAAAAAGACTTGAAGTGTTTTCCTTCTCTGTTTGTGTCCTGGAGTCATTTGTCAGGACTTCCATGAAAGTTGCTCTAGCAATGAACAAAGTTATCTTTGGAAAAATCACCCAGGTAAGTTGTTATTTCATTCCAATTAGAGAGTCACATTTCTCAATGCTGATAAATCTGGAAATTGCTTCTGTTTTTCAACCTCTCCATTTTTTGGGTTCAATAACTGTATACAATATTTTACAGAGGGAAAGCAACATCTGTGCCGATAAGGTATTGGATACAGCGCTGTAATTTTGTGCCCCTACAACTCGGTAACAGGACTTAAAACTCTTACTAAGAGAAGCAGATGGTGTAAATAGTAAGATAAAGCAATTACGAACTTCACTGCTGTTTTGTTGTTGTTGTTGAGAATTACGCTTTGAAGAGGCAGAACGTTTAAAAAGAAACATTTAGATTGGTAAAAGAATCTGTGGTGGAGTGAATTGCCAGGTGTACAAAAAGGAAACATGTTTTTCATTGAAAGCAAGAAGAGTGGATGGGAACTAGTACATGATGACCTTTACTTTCGCCCTGATTACAGAGAGTAAGGTACTTAAGATGAGCTTAGAATTTTGAGTTGGTCAATGTCATAACATGTTAACATAACAGAAGAATCCATTAGGAAAAAAGCGCACGAATATATTATAAAATATGGACATTGAAAAAACGATAAAAGAATACTGGGAAAAGCTACAGGAAACAGAGGAGATGCAAAGTGATAGGGAGTAGATGTGAGGCTACAATTCACAAAAAGTGGTCACAGATTTAAAGAGACCTGAAGAACGAAACTATCTATCTATCATCTATCTATCTATCTATCATATATATATATATATATAATATATATAATATAATATATATATATATATATATATATATATATGTATATATATATATATATAGATATATATATATATATATATATATATATATATATATATATATATATATATATATACATATATATATATATCGGACTTTGTTTTTCATGAGAAGAAAAACCAGCTTGTTTTCAATTCAGTTTATCCTTTTAGGAGAGGCAGATGGCCAAAACAATAAGATAAATCCATCCTGAAATCACCCTTCCTCAGAGAATGAAGTTTTCCAGAGGCAGCGTGTTTTGAAAACTGAGCAGGGCAATGATACTGTGATGGGGGAACTGCCAGATAGATGTACAAGGACACAGCCCCTGTTTTCTGCTGTAGGGAGAAGACTAATGGATATGAAGCCATAGGGTAAGTGATTTGCCATGCCACACCCTATATTATCCTTCTTTGTATCTTTGTTGACAGAGAGCAAGGGGAAGTGGAGTAAGTCCATTTGGTCCTTTGCCGCACAGTAATGTCTTGAGATATGTTTCTGGAATGAATTATTTATTGCTTTTGATTTCTGCTACGAGTTATTAGGATTACAAGAACAATTGCACATTTTGAAGTTAATGAGCATTGTTTTAGTGACTCAGTATTAAATGTTGGTTGAAATTGTTAGGGGCAGACTGTGATATGTTGGTCATGCAAACAGAAAACCAGACCAAAATAATGATAATTCTCCCAGGTAAAATATGAGGGCTAAAGGAAAAGAGGCAGACTACCAACATCCTACATTACCAGCTTCACTGAGATCAGTGGTCTGGAAAGTCTACAGGAGATCGTAGAAATCAGCAGAGACAGAGAAAGATGGCAAACCCAGGTGGCATTGCGAGGAGCTCCTATCAACAACAGCGGTTACGGAGACATCTGAGTTGAGTTATTCTTAGGGGTATCTCTCTCTCCATGGACATCATCTGTCAAAAGCCTTGTTTGCCAAACTTTACCAAGTATGTTTTATTGTGAAAAGCTTTGTTGTTGTTGTTGTTGCAGGAGTTGTTTATGTTTTTTGCAGTTGTCGTTGGGTGTTATAGTTGTTTTTCCATAGCATTTTCCCACAGTATTCAGTTCACTTTAATTAATGTATCCAAGGCGCGTGACGAAGTGTAGATTATTCTCTGAGTGCTACACAACATCTGTAATGACTTTTGCACAGTGAATTCTTCACTACCATCAAAGTCCGATGTTCTGATGAATGCATGAGTGCGTATTGAGTAAACTGCATTCCCACAACTCGTAACCACTGACCCAACTTCAAGCAGAAACAGATGTAAGGCACTGGCAGAGGTTTCGCTGTCTGTTATCCGTCTGTGTTTTGTTTTCCTTTGCTTACATGCTGTGATGGTTGTGTTGGCTCATTCTGTGCTGAGCTGTCATGTAAATGTTGATAGCTTGCATGATTGTGTTTGATGTTTCTTTTCAGTTATAACTATTCCACCACAAACTCTGTTTTTTTTTCACTCCTGGGCTATAGAGCTCCAAGCTTCACAGATGATGAAACTTTGCATATGTGGCGCTCCACCACGAAATGAGTCGCTTAGCACATTACCCAATTTGCGCTAGGAGCCATTAAAGGCAGGTGGGGGTCAAGTTGTCAATGTTGAGATTTTGATTGATTATTAAACTAGATCTGTTTATTTATCTTAAAAGAAATATCAAGGTATCATTTTTATTCCTTTTGCTTTTAAATGTGTTTTGAAAATACCAAAGCACTCATTCTGACAACCTGTTACTAAAATAAACTTGCCCGTTTCTCATTTTGTCACATCCTGCAGTCTATCATTTCAATTTGTTATAATGTTGCACAGAATTGTCCGATTTTCAATCTGTTTTTTTGTATTTGATAGCCATTTTATTGCACATTAATAACATGTCAATAACTAAAAATTGACCTCATGTGCACTCCGTCTCATTATGTGGTGGAGCGTCACATATACTTCCGTTTTTGTTCACCATTAAGCTTGCAACAATACGACTTTGGGGGTGATGTCTCGACACAACCCTAGTGTGCATGGCAATATTTTTTTATCTACAGTTTTGTCATTCATTCTTAAATACACGAAATAATCTACCCCTCTAAAAGGTAGAACAGGTTATCATATGTGGGCAAGATAATATGCGTGCTTTTGCACGGAAAAACTTGATTTATAGTCTCATCTGAAGGACTTTTGGGTAGAAGGAAGGGAGGGGGTGGGTGAGCCGATACTGATATGTAGTCCAAGGCAAAAAAATCCTTGAATGGGTGTTTCGTTGGTGGCTTGAACCCAGGAATTAGATCAAGAGCACAATACTCTAACCACCAGAGTGTCCCTTCCATCCCGCCTGTCTTCTGGTTTCTGTTTCAATTCAGTTTATCTTACAAAGGAAGGGTGGGTAGCACAATCATTCAGATACACACATATGATGTTACTACTTCTCTAAGAACGAAGTTTTCCAGAAGCAGTCTGTTTTGAAAACTGAGCAGGGCAAAGATACTACTGTGATGGGGTAAACTGTCAAATTTACTAGGACACAGCACCTGTCTTTTGTTGCAGGCAGAATGGGTTAGAGAATCAGAGGGTTGCGCCCTTCTCATTATTCCTGTAAAATGGTTGGTTAAGTCATTTTAGAACTTACCATCAACACCATTTCCTCATTTGCTACACTCTCAGAGGACGGCCGTCTGCCATAGCGGATCAGGGTAAAGCAACGGTTTTGGACGGCTGTCCGCCATAGCGGATTTGCTGTTTGCAGATTTTTCATGCGGCGGCCGCATTGATACTTTGACTAGTGCAGCTTAACATAGCGTCGTGAGCCTGTCCAAGATCGAATGCAGAGCGTTGTGGGGGTGATTCTGTATGTTCAAAACTCTTTGTCTGCGGTTGCAGAGAGTAGCCGACACGGAGTAGCGACACAGAGTACAAAATTCGGAGTATTTTCTTCATGCTTGTCAAAGCTCAAATATTAAAGTGAGAGCTTCAATCTTTCAATACGTACTAACTCAGCATGTTATTGATAATTTAACAAAATTTCATTTTCTTACTATGTTTTTTTTGTATTTTTAGGATTTTTTTAATATACTAACCATAACAAATGGGCCGTCTGTGGGAAAAAGCAAGGGAGAGAACTGGCCGTCCAGAGTGAGTTTTAAGAGCTTTCAAGAGGGCAGGGGATATCTGCGGAAAATGAACTTTGAAAATGGATAAAAGGTAGGTTGGAAAAAAGCCTGAAAACACAGAGAGAGAGAGAGAGAGAGAGAGAGAGAGAGAGAGAGAGAGAGAGAGAGAGAGAGAGAGAAGAGAGAGAGAGAGAGAGAGAGGCTAAGATCTCCAAACAGGAAACTTTCGAGACTTCAACTTTAAATCATTCTTACCTCCGAGTGTTTATATTATTTTGTTTGTTCACAGATGAGCGGTTTCTTTTGTTGCTTGCTTGCTTGCTCCCCCCCCCCCCCCCCCCTTTCTCGCCTAGAGCCACCAGTTTCAACAATGGTGTGAGATTTTACATATGCCACAGTTTTCTCTCCTGTAAGGTAGCGGTATTTCGACATCGGGGAGAATATCAACACGACACCAGTGTGAATCCGTTGTTTGTTTTTCTTCTAAAATGCTGTATCCGTTACTAACGACACGCAATGACCTACTTATTTCGAAAGAGAGAGCGAAGTTTTAACCTGTACGCTAGATATTCTGCATGCCTTTGCACATGGGACATAGGTTTATAGTCTCATTCAAAGTACTTCCTGGGGAGTGGAGTCAGTACTAATGTTGATTCCAGGGGAAAAGATAATCCTCTCGAACGGATGTCTCGGTGGTGGCTCCAACCCAGGCTATCAGATCACAAACTCAACACGACAAGAGTATCCTAGTCCTTCTCCCCCTCTCCCTACCTCCGTTTACTTGTTTTATTTCAGTCAGGTGTATTCATGTCACAAAATCAAAAGGACTTGCAAAGACAATACTGCAAGGCGTTGACTGTCTAAGGAGGAAGAAAAAGAGGCAGACCAAGGAAGAGATGGGAGGACAACATCAGCAAATCGACATGGTCCAGTGGTTAATGCAAGGATGTTGGGCAAAACCTGCAAATGAGAGTGACAGCATGTTTCTCAGCATGCACATACTTTGGACACTCCTGAACAATACTGGCATAGGAAACGCCATGTTGTCCATCTGTTTCTCCACTTTATTAATAATTTTTTTCTATCATGCAGACATGCCTTCTGAGTTATTTATAAATATAAAACCAGAGGGGCATTCCTTGTTTGTTTGGCCATTTGTTTTTTCTCCTTAGTTTATTAATTAATGTTTATTCACCAAAGGGTGATTGAGACAATGATATTACTCATTATAGACCAAACATAACCTTCTTCTCTCTCCCAAACTTAACCACAAGCCCAGTTTCCCCAGCATCCTATCCCCTCCTCCTATCCCCAACCTCCACTGTTAAACCTCCTTTACCTATCACCTTTCCCCTCTCCCCAATATCTTTCCCCCCCCTTTCCCCCCCCCATCCTGTCCTATCTTCCCCCTATCTATCCACCCCCTCCTGTCCTATCCCCCCCCTGTCCTATCTCCCCCCTATCTATCCATCCCCCATCCTATCCCCCCCTCCCCTTCCCCCCCTCCTGTCTTATCTCCCCCCTTCCTATCCTCCCCTCCTTCCACTCCCCCTCCTTCCCCCTCCTGTCCTATCTCCCCCCTCCTCCTATCCTCCCCTCCTATCTCCCTCCTGTCCTATCTCCCCCCTTCTATCCTCCCCCCTTCCCTCCTGTCCTATCTCCCCCCTCTCCTATCTCCTCCTTCCTCCCCCTCCTGTCCTATCCTCCACCCCTCCTGTCCTATCTCCCCCCTTCCTCCCCTTCCCCCCCTCCTACTCCCCCTGTCCTATCTCCCCCCTTCCTATCTCCCCCCTTCTCCCCCCCTCCTCGTCCTATCTCCCCCTCCTGTCCTATCTCCCCCCTCCTTCCTATCTCCCCCCTTCTCCTATCCTCCCCCCCTCCTGTCCTATCTCCCCCCTCTCCTCCCCCTCCTCTCCCCCCCTTCCTATCTCCCCCCTTCCCCCTCCCCCCTCCTGTCCTATCTCCCCCCCTTCCCTCTCCCCCTCCTGTCCTATCTCCCCCCTTCCTATCCTCCCCCCCTTCCCCCCTCCTTCCCCCCTCCCTGTCCTATCTCCCCCCTTCCTACCCTCCCCCCCTTCCTTCCCCCCTTCCACCTCCCCCCCCTCCTGTCCTATCTCCCCCTTCCTACCCCCCCCCCTCCTGTCCTATCTTCCCCCCTTCCTATCCCTCCCCCCTTCCCCCTCCTATCTCCCCTTCCTATCTCCCCCCCCCATCCCCCCCCCATCCCTCCCCCCCTCCCCCCCCCTCATCTCTCCCCTTCCCCACTCCCCCACCTCCTGTCCTATCTACCCACTGTGGCGGCCTCCTCCTCCTCCCCCTCATCCAGCACGATACAGGAATATAGACAACACATCTCCTCCAAAGCTCAGAGGATTAGAATTAAGGGGAAGATCCCTGTAGAGATCTGCCATTCCTAACTCAGCCTATGTTACTGCAATCTAATTTTTTATGGCATGTTATCAAACAAACAATACCAAACTTTGAAGGTGTTTTCCTATATTAGTTTGAAAATGAAAAAAATGTATATATTTACAATTATTTACTTCATCTTGTACTTGTTCAAGACAGGTAAACAGCAGTTCCTACACATTCTTATAAAAGTTGTTGCTTCTTTTCCATGATATGGTAACTTTTATCTGGACTACTAAGAACTTTAAACAATTAAAAGGGATTAGAATTGTTTAAGATAGTCTCTGAAGGGGAAGTAATATTGATATGAAATAGCCACACAGCATGTGTATGTAAAATCATGATATTTTGCCAAAAAAGATCTTGTAACATGTTTGTATATGGTGGAAAAAACTTTGGAAGTTAACTATTTTAAATATTTAAGAATATTATTTCAGTGAGAGTGGCAGTTTTGCAAAATGTAAGGAAAAACTTAATCAGGCTACTAAAGTCATGTTAGTCTTATAAGGACTGCATGGCAAAAAGAACTACCTATACATGTGGCACTTGATTTGTTCGATAAAATTGTTTTACCTGTTTTGTTGTATGGGTGTGAAATTTGGGGTTAATGAATGAAGAGCTGAGCTGTGGGATAATAGTCGATGCCTTTAGTACAAAAACTATAAAACCAATTTTAGTATGGAAAAATATATAACTTGTCTGCCAGATGTATATGTTTACAGTCTTATGAAATTTAGTTGCAGTTATCACAAGCTTTTATTGAGATTGGATGTTTCCATAACATACCACAGGAAGAAAGAGTATGTTCAAAATGCAATATGTCTGTTTTAGGGGAAAAAAATTCTTATCATGAAATGTTTCCTACTTTAAACATTTACGACAAGACTTTATTTCTGAGCATTTTCTTCAACCCATATCCAGTTCTGATTTTTGCAGTCTGTGGAAAATGTAAATCTAGAAAAGTTCTCCTGTCTCCCTCAAAGCTCATGTTTTTCTTGAAATTTCATTTTGTTGTCCTTCACAAGTGTAGATTGTGTCTTTTACAGAAATTGATATACTTTGAAATGTCTGGAGTCTTTAATATTTTTTGTTTATCATTTTGCAATGAATTGTTGCTTTTCAGTTCCTGTTAGTATTGATAATACTAATATTAGTATTGTTGAACATCGTTTGTTATCTTTCATGCTCCAAAAGGGGTGAAAGGAATTAAATCTTGAATCGTGGTGTGTGTGTGTGTGTGTGTGTGTGTGTGTGTGTGTGTGTGTGTGTGTGTGTGTGTGTGTGTGTGTTTGTTCTGTCTGTCTGTCTGTCTGTCTGTCTGTCTGTCTGTTTATTTCTCTTTCTCTATTTCTGGTCCATCGGTCTGGAATTAGCTCCCTCTCTTACTTCCCTAAAAGCCTACTTATGACAGTTTTCAATCCAGTCTCAAGAAATACTTATTTCAACATAAAAATTTCCCCCACCTGTTTTATTTCTTATCTGTCCCTGCATTGCCCTCAGATAACAAATTTGCCGATGGCAACTGTCCTCAAACTGTAAGTTGTTTTACCTGTGTTAATTTATGCTGCATATATTTAGAATTTCTGACACATTCTATATGCTGATAAAACGTTAATTTTATTTTAAGGCAACATTACCCCCCTTCAAAGGCTGTCAACAGTTATGTTCCTTTTTATTGTTTGAAGTTACTCAGAAGTCCAGAGGAAAATTTGTATCTAATGTAATTTAAGTGGCAATTTTTTAATATATACAAATTGTCGACTGTGCTGTTTACCTGTCTGAAACAAGTAATGGTGAAAAGAAATGTTTAAGATTAAGCTTTTTTTCAATTTCTGAGCAGACATAGGAAAAGAACCTGTAAAGTTGGAATTGTTAGTGTAATAATATGTTGCAAAACTATAAAGGCAACAACTTAAGCTTTGAATTAGGAATGGCAGATCTCTACAGGATCGCCCCTTAACTTCTAATCCTTCGAGCTTTGGAGGAGATGTGTTGTCTATCTTCCCATGTTTGTGCCTTTTTTTTCTTCTTTTTTTTTTGAGAGGAGGGGATAGGCAAGGGGATGGTGAAGAGGGGGTAAGTAGAGAGGGGGAGGAGCAAGGAAGGAGAGGGGGATAGGTGGGGGGAGGAGAGGGGGGAATAGGTAGGTGGGGGGAGGAGAGGGGGAATAGGTAGGTGGGGGGAGGATAGGTAGGCGGGGGGGGGAGGAGAGGGGGTAGGTAGGGGGGGGGATAGGTAGGTGGGGGAGGAGGGGGGGATGTAGGTGGGGGAGGAGAGGGGGGATAGGTAGGTGGGGGGAGGATAGGTAGGGGGGGGAGGGAGGAGGGGGATAGTAGGTGGGGGATGGTAGGTGGGGGAGGAGGGGGGGGATAGGTAGGCGGGGGGAGGAGAGTGTTTAAGGATAAGGCTTTTTAGTTCGGGGCAGATAGGATAAAGATGTAAGTGGGGAATGTAGTGTAAAATAGTGAGAAGGGAACAATTAGGTAGGAATGGGCTAGGATGAACTCAGAGGGAGGGATGGTTGTCATCTCCCAGTTTGGCTTTTTTTTTTGAGAGGAGGGGATAGGCAAGGGGATAGGTGAGAGGGGGGAAGTAGAGAGGGAGGAGCAAGAAAGGAGAGGGGGAATAGGTAGGTGGGGAGGAGGAGGGGGAATAGGTAGGTGGGGGGAGGAGAGGGGGGAATAGGTAGGGGGGAGGGGGGAGAGGGGGGAATAGGTAGGTGGGGGGAGGAGAGGGGGAATAGGTAGGTGGGGGAGAGGGGGGGAATAGTAGTGGAGGGAGGAGCGGGAGATAGGTAGGTGGAGGAGGAGGGGGGGGAATAGGAGGTGGAGGGAGGAGAGGGGAATAGGTGGGGATAGGGGAATAGGTAGGTGGGGAGGGGGAGGAAGGGGGGAGGGGAGGGGGTGAAGGAAGGGGATAGGAGGGGGAAGGTAGGGGGAGGGGGGATAGGTAGGTGGTGGGGAGGGAGGAGGGGGATAGGTAGGGGGAATAAGGTAGGGGAGGAGGGGGTAAGTAGAGGGTTAGGGGGGAGGAGAGGTAGGGGGTGGAGAGGGAGAGGTAGATGGGATGGGGAGGAGGGGGATATGGAGGAATTAAAGTATCAACAATTGCCCATTTCAAGGCATCTTGCAAACTCCACTGTTTACCATAACTCCCAGGGGGCACAGATTCATTGTTTCTCACGATAATATTGTTCACCATGATAGCAGGTATCTGTATACAAACTGGATTGCTGTCACTCTTGTGTCAGAATTTTAATCCTTGGCGGCTGTGCTAACAGGCCTACAACCCAACCAAATTTTGAGAAAGGCAGAACAGAGAGAGAGGAATGGAGGAAACTGGTTGTCAAGTCTTCAGGGTGCCCCCACGGTCGCCAGACTAAGGGATATTTATTTATTTATTTATTTATTCTTTTATATCGAGGATAACAGAATAAGCAATCATGTGCTTTTTTTTCATCCGGTCCCCGTGTGTATGCAGTTTTGTAAATATTGTCATCTGTTCCCACCGGCACACGATGGCCTACTCTTACGAAAAGCGGAACAGGATTTAACGTGTGCGCAAGGATAGATAGATAGAGAGAGAGATAGTATTCATGGGCCACTTGTTGAGGAGTCAAGGATAATCAGTCCTCTTAGTTTATCTTAGTAGGCAGGCTACTTTGTCGTGGATGACATCCCCCCCCCCCCCCCCCCCCCCTAAATTGAACAACTGAATCAACTGATAAACCATAGCGGCAAATGGAAGGCCATGAACTTATACACACGATGTATACACCAGCTGTGCTTGACGTTGATGTGTGCACAGCTGTTGTAGCCAATCTGGAACTGTCTGGGCAGCAGTCCAAAGTTTAAAAACGACGTAAGAAGTGGTTTACTTCGCTATTCAGCTGCTTTTGCCATTTGTCTGGGTTACAAGCAAGTTGCACCGCATGCACAAATCCTTAATGAATGTTCTTGATAATTGATTAGTCAGACAGTGACTTTTCTATTCCAGTACAGAATCCTTTTTTTTTTTTTTTAACCCTAACAAACTCTTCGAGAAGCTTTACACACACACAAAAAAAATCTGTGCGGAACTTTCACAAACCCTTCTGTGTTTCTAATAGTTTAACAATTTTGTGTGAAAGTTTCTTTTAAAATATCTATAAATTTTGTTTGAAATGTGTGGGATTTTTTCTTTTTAGCATTTGCTTTTGGGGGGACTGGATAGCTCATTGGGTAGAGCACTCGCTTTCCCCAAGCTAAGGTTAAAGAGCATTGAGCATGGTTACGAGTTGGATGGGTGACCGTTTGCGCGCCTGGGCTTCAGTACAGTCCCCCAGTTCGCCCAGCTGTAAATGGGTACCTGCCCTCTTGAGGATCAGGGAAGGTAAAGCTGTGAGGGAGAGGAGATGGGTGCCGCCCTCAATTTGCTGGCCCTGGAGAAGCTGAGTCTTGATGCCTCGATCCCCTACAACCACACAGGTTATGAGCAGAAAGACTGTGGCATGACTGCTTATCAAAAGAAAGCCTCGTCTGTCTGTCTGTCTGTCTGTCTGTCTGTCTGTCTGTCTGTCTGTCTGTCGCTGTCTGTTTATCTATCTATCTATCTATCTATCTATCTATCTATCTAATCTATCTATCTAATCTATCTATCTATTATCTATCTGATACCTACTCATACTTTGCTTTTCTTTCGTCCCTCGTTTGCCCTGTCCGGTTGCCTCGTCTCTCTCTCTCTCTCTCTGCTCCTCCTCTCTCTACTCCTCTCTCTCTCCTCTATCCTCTCCATCTCTCTTCTGCTCTCTCTCTTCTCTCCTTTCTGCTCTCTCTTCACTTTCCTCTCTTCTCCTCGTCTCCTCTTCATCTCTCCTCGTTCTCTCTCTCTGTCTCTCCTCTGTCTGCTCTCTTCCTTCCTCTCTTCCGTCTCTCCCTCACTCTCGCCCTTCTCCTCCTCCTCTCTCTTCTCTGTCTCTCGTCCTCTGTCTCTCTCTCTGTCTCTCTCTGTCTCTCTCTCTTCTACTTTCATCAATGCCAACTTCTCCCTGATGTTAAAAAAAGAGAGAGAAAACTCTAAACTGCAGGGAGGGGATGGGGAGAAAAGGGGGGGGGGGGGGGGGGGGGGGGCTGTATAGCTAGTGGTCAGAGCGTCGCGTTCGCAATTTGAAGGCCCAGGATTGAGCCCAGGTTTGAACCCCCACTAAAATCCCAGTTCGTGGGGATTTTTCTCCCGCTGGAGTCAACATCACTTCTGATCTGACTCCACTCTCCCAAAAGTTCTTAAGATGAGACAAGGCAAGGTTAGGCAAGGCAAGGCAAGGCAAGGCAAGGCAAGGCAAGGCAAGGCAAATTATTTCATTTCGAGGATAAGGAATAAGCACTCGTGTGTTTTTTTGCATCCATTCCCCGAGGTCCCGTGCTCAAATGGACGCAGAACATCTTGTGCACACGTTAAAACCTGTTCTGCCTTTCGAAAGAGTGGGCCGTTCGTGCCGGTAAGAATGGATGACAAACACATTTTACAAAGCTAAACACGCACGCACTGGTGTCGACTTTAAACATCGTCCTCAAAGTTGGAATGCGGCTATCTTAACGGTGAGTAAAAACGGTAGTGTAGGTTACAATTTCACCATTGGTGAACCTCGGAGCTGTAGCCGAGGAACAACAACAACAACAACAACAAGCTACGAAAAAACCCCTAAATTCCAGTTCTTGTTTACATGATGTTTGGCTGGGAAGCAAAACTGTAGCCTACTTCAATTTCTGTTTCGATTCAGCTTATCTAAACAAGAGAGACAGATAGTGTAAATGATGCGATAAGATCACCTTAAAGATCCTCCTTTTGCTTAGAGTCGCATTTCCGAGTAACACCTATTTTTGAAAACTGCATTCCCTCATGAAGATGCCAGGGGCCTGTCAGTATAAATAGCATCCCCACCTTCTGGAATTCTGTGTTAGAAATTCCTTCTTTTCTATACCTCTCTTTCTTTTTGCGTTATTCCTTTTCTTTCTGTCACCTGTTTTTCGTATATTTTCTGCCTTCTTGGTCCATTCTCCTGACTTTGTTTCCCTAGAAATAATGCTATAAGATAATTTTCTCTCACGCCGAAGTTGTATGCGCTGGCTGGGTGGGTCTGACTTGTCAGGTGCGTAACGGCAGCGCTTGCGGCCTGTGCATGTGTCCCAATCCAGAGGATACCACTTTTGTCCCTTAAAGCCATGACAAGCCCTTAGCATAAAACAACCCACACTCTCAGTTTAGTGGAGAGAAAAAATCATCTGAAGTCGGAGTATGGCTGCCTATAAGGTTAGAGAGAGGTGCTTGAAAAGAGTCACATAAGGAAACTTCTTATCCAGTGTGTACTTATGGTTCTATCACTCGCTTTTCCCAAGCTAAGGTTAAACAGCGGGGAGCGTGGTTACCAACTGGACGGGTGACCGTTTTGCGCGCCTTGGCCTCAGCACAGTCCCCCTGTTCACCTAGCTGTAAATGGGTACCTGCCCTCTTTAGGATCAATGAAAGTAAAGCAGCGAGTGAGAGGAGATGGGCGCCGCCCACAATATGCTGGTCCCTGGAGAAGCTGACGTCTCTGATGCTTCGCTCCCCACAATCACATAGGTTATGGGACACCTATACCTGTTTACTTTACCTTTTTACTTATGGCTCTATAGTGATTTCCAGGAGGGAGAAGTGAATCGGAATGCATACTCCTATTATTATGTTCTTTACAGCCTCGCTGACCACAGAAGCCATAATTATTGGGGCTGTTAGCCAATACTCTGGGTGACCTTCAAGGTGTTAAGCTGGGAAAAACAAAATAACAACAATAACAACAACGAAAAGCATCAGTCTATAGAGGGTAAAAACAAACAGTTGAAAGAACTATAACAGTGACAGACTCAGACAGACAGACTCAGACAGACAGACACATATACCCTGAACGTATCCACAAGGCTGATATGTAAACAAACAAACACAACTGTTATAACCAATCGAAACTTGTCTGGGCAGCAGTCCAAAGTTGACAAAAGATGTACAGTATTTTTATTCTTTGTTTAAACTTGTAACTGGAGTTGTTTTTTTTTTAAGGAATAATTAGTCATCATCAGGAAAACTGTGTGCATGGCGTATAGATCGAAAGCGAAAGCGAGGGAAAGCGAGGGCTCTGACCACAGAGCTATTCCATGTCCATCTAAACCTGGACAGACATAAACAGTGGAGTAAAGCCCTGCAAGAGGCTAAAGTCGGACAAAGATGGCAGACGTATAGGCCTACGGCTAGTTGCCAAGTCATTCATGGTACCCCTACGGTGAAGAAGACTTAACAGCATATTAAAAATAAAGCCACCTTCTGACAGAAACCTTCACCTTAACCCTTCGGCTATTGCTCCTTACTCCTGCTGCTGTCATTACCCAAGAACACACACTCCTTTTTTCTTTCTCCTCTCTCTCTCCCTTCTTCGTCATTTCCGGCGGAGGCGGAAATGCATTTTCAGTTCAGTTTATCTGAAGGGGGCGAAGCAGATGGGTGTAAATAATGCGATAAAACCCTCCTCCTAGCCAGAATTCCTCTATTTGTAAGCGTTACGTTACGTTTCTCAGAAACGGCACGTTTGAGAAACTGGAGTTGAGCAAAGCAACTGCGATAAAGTAAACGAGCAGATACAGACAGGCAAGGGGACCGTGTTTTCTGCTGCAGAAAATAACAAAAACAAACCACCAACCCCACTTCTCCCCCCCCCCCCCCCCCAAAAAAAAAAAAAAAAAAAAAAAAAAAGAAAAAAACACCCAAAAATAACAATAACAAAACACGGTTGGGGGGGAAAATCTCAGGGCAGTGCCCTTTCTCTTCTGTTCTGTAATGTAATTGAAGGTGATGTCATCGCTCAGAAAATGTTCATCCCTTGGTTTGTTTGGTGGAAGGAAAGATGCTTAGAACGATGTTTCTGGAGTAAATTTATGGAAATGCATGAAAACGTGAGACAAGAAAACCTGGCAAGAGAGGCTAAGGAAAAATGACGTGGGAGGAAGGGGAGGGAGTGGGAGGGGAAGGGAGGGAAGGGGAGGGGATGAGAAGGGGAGAGAGAGAGAGAGAGAGAGAGAGAGAGAGAGAGAGAGGAGAGAGAGAGAGAGAGAGAGAGAGGAGAGAGAGAGAGAGAGAGAGAGAGAGAGAGAGGAGCGAACCGAGCAATTATTCTTTTAATAAGGGAAAAGAATGATCAAAGCAGGTTTTGTTTTTAATCTTTGGTTGCTAGCATTTTGCCTTCAAGCAATACAGAGACGAAACTACTCATTACATATCTAAAGAAATATACATATGAACTTCCACATCTCCCATCTCACATCCATAAACCCTTTTCAAAACCCAACCCTTAAAAAAGTATTTTGGTAAGTATGGGGTCAGATCTGTTGCTTTCCCCACGCTAAGGGGTGGGGCATGGGGGTTGAAACTGATGAAAATTTGTTTACAAGCCCATGTGAAAAGTTATGCTATTTATTGAAAGGGCATCATTTGTAAAGCATAAATATCAAAGAATTACTCAGTTTTCTGCAATGTTGCAATGAAAACAATCCCAAATGGCCGCCCAAACTAAATGGTTCAAACTCCTAAATATTTTTTATCTATAACAAGTAGAAGCAACTTGTTTTTACAGATACACTTTACAACCTGAATTATATAAATTCACAAAGGAAGATCTCGATAAACGTACCCAGTTATTTTAATTCTAAAACAAACATGGTTTTGGCAACTTTTGGACCCATGTCTACCCTTAAACCGCACTGAGCATAGTTACCAAGAGGATGAGTGACGGTTTCTGTACCTTGGCTCCATCACAGTCCCCCAGTTCACCCAGCTGTAAATGGGTACCTGCTCTCTTTAGGGACAGGGAAGGTAAAGCAACGAAGGAGAGGAGATGGGCGCCAACCTGAATTTGCTGGCACAAAAGGAACTAGCATTGCTCGTATAATATTTCATTTCAAGTGCCCAAGGAAGCCTTTTGATGGTCTTATAATTATTCAAAAGAAATATACTCTGTTTTGCGCGCGCGTATGTGGTGTGTGGTGTGTGTGTGTGTGTGTGTGTGTGTGTGTGTGTGTGTGTGTGTGTGTGTGTGTGTGTGTGTGTGTGTGTGTGTGTGTGTGTGGTGTGTGTGTGGGCACATGACTCTATGTGTGTGTGTGTGAGAGAGACAGAGACAGACAGACAGACAGAGACAGAGACACCGAGAGACAGACAGACAGACAAAGAGAGACAGAGACACAGAGAGACAGAGAGACAGAGAACAGAGAGAGAGAGAGAAGAGAGAGAGAGAGAGAGAGGAGAGAGAGAGAGAGAGAGAGAGAGGAGAGAGAGAGAGAGAGAGAAGAGAGAGAGAAGAGAGAGAGAGAGAGAGAGAGAGACAGAGGAGAGAGAGAATGGCGATGATGATGGTGATGATGATGGTGATGATGGAAATGCATGTCAAAATGGAG
>CM060324.1:42576972-42579472 GCA_030674155.1 Stramonita haemastoma
ACGCACGCGCGTAGGTGTGTATACAATCGTGTGTGCATGTAGCTAGGTGCGTGGTCAATTATGTGGTGTGTGTGTGTGTGTGTGTGTGTGGTGTATGCGCGCGGTCACGTGCATGTGTGTGTGTATGTGTGTGTGTTTACGCACGTGACTGGTTGACCTTGCCTTCATCTGTAGCAGGTCTGCAGATTTCTGGGGGGAGGGGAGAGGGGGGGGGGGGGGGGGTGGCTGTCATCTCCTTCAGTAACTCAGTAATCTCTTTGACAGAGAATAATTGCCCCTTAATCTACTCCACTTAAGATAACATTCCTATCTCTATGATATAACAAAAAATTCAAGAGATATAAAAAAAAGTAAAAAGAAAAAAAAAAAAAGAGAAACACCCTTTAAAAAAAAAACCAAAAAAACCACCCTCTACACGAGGAGGGTACGTACCGGAAGAAAACGGGCTGACATGTTTACCTTCCTGTCACGTGACATTCTTCGCTCAGGGACGGTAACTGCGCGCGGCAAGGTTGGGTTCAGCTAGCTATCTTGCCAGGTAGGAAGGAGTGCAACTGGCAGGCGCAAAGAAGTAGGTGTCAAGCGAGAGCCAGAGAGCGAGATCAGGTTGTCTGTCCTAAAGTGGCATCTCAATAAAAAAATTTTAATCCATCTTTTTTTTTGGTTTTTTTTAAAATTGTCTTTTAATAAATAATTTTTTTTGCACTACTCTGGTGTCTACTACATCTATACAGTGTTAATTTATAATCCAGTTCTGTTACATGATGTTTTGGGATATATTAGGGGTCGGGTGTGGGTGGAGGGTGGGGGGGTGGATGGCAGGATGACGAGGAAGGATGTAGAAGTAACAGTGTGTGTGTGTGTGTGTGGTGTGTGTGTGTGTGGTGTGTGTGTGTGTTGTGTGTGTGTGCTGTTTCTGCTACATTTTACAGAGTTGTGAACTGTTCTGATTATATATATATATATTATATATATATATTTATATATATTTATATATGTGTGTTATATATATATATATATATATATATATATATATTATTTTTATTATATTTTATATTATATATTGTTGTGTGTGGTGTGTGTGTGTGTGTGTTGTGTGGTGGTGTGTGTGTGTGTGTGCGCGCCGCGTCCGTGTGCATTAAAACTTTAACGTTATATTCTAAACTCAATTTGTTGTTATTTTTCGAGTTATTTTCTTGCCATTTCCTGCCTGCATGCATGCCTTAACTTGGCATTCATCAGAGTTTTCTTTTCGTCAGATTGGCGAAGATATCACCAGCAAGCATTCCATCTGCCTTTTCTCTTTCACTCTCTGTCAAAATTCCTCCTACCTACACCGCCTATTTGACAAGTGTTTATTGACACAATCTGTCGTTCAGTTGTAAAAGGAATTTCCGGAAATAAAGGAAACCCTCTGTGGAAAACAAAATGGCCCCATAAAAGATAAATACAGACACACGGCATTTTATAACTTCCGACAAGCTAGAGAATCTAAATCTGTTGTGGGTGTTGTTGTTTTTTTAGGATTCTTTTTTTTAAGATGAAGCGAGGTGGGTTTTTTTTTGGTGATATTAAAAGAATTTTAGGATGGGAAGAACGCTTGAAAAAAAAGAAGGAAAGATTGTGTGATAACGGTTACTGACGTCTTTGTTGCCGCATTGACGTAAAAGGCTTCATTCTTTTGAAAAAAAAAAAATCAAATGGGGAGAGAGAGAGAGGGGGGAGAGGGGGGAGAGGGGGGGGGGGGTAGGGGAGGTATGTGTGTGTGTATGGGTGTAGATGTGTCTGTGTGTAGGAGTGTCTGGGCGTGTATGAATGTGTGCGTGCACGCGCGCCTGCCTGCCTGCCTTTTAAAGTCCTTTATCACAGTCTTCTTTTTCGTGGATCGCTCAGACAGTGACTATTCTTGTCTGTCCGATGAAGGAAATTGCGTTATTATGCTGCGTTAAGCGCCTGACAAGCCAAGCCCAGCGCTTTCAGTTTGCGTGTTATCACGTTATAATATATATATATATATATATATATATATATATATATTATATATATATATTATATTATTGTTGTGTGTGTGTGTGGTGTGTGTGTGTGTGTGTGGTGTGTGTGTGTGTGTGTGTGTGTGTGTGTTATATATATATATATATATATATATATATATATATATATATATATTATATATTATATATATATAATATATAATACACATTGTGACACTCTCCACCACAAAATGAGTCGCTTTGCACCCCACCCACTTTTCCGCTAGGAGCCATTTTAGACAGGTTGGATTCAAGTTAACGATTTTCATATTTTGATTCATTATAAAACTATAGCCATTATTCTACCTTGTAATTAAATATCAAGGTATAATTTTGTTTCTTTTCGCCTTTAAACGTGTTTTAAAAATACCTAAGCCCTCATTCTGCCAATCTATTAGGATGCTAAACTTGTCAATTTCTCATTTTGTCATTTCCTGCAGTCTATCATTTCAAGTTGTATTAGCTTT
>CM060324.1:42586972-42596972 GCA_030674155.1 Stramonita haemastoma
ACACACACACACACACACACACACACACACACACACACACACACACACACACACACACACACGGAGACTAACCTGAGTCTAAGCCGGCCTTGATGTATAGACGCTCACCAGGGCAATGAGGGATGATGAATTTGGCGGCAGAGTCCATAATCTCCAGGGCCATCATACTCACATTGTAAGCGTGCATTGGCGTTCGGTTCGGAACACCAGACACCACCATGTCTGTGATTCCGGAAATGTTTAGAGCCCCCCTCACACAGGGGAGGATAGGGGGGAGGGGAGGATAGAGGTGGGGGTTGAGGAGGGTGGGGGGAGGGTGGTGGTGGGGGGGGGGGGTGAGGAGAAGATGGGGGAGGGAGAGGAAAGCAGAGGACAGCCAGTTATTTTCTGTAATATTATCTCAACTGTAGTTGATTGATTGCTTGCTTGATAGATTGATTGATAATCATTGATTCCCGAAGGTTACAAAATGAGTGTTGATGTATTACCATTGTTTTCGTCCGGCCCTTGGTCTAAGAAGGGACTATCATTGATAATCACAACCAATAATCGATTTCAAGCAAATGTAACGAAAGTTATTTTGACAGGGGTGAGAGAGAGAGAGAGAGAGAGAGAGAGAGAGAGAGAGAGAGAGAGAGAGAGAGAGAGAGAGAGGAGAGAGAGAGAGACAGACAGACAGACAGACAGACAGACAGACAGACAGACAGACAGACAGACAGACAGACAGACAGCAGAGACAGAGACAGACAGAGAGAGACAGAGAGAGACAGAGAGAGAGACAGACAGAGACAGAGAGAAAGAGAGAGACAGAGATCGAGATAGATACAGAGACAGAGACAGAGCTAGAGAGAGAAAAAAAATTGTGTAAAGAAAGAGCAGGTAATTGAATTCTCAATCTAAATCTGGCATCAACAAAAGCTAATCAATGAGGAAGCTGATATCAACAACAACACTGAAACCTCGCTCCCCCCCACCCTGTCCCTCAAAAGTGTGTTAAGCTGCAGCTAAGAGAACCAGTAACAACAACAACAACAACAATAACAACATCAACAACAGCAACAACAACAACAACAACGACAACAACGAAAGCAATCTTAGAAGCCACTCTGATAGAGAAAACAAATACAGTTGCATGCAGGAAAAAGAAAAAAAAAAGGGTAGGCGCTGCACTTGTGGCGGCAACGCGCTCTCCCCCGGGGGAAGAAGGAAAGCAGCCCGAATTTCACGCAGAGAAAATAATCTCCTGTGACATAAAGTGGTACAAAATACAAAAAATACAAAATCTTGTTACCCATAAAATGGAGGACTTACAGGCATCATAATCTGCTGTGACATAAAGTGGTACAAAATACAAAAAAAACCCAAAATCTTGTTACCAATAAATTGATAGAGGACTTACAAGCATCACCTATCGTCTCCACTTTGTAGACGTTGTGTTTTTCGATGACGGAGTCGAAGCTGGTGTAGAGCTTGTTGAGCAGGTCTACGATCTGCATGGGAGTGCTACGGCTGGAGAGAGTGGTGAAGCCCACGATGTCGCTGAAGAAGATGGTGCTGGCTTCGTAACACTCCGCTGCCACCTGATGCCCGTTGCGTAAGCTATCGGCCACCGGTCTGGGCAGAATACCTGTTTTGCAAGTGTTGTTAAAAAAGTTAGCCAGTTGTGAGGGGTGGGGATAGTTTCAGTGGTTAAAGCATTCGCTTTTTTCCGAGCTTAAGGTTAAGCAGCATTAATTAAGTGTGGTTTGTCAATGAGGGTGGGTGACCGTTTTGCGTGCATGGCTTCAGTACAGTTGCCCCTTCTCCAAGTTCACCCAGCTGTAAATGGGTACCTGCCCTCTCTAGGGTCAGGGAAGGTAAAGGCATTAAGTTCCTTGTTCTGTGAGTTTTGAACGGTCTAAAGTACAAACAGCGCATCTGAGAAGATGACAGCTCTGGGGTGAATTGCCTCTCTGTTGGTGCAGAGTATACTGGCTGCTGTCAACAGTGTATCTGCTTCATCTGTGAATTTTGTTGAGAATTTTTCAGTTGGTACTGATTGGCGGATTTCTGTGCCACGATTCAATGTAATGAAGACACCGCCGCCTCCATTTCTGGTGGCGTCTTCTGCTGATCCATCTGTGAATGCATGTGTCCAGAGTTCTCTTGGATAGCTCTCTTCCAAGTACTCTAGCATAAGCACTTTTCTCACATGTACTACCTGTTTTTTTTTAGTTACTTGGCTTGACTTAAATATGCACACATGTATGTATCAACACACCTACGCATAAACAGACACATGCGCGCGCAGACAATATATAAGTTTGATATAATACATACATTATATGAACCGATACACAGACATACACACGGTCAGAGAAAGAAAAGGGAATGGAAGGGAAGGGAAGGGAAGGGAAGGGAAGGGAAGGGAAGGGAAGGGAAGAGAAGAGAAGAGAAAAGAAAAGAGAAGAGAAGAGAAGAGAAAAGAGAAGAGAAGAGAAAAGAAAAGAAAAGAAAAGAGAAGAGAAGAGAAAAGAGAAGACCTACTGTAGAGAAGAGCTTCAGTCTTGGATTTCTCTTCAAGAAGTTGCCGTGACCGTTTCTCCACCAACTGCTCTAGGTTTTTGGAATACATCTGCATCTGGATGGCAACATAACAGAATGAACAGAGGATGTGGCAAAGAGGATGGCAACATAACAGAATGAACAGAGGATGTGTCAAGGAGGAGGATGGCAGCATAACAGAATGAACAGAGGATGTGTCAAGGAGGAGGGTGGCAGCATAACAGAATGAACAGAGGATGTGTCAAGGAGGAGGGTGGCAACATAACAGAATGAACAGAGGATGTGTCAAGGAGGAGGGTGGCAACATAACAGAATGAACAGAGGATGTGTCAAGGAGGAGGGTGGCAACATAACAGAATGAACAGAGGATGTGTCAAGGAGGAGGGTGGCAGCATAACAGAATGAACAGAGGATGTGTCAAGGAGGATGGCAACATAACAGAATGAACAGAGGATGTGTCAAGGAGGAGGGTGGCAACATAACAGAATGAACAGAGGATGTGTCAAGGAGGAGGGTGGCAGCATAACAGAATGAACAGAGGATGTGTCAAGGAGGATGGCAACATAACAGAATGAACAGAGGATGTGGCAAAGAGGGTGGCAACATAACGGAATCAACAGAGGATGTGGCAAAGAGGATGGCAACATAACATAATGAGCAGAGGATGTGGCAAGGAGGATGGCAGCATAACATAATGAACAGAGGGGGGACGGATAGCCTAGTGGTCAGAACATTGCGCTCGCAATTTGACGACCCGGGTTCGATTCCCGTTCGAGGAGATTTTTTCCCTGAAGTTAACATCAGTGCTGACTCCACTCTCCCCCAAAGTCCTTCGGATGAGACCATAAACCGAGGCCCCGTGTGTGAACGCACGCAGAACATCTTACGCACACGTTAAAATCCTGTTCCGCTTTTCGTAAGAGTAGGCCATCGTGTGCCGGTGGGAACAAAAAATAATGCCATTTACAAAACTGTATACACACGGGGACTGGATGTAAAAAAAAAAGCACAAGAGTGCTTTTCCCATTATCCTCGATATAAAAGGATGAAAATAATCAATAAATCAATAAATAAATACATAAATTAATACATGAATGAAATAAAACAAAATACCAGAGCCATCATACTGTCCACAGGGTTCTTCATTCTGGGATGCATCTTCAGAAGCGCGGCCTCAATGGCCTCAAAGGTGGGTCTGTCACTGGGGTTGTCCGCCCAACATCTCCTGATCAGCTGCCCAACAGACAGAAAAAAAAAACAAATCCCAGTTGCTGCTGCTGCTGCTGTTGCTGGTTCCTACTGCTGTTACTGCTTCTGTTGTTGCTGTAGTTGTTGTTGGTGGTGGTGCTGCTATTGTTGTTGTTGTTGTTGCTGTTAATGTTGTTGTTGTTGCTGTTAATGTTGTTGTTGTTGCTGTTAATGTTGTTGTTGTCATTGTTATTGTTGTTGTTGTTGTAATGCTGCTACTGTTGTTGTTGTTGCTGCTGTTGTTGCTGTTGTAATGCTGTTGTTGTTGTTGCTGCTGCTGTTGTTGCTGCTGCTGCTGCTGTTGTCGTTGTTGTTATAATGCTGCTGCTATTGTTGCTGCTGCTGTTGTTGCTGTTATAATGCTGATGCTGTTGTTGTTGTTGTTGTTGCTGCTGCTGTTGTTGTTGCTGTTGCTGCTGTTGTTGCTGCTGTTGCTACTTTGGTTGTTGTTGCTGCTGCTGCTGTTGCTGTTGCTGTTACATCGGCATTGGTATTGGTATTGGTAATGGTAATGGTATTGGTATTGGTAATGGTAATGGTATTGGTAATGGTAATGGTATTGGTAATGGAATCGGCATTATTATTGGTCTTGGTAATGGTATTGCTATTGGTATTGGCATTGGCATTGGTATTGGTAATGGCATTGGCATTGGCATTGGTATTGGTATTGGCATTGGTATTGGTAATGGCATTGGCATTGGCATTGGTAGTGGTATTGGTATTGGCATTGGCATTGGCATTGGTAATGGCATTGGCATTGGCAGAACCTACCTCCTGATAGCGAGCGAAGAAGCCGGATTCGGTTTTGTGTACTCTTTTGGTGGTACTGCTGGGTTCAATCAACGCCAGACTTTCACTGGACATGAAGGCACCCACGTTGGACCCCCCCAACACCGACTGAGGCTCCTTGGTCATCTGCCCACCACCACACTTTACTGTATTGAGTTGTTGTCGTTATTAGGTTGTCTTGGGTTGTGTTGAGTTGGGTTGGGTTTGTATTTTATTGTGTTGTGTTGTGTTGTAGAGTTTTTGCATTGTATTGGGTTGTGTTGGGTTGGGTTGGGTTGTATTGGGTTGTGTTATCTTGTATTGTGTTATCTTGTAGTGTAGTGTAGTGTAGTGTAGTGTAGTGTAGTGTGTAGTGTAGTGTAGTGTAGTGTAGTGTAGTGTAGTGTAGTGTAGTGTAGTGTAGTGTAGTATGACCTCAACATTCAGGATACACACCATGACCTTAACATTCAGGATACACACTATGACCTTAACATTCAAGAAACACACTATGACCTTAACATTCAGGATACACACTATGACCTTAACATTCAGGATACACACTATGACCTTAACATTCAAGGATACACACTATGACCTCAACATTCAAGGATACACACTATGACCTTAACATTCAGGATACACACTATGACCTCAACATTCAAGGATACACACTACGACCTTAACATTCAAGGATACACACTATGACCTTAACATTCAGGATGCACACTATGACCTTAACATTCAGGATACACACTATGACCTTAACATTCAGGATACACACTATGACCTTAACATTCAGGATACACACTATGACCTTAACATTCAAGGATACACACTATGACCTTAACATTCAAGGATACACACTATGACCTTAACATTCAAGGATACACACTATAACCTTAACATTCAAGGATACACACTATGACCTTAACATTCAGGATGCACACTATGACCTTAACATTCAAGGATACACACTATAACCTTAACATTCAAGGATACACACTATGACCTTAACATTCAAGGATACACACTATAACCTTAACATTCAAGGATACACACTATGACCTTAACATTCAAGGATACACACTATGACCTTAACATTCAGGATGCATACTATGACCTTAACATTCAGGATGCATACTATGAGCTTAACATTCACGGATACACACTATGACCTTAACATTCAGGATACACACTATGACCTTAACATTCAAGGATACACACCATGACCTTAACATTCAGGATGCACACTATGACCTTAACATTCAGGATGCACACTATGACCTTAACATTCACGGAACAGGCTATGAGCTCAACAATCGGTGCAATCACCATATCATAACCTCAACATTCGGGGCACCATACCATGACCTCAACATTCGGGGCAAAACACTATGACCTCAACATTCATGGCAACAGTCTGACCAGTGGATCGGTGGTCTAGGTGGTAACTCACCTTGCCTAGAAAGCAAAAAGTCCGGGTTGGAGTATGCGGTGGTTCCTATCCCGTTTGGGCCCAAAACTTTTCCCCCATCCATTAGACCCCGAGTGGTGGTCTGGGCGCTAGTCTTTCGGATGAGACGATAAACCGAGGTCCCGTGTGTTACGCATCACCATTTAGCGCACGTAAAAGAACCCACGGCAACAAGGGGGTTGACCCTGGCAAAATTCTGTAGAAAAAAAGCCACTCTGACAGGGAAACAAATACGGCTCCATACAGGATAAAGAAGATAAAAATAGAGTACAGACTATGAGCTTGAACATGTTAGTAGGATACCTACTATATAAGTAATCCTCTCTCTCTTCGCCACTTCTATCAGGATTATGGCGTAGGAGAAAACGTCAGAGGCCGGCTGAGGCTTAGTGTCGGCTTCAGGGGCCCTGTACACCTGGTCCTGCCGTTCTCGGTCGATGGCTCGAACCCGGAATTCTTCATCGTCCCCCAGATAGTCTTCACGTCGATATTCCGCAAGACCAAAGTCTTCCAGCCAGAAAGGATGAACAAACAAAAAAGAATTATATGTAGGAACAGAGAGAATTATAATATTTGGATTTTCTGAAAAATGAGATATTATAAGAGATATATACATTATATATATATATATATATATATATATATATATAGATATAGAGAGAAGAGAGAGAGAGAGAGAGAGAGAGAGAGAGAGAGAGAGAGAGAGAGAGAGAGAGAGAGAGAGAGGAGAGAGAGAGAGAGTGTGTGTGTGTGCGTGCGTGCGTGCGTGCGTGCGTGCGTGCGTGCGTGCGTGCGTGCGTGCGTGCGTGCGTGGTGTGTGTGTGTGTGTGTGTGTGTGTGTGTGTGTGTGTGAGTGAGTGTACGTGTGTGAGGGTTTGTGGGGTGTGTTCAGATGAGGTAGAAGGGTGTTATTATGTTTTACGTAATATTTTATTTTCTGACCAGATTCAGAACTGAACTGAATGCTTGCATAATACTTACTATTATTATCAGCACTTTTACTATTCATTAGTTCTCGCATTTTTGTTTCTAGAAAGGTACTGGATTAGCTACAATTGTACACGACAGTTAATTGTACTAGTTTATTCCTGAAAACAAGTTTAATCGAATGAAAACTAAAAAACTATATACGATAAAAGCACTTGTATCAAAATACGTGTCTTTAGATAAATTAAACAAAAGAAAAAACCGGACATACAGCCGTCAGTTTCCCACACTTTCACCTTCTCTCAGCTGCTAATCAATTAATCCACCCCATCCCAGCCCAGTTGGGGCGAGCTGGCGCTATTATATAATAATAATAATAATAATAATAATAATAATAAATAATAATAATAATAATAATAATAATAATAATAATAATAAATATACATTGAATTTATATAACGCTAAATCTTGTAAAGCAAACCAATCAAAGCGCTTTAGCAGGAACTGACCACACTTGGACTTAGATAGATGGGCGCACTAACTACATAGTACTTTAGACTGAGTGATGTTGGAGTTGTGTGCTGTGGACAAACAAAAACAGAAAACGAAAAAAAAAAACAGGAAAAGGGGAACCAAAGAAACTAACAAAAAAAAAGAAAAGAAAAGAAAAGAAAAAAAGATTCTTCTACCGTTGACTTTGCAGATCCAGCGCACTAAATACATAGTACTTTTGATTGAGTGAAATTGGAGTTGTGTGCTGGGGACAAACAAAAACAGAAAACGAATAAAACAGAAAACGGGAACCAAAGAAACAAACAACAACAAAATAAAAAAAGAAAAGAAGAAAAGATTCTTGTACCGGTGACTTTGCAGATCCAGCGGTCATCCACCACACAGTTGCAGCTCTTGAGGTTGCCGTGCATCACGTTGTGTCGGTGTAAGTGGGCCATGCCCCGCGACACGTCCGCCAGCATGGAGAATCTTGATAGCATGCATGCAGCCACCATCGTCGTCATCATCATCATCGTCGTCATTGTCGTCGTCATCGTCATCGTCGTTGTCGTCGTCGTCATCATCGTCGTCGTCATCATCATCGTCGATGTCATCATTACACCACCACCACCACCACCACCACACCACCACCACCACCACCACCACCACCATCCTCCTCCTCATCATCATCATCGTCGTCGTCGTCGCCGTCGTCGTCGTCGTCATCATCGTCACACATCATAATCCTTAATATCAGCACAAACTTCGCAGTTCTCTGTTGTTGTAAATCCTCATATTCAGTGTCAACATCGTCGTTATCATCATCCTCGTCCTTCTTATCATCATCATCATCATCATCATCATCATCACCCTTGTCGTTCTTTGGCTGAAATGAAATTACCACCACCACCACCACCACCACCATCATCATCATCATCACCACCACCACCCTCATCATCCACTTCGTCTTCTTCTTTGACTTAATCAACACCATCATCACCCTCATTACTACCTTTCTGATCATCTTTATCATCACCTCCACCATCAGCATCATCATTATTGTCGTTGTCATCATTTTCATTCCTTTACATTTTCAATTTCAGCAGTAACAGACCCCTCCCCCCCCAAAAAAAAAAAAAAAAAAAAAAAAAAAAAAAAAAAAAAAAATCCCCCAAACAAAAAACCAACCCCCCCCCCCCCCACAAAAAAAAAAAAAAAAAAAAAAAAAACCCCAACCCACCACCACCACCACCACCAACAAGAGAGAAAGTGTGGAAGAGAGGGGATAACCTAAAGGACCAGTTGAGAGTCATGGTGTCATTCTGAATGACGTCCACCAAACTGCCCTTGGGGCAGTACTCAAAGAGGATGTAGAGGTTTCCAGGGTGGACAGTGGCTCCTACGAATCGGCACAGGTTAGGGTGTAACAGGAGACTGCAACATAGCAAGGATGGGTAACCTAAGTGGGTGGGATTTTGTTGTTGTTGCTTCTTGTTCCTCAGCTGTAACAGATTTTGGTGTTCCCCTGTGAAGATGTCGGGTTTTTTTTTTTCAGTGTGCGTATATATATATTATATATATATATATATATATATATATATATATAATTGAGAAAGTATAGTGGAGAAACACAAGTGCAGTAACCAGTTACAACTTCATTCTCATCATAAAATTGTTTTTTTTTTTAAAGATTAAAAAAATATATATATATAATATAATTATAAAAAAAAGCTATAAGATAAAAGTCTTTGAAGGCAGCATTTGGGGAATTTTTGAGTAAGGACCACGTTTTGGGCCCGACGTGACTCGAGTTTCGACCCCTGGTTAAGTACTCTTTAGAGGTCCCGGCAGTGATTGCAACCTCTCTCACCCTCTGTGGTAAGAGCAAGACACTTTTTAGAATTCAGAAGTGTCCATTGCAGCCCTAGGAATAGGTAAATATTCCTGTGGCCTACCACTGCTGCCAGTAAAAGATGAAAATAGAAAGAGAAAGAAAATATGTTTGATAAAAATGTTGTAAAAATAATGAATATAGAAGAAAATAATTATGCACCTAGTGAATCTTTGTGCCTTATGTTCGGGGATCTTTTATGGGAAAGGATGCAAGGGAGATCATAAAACACACACACACACACACACACACACACACACACACACACACACACACACACACATATATATATATATATATATATATATATATATATATATATATATATATATATATATATATATATATATATATATATATATATATTATATATATGTAGCACTATAGGCTCCAGAGCGCAAAGCCTGAGTTAGTATCGAGGGCAAGCTGTGACCCATGCAGCAGCCCCCCCCCCCCCCCCCCCCCCCCACCTCCCCCTCTCCACATCGCAGGAATGGTCTCTTGGAAAGGCTATCACCGATATGCATGGTTCCAGTGCCGTCGCAGAAGCCGACAGACCGTTGCCATATACAGCCCCGATCCGCCCTTAACATGACAACTGTGTGCATGCTGGTTTTTTTTTTCTTTTTTAAGTTATGTTGTTATCCATTTCT